>CM061141.1:318563998-319115951 GCA_030789695.1 Scilla litardierei | reverse complement strand
TCGATGAATCTGAAGATGATGAAGGCGGTAGCGCACAGACTTTTCGATGACCAGGGATGTGTGTGTTTTTGCTATGGATGGCTTCGCCGTTAGCTGCAAGAGGTAGTGAAGGTATCGTTGGTCCTTTCCATCACCGGAGGTGGCACCGGTGGGCCTCAATGACTCTTTGGGCATTAGAGTTGCAGTGATTTGGTGACGGGTCCGATGCTACAATGTGTTGGAGGTTGTGGCAAGAGCGTTGGAGCAGATGATGATGATGATGACACATGTGGGGTGGCATGAGGCGACTGGGGTTGGATGAGGGCTGACGACGGCGGGGAAACTAGGGCTAAGGTTGTATGGCTTTTTTGAACTGAATTTTTTTATCGATTTTTTGGTGGAGGAAGGAGGTGGCTGAACTGAGAATTGGGGTTTTGGTGATTTTTTTGTTTTGGAAATTGGAACGAGTGAAGATAGAATTTTCGGCTCTGACCCAAATTAATGTAGGCCAGAGCGGAATTTAGGGATTTTGTGTATGATTTGGGGAAGATCTAGATAAATTAGGGTTAATGGCTTCTCATTAAGAATTTCCAAGCTTATCACCAAGGAAGAAGAGAACTTTTCTCATGTTTTGGAGAAAATTTCTTATTTGATTTTTTCATTAGTTGATTGGTTGAAAATAAAACAAGCTATGGCCTTTATATTGGCTAACAAACTCTATCTCTTCTTCACCCATCTAATATGGTACTAAACGTTAAAATACCTATATATATATATATATATATATATATATATATATATATATATATATATATAACAACTTAAAATATCTAAGGACTCTAAAACTCAAAACTAAAACTAAAATTAAAATTAAAATAATTGATCTGATCCCTATTAGGATTTGACACATTTTATCATTGGTAGATGGGCTTTCCATGATTTCTAGGAGTTGGCAGATAAGAAAAAGTCCATTGTGTAATGCAGTTTAAGACAAAGAAGAAAATTGTCAAAACTCTCCCAAACAGAGGATCTAGAAGGAAGCACAATGCAAAGATACCCGTTAGGAAATTACATTTTACTCTAAACATTGTATTTTATTTAGCGATGGCAAACGGGGCGGCTCAACAAGGTCAGGCAGGACATAGTTTAACCAACCCCGATAATGACATACCCAAGACCCAATTAAACAATCAGTTCTGCAACGGCTAACCTGTGTATGGCCCGACAGGTTACAGGTTATTTGAACCTAACCATGCAGGCATCCATTTGATAAACCCAAGCAAATCTGAAATTATATTGATAAAAATAGGAATAAAAAGGATAACTTTGGCTACAATTAAAGGGACAACCACCTATACAAGACGCCAAAAGAGAGGACGTTCACACTCTTCCTAAGAATTCTCCCACACAATATCAAAATCACGCATAATGAATAATGACAGCTAACCATAGCTTAAGAATAAAACCCACTCTCCTCTAATTACAAGTTTGCCATTATAATATTAAATATTTAAAAAAGAGTATGAAACCGTCCCTATTTGTGGTCCGCCCCCTTGGTGCGAGTCCCCCCCTTGCGGTGCCATTGATACACTCGGATTTCATCACTACTCCCCCCAAAGAGCCACCTTGTCCTCAAGGTGGAAGTCTGAAAATTGATGCTCCATAACGTCCAGAGACTCCCACGTGCTCTAGTGCTCTGGCAAACCCATCAACTACAATAGAACCTCACGCTCTCCTGTGCTCCCTCTGTGTACCCCCTTCAGCTCCTCAGGCTCCATTCTCACCTCCATGTCATCTGTCAACGTCTCCGGAAACGTGGGTGAAGCGGTGTGGTCTCCATAGCCTGTCGAAGCTGCGACACATGGAATACTGGATGGATAATTGATCCTGGGGGTAACTTCAACCTGTAAGCAACTGGTCCCATCATGGCCTCGACCACGTAAGGTCCAAAATTTCTCGGTGACAACTTCTCATTCCTCATGTAGGCCAAAGACCTTTGCATGTAGGGTCTCAGCTTAAGGTACACCATGTCTCCAACTGTAAACTGCACATCTCTGCAGTGAAGGTCTGTCCTCGTCTTCATAATCTGCTGAGCTCCCGTCAGATGGAGCTTCAGCTTCTCCAAAACCCGATCTCTCTCTGCTAGGTACTGCTCCACATCAGATACGGGTGTCATCTCCTGCCCATAGTGTACTAGGTGTGAATGATCACGACCGTACAAAATCCTGAAGGGTGTCGTTTGAGCTGCGTGTGAAAAGATGCATTGTACCTATACTCCGCCCATGCCGGCCAACGGGCCCACTCCTTAGGGTTCTCTGAAATAAAGCACATTAGATATGTCTCAACACTCCTGTTGACAACCTTGGTCTGGCCATTCGTCCGCGGGTGGTATGTTGTACTCCGTCTCAAAACTGTATCATGCAGCCGAAAAAGCTCCTGCCAAAATCTGCTTAAGAAAATATTGTCCCTATCAGAGACAATAGACTTTGGGGGCCCATGCAAGCGAATAACCTCACTTACAAATACATCTGTCACCGACACTGTGATGTAAGGATGTCGAAGTGGTATAAAGTGTGCATACTTGCTGAGTCGGTTTATCACAACAAATATGACTGTGTATCTCCCGACTTTGGCAATCCATCAATAAAATCCATGGAGAGGTCCTCCCACGCACACTCGGGCAAGGAAAATGGCTGTAGTAAACCCCCTGGAGCCATCGTCTGATACTTGTGACGCTGGCAAACGTCACACTCTGCAACCATCCTCGAGACGTCTTTCTTCATCCCCTTTCAGTAGACCTCCTTCGTCAATCTCTGGTAGGTCTTGAGGACCCCAGAATGTCCTCCTACGGCACTGTTGTGAAATTCCTGGAGTATGGCCGGAATCTGTATAGAAGTCCTTGGAAGCACTAAGTGACCCCAATAGAGTAGCTGTCCGTCTTGGATGGTATAGCCGATGCTCTATAGATCCCTGCAAAAGTGACGCATGTATGCCTGCCAGCTCCTGATCCTGCTCAACCTACCGCTGCATCGGCTCCCAATCCTGTAGCACAGAAGCTGCAAATGCCGCCAACTGTATGCCCTCCCGCCGTGAAAGTGCGTCGACCGCCTTGTTCTCCGGTCCTGGGTGTTACTCAACCTCAAACATGTATCCCATCAGTTTTTGCAGTCACGGTTGATGCTCCTCTGCCACCATGCGCTGCTTTAAAAGATATTTGAGACTCATCTGATCTGTGCGCACCAGGAAACTCCTCCCCAACAGGTATGACCTCCACTTCTGAATGGACATGACAATGGCCATCAGCTCTCTCTCATAGACCAACCGCAGTCTGGTTCTAGCTGTCAACACTTGACTGTAATATGCTATGGGCCGCTGATCATGTATCAAAACCACCCCCAATCCGTGCCCCCACACGTCTGCCTCTACAATGAATGGTTTGGAAAAATCTGGCAACACCATGACTGGCACGGTGGTCATGGCCTTTTTCTAAGCCTTAAAAGCTGACGTCACCTCTTCACCCCAAATGAACTGGTCCTTCTTGAGTAGCTCGGTGAGCGGCCAGGCGATCGTCCCATATCTCTGCACAAATCTGCGGTAATATCCGGCCAAGCCCAAAAATCCTCTCAGCCCCTGAGAGTGGTGGGGCGCGGCCAATCCAGCATCGCCGCAATTTTCGATCTGTCAGTTGCCACCCCATCTACAGATACCACGTGTCCCAAATACTCCACATGTGGCTGTCCAAGTAAGCATTTCTTTCTGTTTACGTATAGCTGGTGGTACTGCAACTCCTGAAAAATGACCTGCAGGTGGTCCAAGTGCTCCTTTAAGGTACGACTGTACACCAATATGTCATGAAAAAGACTAGTACAAAACGTCACAGGTAAGGACGGAATACCTTGTTCATAAGAGCCTGGAAAGTAGCAAGTAAGTTAGTCAAGCCGAAGGGCATGACCAAGAACTCATAGTGGCCCTCATGCGTCCTGAACGTCGTCTTGGCCACATCATCCCCTCGCAACCTGATCTGGTGGTAGCCTGATTTGAGATCTATCTGTGTGAATTTGGTTGTCCCGTGTAACTCATCCAACAGCTCATCGATCAATGGTATAGGGAACTTGTCTGGCATCATCTCTTTGTTCAACGCTCTGTAGTCCGCGCAGAAATGTCAGCTCTAATCCTTCTTCTTCACCAGCATTACAGGACTGGAAAAGGGGCTCACACTGGGCTGTACCACACCAGCATGCACCATCTCTGCCACCATCCTCTCAATCTCATCCTTCTGTGCCTGTGGGTAGCGGTAGGGCCTCACACTGATGGGGGACATGCCCTCCCACAGAACTATGACATGCTCGTGATCCCTGGGCTGTGGGAGTCCCCGTGGCTCCTTAAAGACATCCTCGAACTGCTCCATCAACTGCTACACCTCTCCTGGAATGTGCTGCTCCCCGCTGACCTCAGTGTCACCCTCTCCCTTCAACGAATATAACTCAATCAAGTACCCACGCACTCTGTCTGGATCGTCCTCACCATGGTCTTTAGAGAGACCAAGACTCTGCAGAAGCTGTGGTCCCCCTGTAGGACTACGGTCCTCCCCTCCTCCTGAAACTCCATCCTGGAAAGTTTCCAGTTCACGGTCATCTCTCTAGCATCTGTAACTGACGCACCCGTAACCTACACCTAGGTTCCACCTGACGGTGTCATCATCGCCAGGCGTAGTATGGCCCCTAGGCTACAATTTCGGTCTCAATCCGCAAGCGGACGGTGTCGAGTAATAGGATATAAGATGTCGGATCCCATAGGGATGGTGATAATGTCTAATAAATTCTCAGTCTATTTCTAAGTGTGGAAGTAAGGTAGCTGTCAGGGGAACAGATTTGGGTTGGTTGTTGTTGTTGTAATATCAATAAAAAGAACTATGGCTTTAGGGATCGCTACTAGGATCATTGGAGGTTGATGTTGGATAGGATCCTCACATTGCATTAGGGCTAGGGAATTAATCCTCCAATTCATACCACTCTCGTGGGTTAGAATTGCGGGGTATTTCGATGGCTCTCGTTGACGCAATGGCGGTAGCCGTCAACGTAGCGGTATAGTTCGTCAATGGATCCCCTCAAGGCGCGAGCCGGGCATGGTCACGTGCCCTGATTTGATCCACCGATTTTCCTATTCGAATCCCTAGATACCCCTTAAGCACATCAATTCCACAGACCGTGGGTATGATCTCAATACGGGTTATCTACGGATTTGGTAGGATCTACCAAAATACAACCCTAAATCCCTAATTCAACGTAGGGATCCAAATCTACATTCTCCCCCTAAAATCCTAGGGCTAACCCATCAGCCCTAGATTAGATCTACTCAGACATCACAATAGGAACGCGCAAAAACATTAATTTCGCAGAAGAAAACATTTTAGCAATAGAGAGATTAGGGCTAAAAGAACTTACAGCAAGAGTAGATGAACAATAGATCCAGATAAAAGCAAAAGCAATAATCTTTAGTATTTGATCCCAAATATCGCTACAAAAATTAATCCAAAAGTTCCTACAAAGAATCGCCCAGAGCTCCGCTCAAAAAATTCTACCCAAGCCTAATTCGAAGTCCTCTCAGCCGTCTCCAGATCGCGAGCTTCAGTCGCTGCCAAAATCGTGCTCATCGTGCTCGTTCAAATCTTTCCAGAAATGCCCTTAAGATAGCCGACCGAGTAGGCTACTCGGTCCGAGCAGCTTCTACTCGGTCAGTAGCTCGGCCCGTGTAGCTTGCTACTCGGCTGCTTGGAAAATTTGAAATCGTCCTATCCGGACCGAGCAGGATCTGCTCGGTCAGCTGCTCAGGCTGTAGAATCTGGGGCTACCCGACCGAGTAGATGAGCTGCTCAGTCCGCGTCAGCCCGTATCCGTCGCTGCTGCAAATGGTGCTGCTCGGTCCGAGCAACTGAATTGCTCGGACCGAGCAATTTCTGGGAAATGCTGCAGAATGCTCCTGGGCTCCTCTCTCTCTGCTCTCTCTATTTCTTCTCTCCTCCAATGGCTCCGGAAACACGGCGAACTCCTCCAGAGCCCCGCCAATGGGCTCATGAGCATGTCGGATGTGTCCATACCCAAGTGGGAGTCCAAATCGCTCCAAAATCCCTGAAAATTCACGAAACACTACGAAACTCGAAAATTTCGTCAAAAATGCAGAATCGTAGTAAAAAGTGGGATTTAGACGCGAAAATGATATGCAATGCGATGAGATAATGATATGAAAATGATAGAAAATATGGACACATCAAAATCCCCCAAGCTTACCTCTTACTCGTCCTCGAGGAAGACGAATAATCGGTACGCCGGGAGGAAAACAAAACGAAAATAAGAAAATGAAAATAGAGAGGAATGAAAAACAAAAAGGGAGAAGTAAGAGAAACGTGCTAAGGATGATCGGTCAGATCTCAGGCCTAAAAAGTCTATCACGATGCTCTGAGTGCTAAACATACATGTTATTGGCAATTTCTAGTTTTATAAATCATATGACATGCAGTGCAAGCAAAAAAAAGGGATCTACTGAAATAACACCGTCAAATCATATCAGTCTCATGCAATCCCTAGAGTCTAGTATAAAGGAGTTGGCAACGCCCTTTTCAATCACAGATACATAAGGAGCACAAAAGATTCACACAACATACAATAGGGAATAGGAAAAATCATGCCATTCAGATATTCAATTCGATACATGAAAAATCTCCAAAACTAAAGTAATTCGTAAAGTTTGAGTTTTATTAGATCTCCCCGATGTGCACCATCTCCACTCTAATATCAAGCTCACTCATATGATCAGTTGGTTTACCCCCCCAAGCTTAGCTTGAGGCGTCGCATCAATGAAAATGATATGGAATTTTATTTTTCTTCCCAGAATAATTGATAGCTTCTAATGAAATAATACAAAACAGTATTTATTCATTTTCTTTCTCTTTCTTTTTTTCTTTTCTTTTTCAGATTTTTTTTTCTTTTTTTTTTCTTTTTTTCATTTAGAAGCTATACTTTTTCTTTTTATATTTGGGAAGTGGGATGCGGTAAAGTAGCTATGTGGTGTAACCAACTGATATGTAGAGATAAAATAGATATGTGGAGAAGGAAGATAATGGGACTCTCGGTTCACTCATAAGAGGGTGCACATCAGTTTGATAAAATAAAATCCTAACTAAACTCATATATAGCATGGATATTTTCACTTCTCTAAATGAATACTGAAAATGGCATGCGGTAATAATCACAATATCAGCAGGCATGCAAACAGAAGTGAATAAGATAAGAAAGCAGGTGCTCCAAGTGTTCTAGTGATGCGTGAACCTGGGTGCGTTTTCCAATATAAATCATACTAAATACTAGTTCATGCAATTGATTTTCAATTCATTTTAGGGATTACATCAGATAGATCATCAATAGAAAAGCATGCATATAGATAATAAAACTGAAATTAACCCTGATAGCATGTCAAAGAGATGAGCATCACAAAAACTAATAAAGCCTAGAGAGATATCATCATGTGGACCATCCTTAGCAAAAATAAATAAAAAGAAGCAGAGAAAAAGGGAAAATAGATAAAAAGAGATGCATGCATGGAGAAAAACATAAAATATGATGCAAAATGAGAAAAAAATAAAATGAGGCGGGAAAGTGGTGAAAAAGTGAAATAAAACTGAAAATAAGGGAGGAAAATGTAAAAAAAATGAAAATAAAGCGGTAGCGCTCATCCCACAAGCTAAACCTAGCAGTGTCCTCACTGCTAAGAAATCGCTCGTGAGCAGGAGATGGTGCTGAAGGGGTGGTGTGGGATGTGGAAATAAAATAAAAACTATGTAATAAAAGAAAAAGGTAATGAAAGTAAAAACATGATATGATGCAATGCAATATATGAAATGATGCATGGGCGGATCCTCCCCCAAGCTATGTGAAAGTAGGGCCCCGTAAAGACAGATGGGCACTAAATATACGGGGGAGGCAAAAGCTGGGACGGACTACATCAAGCAAGCAGATGCACCACCCTCTGGGGGTTGGTGATGGGTCCTCTGCTGTGGACCTGGGGTGGTGGGTGAAAGGTCTGGCTGGGACGCTAGAGGAGGGCTGGTTGTAAGGTCTATGGTGGAGGTGGAGGGCTCAGCAATATATATGACCATGGCAGAAAGTGGATCTACTGTGACCGACGACTCAGGAGTAGTGGAAACAGGCTCTGCAGAAGCCCGTGGAAGTGAAGCACTGAGTGGGGCTGAGTGGGTCACAGTGTCCGGCCTGGGAGGAGGAGCGTGAGCAAGAATGACAGTGGGAGGGCCACGCTGACGAAGAAGGTCAATGATAGATAAAAGGTCCGACTCGATCCTCGATCTGTGTGTCCTAGTCTCGATAATGATATGAAAATGATAGAAAATATGGACACATCAGTAACCAAGTCATGCCTAAGATGACATCGGTACTCCCCAAGTCCATCGGCAGAAAGTCAGCTATCACCTGCACCCCCTGTAGTGTCAGCACCAACCCTCTGCAAACTCCACGACTGCTTTCCTTCTTCTATGTCCCCATCACAACACTGAAGCTGCCACAGTCTGTCAGCTGGAGTTCCTGCTGGGCCACCACTCTCCTGGAAATGAAATTGTGGGTTGTCCCACTGTTGATAAGCAATATCGCCTCCTGGTCGCTGATGTCCCCTCGGCTTCATCGTATGGTTCGGTGTGAACCCTACCACAGAGTTAAGGGAAACCTCTGCCACGTCTAACTGATGGCCCTCAGACTCCTCCACCTCAGCGGTCTCGTCCTCCACATCAGCCTCGTCGTCCTCATCCTCCAATATCAGTACCTGGGGCTTGCGCCACGCGCATCTGTGGCCTGATGTGATGTCACTCTCCGCTTCCCATTATACGGGTGCGGGAACGAGACGAATGTCCGAATGGGCTGGAGCTGTGAAGCTCGAGCCCACTAAGCGTCTTTAGGGATACACCAATCACTGTACAGGTTCTTGCATTACAGTGCAGAATAATAATAGTACTCAAAAAGAATAACAGCATTCATTCATCATGATAATAATCCAGCAGTACAAAAGAAGTCTAATAAAAGAAAGCCTCGGGCATGGCTACAACGGAAAAGAGAAACTACTGGTGCTACACACCCAACCTAGACAAGAATCTAAATGGTGCTACGCACCCAAACTAGAAAACTGGAAACTCCAAGTCAGCAACATGAAGGGAACTCTAGGACTGGTCCTCGACCGGGTCGTACTCCTGAGCAGCGTCCTAACGGTCATGCCTACCTCGATCCTTCCATCTTAGGATCTGTGGAGATCAATACCGAAGCGTCGATGTCCAAACTCACGAGGTCTACGAAGCATGTGGATGATTTCCAGATCTCGTCAAACAACCTCATCTGGTGCTACCGCGTTGTCGGACTCAAAGCTTCCGACCCTGCTTCCACGCCGAGCACCACTGCTTATCGAACCTCTTTATGTACCAGAGTCAACGAGGGGTGCTCTATGGGCTCACTGTAAAGTCATTGCACTACAAAAAGATCGATTTTTCCTCGCATCATTCCCAACTTTATGGGCCAGGGAGAGGACTTTACTCATGGTAATGGAACTGGAGGCAATTCCATCTAAGGATCGAAGATTGCGGATGCGAACTTCACGAAGGACCACACTGGACCTCTTGGTGCTACGGGTCCTTTGCTTAAACTGCAACCAATTTTGAACGGTCCAAGCTATTTTCTGTGCTCAGCCTCAGCTACTGGTATCGTGGTTTTCTGCTTAAGGTCGAGTCTCTTCCTGAACTCGATCGCCAAGTTTGGATCTTCTTCCGGTCGAGTCGGCCTCTACGCTCAGATCTCGATCCACCAACTGGAGCATACTGGCCAAACAGTTCGCGTCTGAGCTTCCACCCAAACAAGGGCGGAGCCAGGATTTTTTTCTGCCCTGGGCTACCCTAAATATTCTAGTCATCAAACACTCAAACAACACCCTGGTATAGAGCCCACAAACTATTCATCGGATCAATTATATAAAGTGAAAAAATTTGTTCCGATCGATTAATATGAAGTAATATGTTAAAATGAAAAAAAAAACTAAAGCCATCATTATATTACATCATTATATTAAGTAATTTGTTCGAATCAATTTAAGAACCCACAAAGGGAATGCTCAAATGTAACCATATCCAAACAAAATTTAAGAGCTCTAAGATAGTTTTTGTATAAAATAAAAAAATTAAAAAATGTTTGAACTTTGATGTCATTGATTAAAATCTAAAAAATGGCTTCCTTCATTTTCATCTCCTCCTCTCTATATTCTTTTATTTTTTGCATAAATTGAAACATGCATCTTGCTATATTTGTTTAGAATTAAAAGACATTAGCATGATACTGAAACATAAAAATATATCAAAAGAGGATCTTTGGGATGAAAAAATAATTTGTTTACATCTTGACAAAAAAATCTTTGTGATGAAACAAAAAGAATAGTGATTGTGGCTTGAAAGAGAAACAGAAAAGTAGGATTTTGATTAGTTTTTGTTGCCTAGCGGGTTTACACCAATTATTTAAGTGATGGCCCGCTTTAGGTTTTTTAGGAGTGTTGTTAATTGCACCACAAATCTTATTTCACCGCACATATTTTTTATTCACCATAAATATCGACTTTTTCACCCTCTCCTTTCTCTTCTTCCAGGGTGTTGATGAATCTTGCCGGCATACAAGAGCTCAGGCAGAGCTTTCTTGTCATGCCCCGCTTCCCAAGTACGGAAGGCGAGACACGAATAGGTCCGCTCAGACTGAAGCTGTGAAGCTACAGTCTGATAAGCGTCTGTGTGTTTATCCATTTGCAGATTCTTGCATTGCAATGAAACAACAACAATAATTATTATGAATGCAGGCAATAGATAACCAACATTCAAAAACAACATCCAATTGTTATTCCAAACATCCAGAGATAAAGTCATACAATAAGGTACAAGAGTCTGAAAAGAAAGGCCCCAAGCATGGCCGAAACTAAAACATAAATAAGGTGCTACGTACCGAACAACCTAATAGTAAAAACTAGGAAAACAATCAGCAACCAGAAATGGCCTCCAGCTGAGACTAGGGTAGGACTCCGGCATCCTCAAACTGAACATCAGCAGAAGCCTCAAGCTCGACGTCAGCAAACTGGTCGTCCTCAGTAACTAACTCAGACTCAAAACTTAACATGCGACACCCAAAGAGAAAAATGCGCATGTCAGTAAAAATCTCCAAAAGGTAAAAAGAATGAGACTTTTGTGCAAGGAAATATAAAGTTTAAATGAATGCAACGAGCAGTTTATACCATGAAGACATGGCATACTATTTGATGAATGTAGCAATTTAAATGAACATGATAGTTAACATGCATGTCACGTTGTAGCAAAAAGCTACTAAACATTATTCATGATTTCATGATTTCACGAAAAGCATGCATTCACGATGTGCACAGGGTTTACGCCTTTCCGCTAAAGTTGCTGTACGGGCACACTTCTACGCTGAGTGATCGGTTAACCCTACCCCTTCACGTGTGTATGAACTGGCGCTCATCTTCTGGATCACGAGCCAGGAAGTGTTTATTGTCATAGGGGTGCACCTAGCCTCATTCATGATATAGGAGTCAGAATCCTACTCGCCGCAGCTTACATTTCATTTGTAGCGTGTGCTACACATTCATGACAATACATTCAAATGCATGAAATGACATGCGATATGCAACATGATAGTATAACAGCAGTTATTGAATGCATACAGTTTATCAAAATTAAACGTGATATGTGATATGCATGAACATGACAAGGGTGTCAGATCTAGCTTCGTTGTCAAGCTATATCAAGTATGGTGTCAGATCTAACTTCGTTGTCAAGCTTGATCAAGCATGGTGTCTAGTCAACTATCATTTCATCGCCTAGGCTCTTTTACACAAATATTCAGAATAGCTTAAAACATGGCTTAATCATCAACCGAGCAAGTTTCACTTGCCTGAAATAACGTCTGCAAGTCTCAGATCAACGGGGTCCAGAATCTCTTATGTGCTCAAACCAATAGTCCAACCTACAGTCCCATATTATTTAATCTCCAATTAGTTATTTAACCAAAGCAAAGGAAATTACGTTTTTTAATCTTGTTAACCAGGCGGGTGTGCGGGTTCCTACGGATCGGGGTTTACCTCAACACGACGCAAAAGCTACACTGACGTCGGGTAGCGACGTCAGGGGTTGGATTCCGGCAGCGAGGAAGGTACGGCGTGCGCTTGTGGCGAAGACGGCCATGGGACACATGGGCTAGGGAGGCCGGCAAGCTGATGTTGGGCACGGCCTAGGGTGGCCGACCGTGCGGTTAGCGGTTCGGCCTACTGTGTAGGGTCTGCCGAGATGTGGGCCGACGGTAGGATAGGGTCGCGGGCTGTTTGTGGAGGAGGGCCGACGGCTTGTGGAGGGGGTGCGGCAGCTGTTTGTGGAGGAGAGGGGCTGTTTTAGGGGCTCGGCCTGAGAGTTGAAGGGTAGGCCGTGGCTTAAGGGGACCGGCAGCAGGTTGTTTTTCTTGTCGGGGTGCGGCTGGAGGTGTTCGGCCAAGGGGAGGTTACGGCCAAGGGGAGGAGAGATGGTCGACAGTTTTTATAGGGGGATTACGGCAGTTGTTGGAGGGGTTGCGACAGGGTGTGCTGACGTGTGGTGGCCGGCAAGGTGGGGGTTCGGCTGTGTAAGGTGGGGAGAAGGGGGTGTGCGGTTACCGGCAAGGGAGATGGCTGGACGTCAATAGGAGGGTGGCCGATGTTTATGAGGATGGGTGGCAGTTTTTTTGGGCAAGGGGAGAAGGGGGTTTGGCAGGATTTTAGGGTGGTGCGGCTGTTGTTGGTGACCAGCGGCCGACGGGAAGAGGAGGTTGCCGGCGATGGGTGGTGGCCGGCAGTGATGGCCGTGGAGATAGAGGTGCGTGAGTTTGTGTGGCGGCTGGGTTGAAAACCCTAGGGTGCGTGAGTGTTAAAACAATGAGGGTTGGTTGCAAAATGGGTTAGAAAAGGGGTAGACTTATGCTTCATAGGAGAGAGAGTGTGAGAGAGGGGGAGGATAGATTTAGGGTGCAAATAGATAGAAAATATTTCATGTGATACATAAGAATCAAAAGTGATTAGATTGGATTTTTAATTAGGGATCAACTAGGGCTAAATCTAGATTAAAAGTGATTAGGGTGGAAGGTCGGTCTAACGGTGTCTGATAAATACACGAAAAATATCGGGACAACCGTGTCGACGAGAGGATCGAGACTACGATGATCGGTCACATGCTAGGATAACAGAAAATGGAACTAAAAATAAAAAGATCAAACGTCGAAGTCTAAAGTTACGACACCCCTTCAATCAAAGCATATTTGTGGGAGAACGACCCGTGAAATGATGTTCATAAAAAATTCCACAAATAACTACTATTTTCGAGGGTCACAACAGTATATAACATCGCGCGTTTAGGATACAATAGGAGGCAACGAAAAATACGCGTACGGAAAGAAAGTACGCGCACGAAAACACACGATCGAAAAGCGACCGTGACATCCTACCCACCTTAGAGCAAAGTCCGTTCTCGGACTTTCTAACTAAAAAATATATCTAGCCATTCTAGTAACTACCCCAATCATATCATACTATAATTCAAACCATGTATAGTTACTACAAGTGCTTATATATGCACTAGGTAGTCAAACATTAATACTACAAACATGTATATATATGCACATTCTATACTTATATCTATCATAGACAGTCAAATTCATACACATACTTCAATCATTCACATAGTCACGTACATCCCTTATATAACTATCACTCTCTTATCACATAACCATGGTACAAATACTTACATAAAAATAGTTCACACTAGCAAATACAATCGTAATACTTCACGTATAGATACCTACCTATGTACAAAACGAACATGGATATATTACTCCCTCATGTCTCCTAGTGGACATTCAACACCAAACATATCAACACATGTAATCATACCATACAATATTAAATCATGTTTGCTATATCTAATATACATTCACCCCTACTATAAATACACAAATATAGTTATTCAAACACACGCAGATACTTCATCAGATATACATTTCACATACAATCTTATAACTATATTCAAGACACAACACACATAACATAGTCGCAAACACCTATAGCTAAGCACATACTTACCCGTGCATGGTGCACGCACACACACACTAATATACTATTCATACATGCCACTCATAATACTATATACTTAGCACATTCTACACACCTAGTTTAGCTAGTATATACACATTTAAACATGTAAAACCTTCGTAAAGGACTATACCACAAAACCAACACATATATCTATAGTATAGCCACCCACAACCATGTGCGTAACGCAACCATGTACAACCAAACCCATCACTATACACACATCATCCACTACTATGTTCATAGCACTATACACAAACCACATACAAATATAGCAATATATTTAGAGTATACCCACTCAAGCATGAGTGAGACTCAAAGACCCATACCAGAACCAGAATACTTTATATTCATAACACGATATCTATACTTATACCAACACACCACTCTTATATATACATATATACCAACGTAATCATATTACTCGTCACACCATACAGGTAAAAACACATGCTATCATATACACATAATAATATCAACCACACTTTATATTTAGCCAAGTAATACCCCCATAATGCAATCACTTTACATACTATAATAATATTACAAATATCAGTACACGTATACAATCATAATACACCATCCTATACTTGCATACATTGCATACATACCATACCTACATAAAAATATGCTTGCCACATATCTACACAAAACATTGACTTACGTATAATATATTCACACCATAGCAATTTACATATAATTAGTATACTACTACATATACCTATCCATACATAGTTACGACATACAATAATCGTGTATACCTCATGGTATACACGCACACACACAACATCCCGTAAAGGCAAGCAGTACTATACAAAATTATAACCCTATTACTATACGTATATCACACATATTCATATAATATGTATATATCTTCCTATGGCTAAGCACATACATATCTACATACGAGCACACGCTCATACGTGCTAACATATAGATCGTATAATAGGCCTGCACACTTAACTATAAGTACACCTATTATCATTACACCTAACATGCACATGACTTTACTAGTATACTATTGCAAGCATTTACAAGTACCTTCATACTACATACACCTCTAGTAGATATTCCAACACTAATTCTAATATACACAGACATCCCTACAGTGGCATATCTATCCACACATATATTTATAAATACTATCATTCATACAACTTCATATATATCATGAATGACAATGAGTACGCATATATAACACAAGAGACAATCATTAATATACTAAGGGTAGCACACTCATACATGAGTGGTACGTAGGGGTTCACACACACGGGTCCATACACTCTACCTATATACATGCACCACGACGACATCATAATAATACTAATGGGCCCACTATACTATACTAAGGTTGACATAGGCAACGACAAGCACTTGTAGGATGACTAAGCAATAGTAATGGAACCGAAATCAATAGCGTAACGAAACAAGATCGGGATGAACGGGTTCAGATAAGGCGTGGGTGAGGATAGTTTGGTTATGTGAAACAGAGATATAATTGTGAATATTTAAGTAAAGGAAAGAATGATAAAATAATATCCTTATAAAATACAGGAGAATAGTGTGTAGATGATATAAATTAAAATACGAAGTAGGGATTAGACGAAAGAATAATTAGTATAGAGATGAAGTGACAGTTCTGTAATTGGAACTAAATTTGTACTAAGAGCTTTGGAGTAGGAGAAAAAAACGAAGAATATAAAAACGGACATACTTGAAAAGTTGGAGTTCTCTTTCGCATAGAAAAATATTTAGAGGTCGGTACAATGAGTTGTTTGAAATAAGTTTGAGTATTATATATATAGTGAGAGAAGAAATGGTATATTGGATTATCGAAAAGTCATTATATGAAGGAAGTAAGAAATTCACATGAGTATGAAAGATATATGTTAGAAAATATTATAAGTTAGTAATTTAAAGATTTCTGCGAAAAATTTCGAAATTCAAAGAATGAATTTAAGTCAACTAAACGGTAGGAAGTCTAGGCTCATGCTAAATGTTTTCAAAGAATTTAAACTGGGAGAGGAATTCAAAAATAATATTAAAAATACTTTTCGAAGGATCAGGATGGTAATGAGGAAGATTCAACGATTGATGATGAACGGCATGAAGGAATCACGTGAAACGAAGGCAAGGAAGTGAATCAAATATTCAAAACGTAAATACGACTGGGAAATGACTTAGTGAATATGCTACGATGGGATTCTATGGTCATTAGCTCAAAAGTGTAATGATTAGGAAAATGATAGAAATCAGGGGTTTTAAATTACCGAGCCGACTAAAGATTAGGAGAAACTTAGCACTAAGACTTTCTAATGAACTAGACTGTAATAGAGATCTCAGGGAGAGGGTCCTTAGAGGATCAAGATTGCGATCTCTTCCGGAGCATAAACCTGGAACATCTTCTGGAAATACTCCTTCGAGGTCTCTGACTATCAAACTTGGATGTCTATCTAAGTCTTCCTACCATCTAAGACAAGGAAAACGTTCACATTAGACTCCAATTTTTTATGACTCGAATGTTTCGAATGTTTCAATGAATGTTTTATTATTATCGTTGTTTCGATATTTCGCAGGTGCAACGACCTATATGGGCCACCACAAAAACCTGTCATGCCCCGCTTCCCAAGTACGGAAGGCGAGATGCGAAGAGGTCCGCTCAGACTGAAGCTGTAAAGCTACAGTCTGATAAGCGTCTATATGTTCATCCATTTGCAGATTCTTCCATTGCAATGAAATAACAACAATAATTATTAGGGTTTTTAGCATATTTGTCCCTTAAATCTTGCGTATTTTGATATCCGTACCTCAATCTTCATATTTGCCCTCAAGTCCCTCAAAAGTTAGTAATTAGCCTTAATAGTCCCTATCACTAAATATCTGTTAAAATCTTAACTGAAATGGGAATATTTCGTTAGTATTTAACCTTAATTTGCCCTCAAGTCCCTCAAAAGTTAGTATTTAACCTTAATAGTCCCCTAAATTTTGAACGTTAACCTTAATAGTCCCTTAATTTAACAGAATATTCCCATTTCCGTTAAGATTTTAACAGATAGTTAGTGAGAGGGACTATTAAGGTTAAATACTAACTTTTGAGGGACTTGAGGGCACATATGAAGATTTGAGGTACAGATATCAATGAATGCAGGCAATAGATAACCAACATTCAAAAACAATATCCAATTGTTATTCCAAACATCCAGAGAGAAAGTCATACAATAAGGTACAAGAGTCTGAAAAGAAAGGCCACAAGCATGGCCGAAACTAAAACATAGATAAGGTGCTACGCACCGAACAACCTAATAGTAAAAACTAGGAAAACAATCAGCAACCAGAAATGGCCTCTAGCTGAGACTAGGGTAGGACTCCGGTATCCTCAAACTGAACGTCAGCAGAAGCCTCAAGCTCGACATCAGCAATCTGGTCGTCCTCAGCAACTAACTCAGGCTCAAAACCTAACATGCGATACCCAAAGAGAAAAGGACGCATGTCAGCAAAAATCTCCAAAAGGTAAAAAGAAGGAGACTTTTGTGCAAGGAAACATAAAGTTTAAATGAATACAACTAGCAGTTTATAACATGATGACATGGCATATTATTTGATGAATGTAGCAATTTAAATGAACATGATAGTTAACATGCATGTCACGTTGTAGCAAAAAGCTACTAAACATTATTCACGATTTCACGATTTCACGAAAAACATGTATTCACGATGGGCACAGGGTTTACGCCTTTCAGTTGAAGTTGCTGTACAGTCACACTTCTACGCTGAGTGATCGCTTAACCCTACCACTCAACGTGTGTATGAACCGGCACTCATCTTCTGGATCACGTGCCAGGAAGTGTTTATTGGCATAGGGGTGCACCTAGGCTCATTCATGATATAGGAGTCAGAATCCTACTCGCCGCAGCTTACATTTCATTTGTAGCGTGTGCTACACATTCATGACAATACATTCAAATGCATGAAATGACATGCGATATGAAACATGATAGTATAACAGCAGTTATTGAAAGCGTACAGTTTATCAAAATTAAACTTGACATGTGATATACATGAACATGACAATGGTGTCAGATCTAGCTTCGTTGTCAAGCTAGATCAAGTATGGTATCGGATCTAACTTCGTTGTCAAGCTAGACCAAGCATGGTGTCTAGACGACTATCATTTCATCGCCTAGTCTCTTTTACACAAATATTCAGAATAGCCTAAAACATGGCTTAATCATCAACCGAGCAAGTTTCACTTGCCTGAAATAACGTCCGCAAGTCTCAGATCAATGGGGTCCAGAATCTCTTATGTGCTCAAACCAATAGTCCAACCTACAGTCCCATATTATTTAATCTTCAATTAGTTATTTAACCAAAGCAAAGGAAATTACGTTTTTTAATCTTTTTAACCAGGCGGGTGTGCGGGTTCCTACGGATCGGGGTTTACCTCAACATGACGTGAAAGCTACACTGACGTCGGGTAGCGACGTCAGGGGTTAGATTCCGGCAGCGAGCAAGGTACGGCGTACGTGCGCTTGTGGCGAAGACGGCCGTGGGACACGGGGGCTAGGGAGGCCGGCAAGCTGACGTTGGGCGTGGCCTAGGGTGGCCGGCCGTAGGGTTAGCGGTTCGACCTGCTGTGTTGGGTCTACCGAGGTGGGGGCCGGCGGTAGGATAGGGTCGCGGGCTGTTTGTGGAGGAGGGCCATCAGCTTATAGAGGGGGTGCGGCAGCTGTTTGTGGAGGAGAGGGGCTGTTTTAAGGGCTCAGCCTGCGAGTTGAACGTCAAGCCATGGCTTAAGGGGACCGGCAGCAGGCTGTTTTTCTTGTAGAGGGGAGGTTGCGGCCAAGGGGAGGAGAGATGGTCGACACTTTTTATAGGGGGGCTTACGACAGTTCTTGGAGGGGTTGCGGCAGGGTGTGCTGCCGTGTGGTGGCCGGTAAGGTGGGGGTCCGGCTGTGTAAGGAGGGGAGAAGGGTGTGTGCGGTTGCCGACAAGGGAGATGGCCGGACGTCAATAGGAGGGTGGCCAGCATTTATGAGGATGGGTGGCAGTTTTGTGTGGATGACAGTTTTTTTGGGCAAGGGGAGAAGGGGGTTCGGCAGGATTTTAGGGTGGTGCGGCAGTTGTTGGTGACCGGCAGCCGTCGGGAAGAGGAGGTTGCCAGCGATGGGTGGTGGCCAACAGTGATGGCCGTGAAGATGGGGGTGCGTGAGTTTGTGTGGCGGCTGTGTTGAAAACCCTAGGGTGCGTGAGTGTTAAAACAATGAGGGTTGGTTGCTAAATGGGTTAGAAAAGGGGTAGACTTAGGCTTGATTGGAGAGAGAGTCTGAGAGAGGGGGAGGGTAGATTTAGGTGCAAATAGCTAGGAAATATTTCATGTGATACGTAAGAATCAAAAGTGATTAGATTAGATTTTTAATTTGGGATCAACTAGGGCTAAATCAAGATTAAAAGTGATTAGGGTGGAAGGTTGGGCTAACGGTGTCTGATAAATACACGAAAAATATCTGGACGACCGTGTCGATGAGAGGATCGCGACTATGATGATCGATCACGTGCTAGGATAACGAAAAATGGAACTAAAAATAAAAAAGATCAAACGTCGAAGTCTGAAGTTACGACACCCTTCAATCAAAGCTGATTTGTGGGAGAATGACCCGTGAAATAACGTTCATAAAAATTTCCACAAATAACTACTCTTTCCGAGGGTCACAACGGTATATAACATCGCACGTTTGGGATACAAGAGGAGGCAACGAAAAATACGCATACGGAAAGAAAGTAGCGCACAAAAACATATGATCGAAAAGCAACCGTGACATTTCTGGATGAAAATGTGGTCCCTGTGTTGATTAGGCTGTTGAAATCTGGGAACGTAATGGTGCAATTGAATTCTATGGGCTGCTTATGTAATTTGGCTATGGGAGAGGATGATCAGATGATAAAAATTGCGTTTTTCAAAGAAGGGGTGCCGAAAATTGCGATTTTCAAAGAAGGGGTGCTAGATTGTTTGTTGGATTACATGGAGGGGGTTCAGAATCATAGCCAGCAATTAGGTTGCTGAGAAATCTAGCTTCTTTGAAGTACATTGCGGATATCATTCAAGCATCTGAATTGTTGGCAAAGGTAGTGCTAGCATTCGACAGTGCAATTTCGGATACGAGAACAGAGGCTGCAAGAGCTATTGCCGAATTCAATGGAAAATCGAGAAAAGAGTTTGATTGGCGATGACCTCTGCAACAATAAAAATTGCTTATTGCTGCTCTGGCATTAAAAATCCATTAAAAATTGGTTATTGCTGCTATAATTGACGATGGCATCCACAACAACCCTTGAAGAATGTCATTAAAAATTGCCTGTAAATAAGAGTTTGCGTTCGGGGGTAAAAAAGTAACATCACTCATAAAATTTTAATGTGCAATCATAAGAGCACTCATAATAGCAAACTTGTAAATAAAAGTGCGGTGAATTCATAAGATTTTGCGGTGCAACTAATAACACTCTTTTTTAAAGAGAAAGCAAGACCAACTTAGGTTTGGACCAATATTTACAAATGGGCTAATTATAAAAGAGGTAAATTGCAGTAAAATACCCTCACGTTTGGGCCATTTGTACGTAAATACCCTGACGTTTATTTTCATCAAATTATATACCCAAACGTTTTCCGACGCTTTTAAGTTGATACCTTGTTTTAATTTTCCGTCCAAAAGACAAAAATTTGGACAAATTTACCCATGAATGTTCCTTTTATAAGTTAATACTCTCACGTTTAGGCCTTTTATAAGTTAATACACTGAATTGGGTGTGTGTGTCCATTGGGGTGGGTGGGTGCATGGGTGGGGGGTATGTACGCGCATGCGCATTGGGGGGTGTGTGCATGTGGGTGTGTGTGTGCGTGCTTGGGGAGGGTGTGTGTGCATGGGTGGGGGGTGTGTGCATGGGGTGTGTGTGCATGGGGTGTGTGAGTGTGTGCATGTGTGGATGTGTGCATGGGTGGGTGGGTGTGGGCATGTGGTGTGTGTGCATGGGGTGGGTGGGTGTGCATTGGGGTGGATTGGTGCATGGGTTTGTGTGTGTGTGTGTGCGTGCATGTCGTATGGTTGTGGGCATGGGTGTGTGTGCATGGGGTGGGTGTGTTCATTGGGTGTGTGTGTGCATGTGGGAGTGTGCCCGTGCATCAGGGTGGGTTAGTGCATGGGTTTGTGTGTGGGTGTGTGCGTGCATGGGGTGTAAGTGTGGGCATAGGTGTGTGGGCATGGGGTGGGTGTGTGCATTGGGGGTGTGTGTGCATCAGGGGGGTGTGCACGCGCATCAGGGTGAGTTGGTGCATGGGTTTGTGTGTGGGTGTGTGCATGCATGGGGGGGTGGGTGTGGGCATGGGTGTGTGTGCATGGGGTGGGTGGGTGTGTGCATTGGGTGCGTGTGTGTGCATGGGTGTGTGGGTGTGTGCATTGGGATGGGTTGGTGCAGGGGGGTGTGTGCATTGGGTGGGGTGCATGTGTGTGCATTGGTGTGTGGGTGTGTGCATTGGGGTGGGTATGGGCATTGGGTGGGTGGGTGTATTGGATGGGCGTGTGTATTGGGGTGGGTTAGTGCATGTGTAATCGTCTACCTTATAATGCCCAGATTGAGCCAATACTTCAACAGGTCACACACGCACATGCACCCACCCACCCCAAGCAGACACCCCATGCACACAACCCACCCATGCACGCACACCCACCCTATGCACACAACCCACACACCCACGCACACACGCCCACCCCCACCCAGGCACACACTCACCCTAAGCACACACCCCATATGCGCACAAACCCATGCACACAACCCACCAACCCACTCTGACATACCCACCCCACGCAACCCCCAATGCCCACACCCACCCACCCATGCACACACCCCCCTTAAGCACACACACCTCACTCACCCCATGCGCACACACCCACCCCACACACACACCCTCCAACCACACCCACACACACCCCATGCACACTCACACCCCATGCACACAACCCACCCACCCCCCGCGCACCTACCCACCCACACCCATATACACACCCTCCCACCCAAGCACACATACCCCCACCCCAAGCACACACACCACACACACCCCCCACCCACCCCACGCACACCCCCCCACCCCACCCCAAGCACACACACACCCCAAGCACACACATCCCCACCCACCCCACGCACACCCACCCATGCACACACCCACCCCCAGGCACACACACCCAAGTACACAACCCACCCACCCACGCGCGCACACCCCATGCACACACACCCCGCCCCCCAATGCACACACCCCACGCATGAACGCACACCCACCCACCCACTCCATGCACCATCCCACGAGAGAGAGAGAGAGAGAGAGAGAGAGAGAGATTCGGTGTAGAGAGAGAAAGAGAGAGAAAGAGAGAATCTGTAGAGAGAGAGGAGAGAGAATCAGTAGAGAGAGAGAGACAATGATATATATATATAGAATCGATAGAGAGAGAGAGATATATATATATATACATAATCGGTAAAGAGAGAATTGGGGGGAGCGAGAGAATCGGTAGAGAGAGATTCGGTATATAGAGAGAAAGAGAGAGAATTTGTAGAGAGAGAGGATAGAGAATCGGTAGAGAGAGATAGAGAGAGAGAATCAGTAGAGAGAGAGAAGAGACCTCATGGTATTTACGTAAAAATGGCCCAAACGTGAGGGTATTTACGTACTATGGCCCAAACGTGAGAGAGGGGCAAAATGGTCCAATTTAACACCGTCGGCCCATTTTCCGCTATAAGGTATCAATTTGTCACAAAATGAACCTCATGGTATTAACGTAAAAATGGCCCAAACGTGAAGGTATTTTTATGCAATTAACCCTTTTTAAATAACTTTTCATAACAGAAGGGCGGAAAAGGATTCTATTATAAGACTGCTCATAATAGTGCCCCCCGAGGGGAAACTGCTGTTAAATTTTTTGTTTTTTTAAAATTAGTTTATATAATCTATTTAAAAATAGATGTTTAAAATCTGTGATTTTCTA
Source organism: Scilla litardierei (assembly GCA_030789695.1). Taxonomy (NCBI): domain Eukaryota; kingdom Viridiplantae; phylum Streptophyta; class Magnoliopsida; order Asparagales; family Asparagaceae; genus Scilla; species Scilla litardierei. Next base: position 319,092,735 of record CM061141.1, on the reverse strand, counting down.
GCTATAGAGCTCTTAGAAAAACATAATCACAGATTAAAATGATGATCTAGGGGTTTCTTAAAATGTACCTCTAGATCCTACCCACCGGATCTAGCGATGGTCGGAGAAGGATGCCCTATCTGCGTCCTCGCAAATCGTCCGTCGGCACCGATTCGTTCGTCGGCAGGGATTCGGCTCAGCTTAAGAGCATGCTGATAACGTGTTGGATAAACTCAAAGAAAGAGTAACCATGGCTCATAGCCATGGTCTTATATATATAATCATATCAATGGTATACCAGGGGTCCCTACTACTAAGTAGTGGGGAGTAATGGAGGGATAGAGAGGTGGGAAGGCCAAAGGCATCCCTCACTCATAACAATAACTTAATTAATTAAACTAACTTACTCACTTAAAACAAGTTATATAAATATGAAAATCCTTTTATTCAAACTAATTTATACGTATTAATATTTAACCTCAAAACTTAAGTTATAAATTATAACTTAAACTAGTTAATATAATTTTCTTTTGAAACTTAATAACTTATATATACACTTAAACACTTAAATAACTTCCAACTAAATAACTTTATGAACTTTCAAACTTGATAATTCTAAGTAGATCAAATCCTTCAATTAACTTAAAGAATAACCCAATAACCCACTTATCCAATTTAAAACCCAATACCCAACAAGCAATTTAATAGTTCAAATGAAACCCAACAAGCCATAGCTATAATTACAATACCCGATAAGAAATAACTTGCCCATTCCAACTCAATACCCAATAAGTGTACTTATACCCAAAACCCAACACCCAACAAGCTTATCTTAAACCCAATAGGAATACCATACCCAATAAGAAATTCTTAAACCCAATAAGCTTTAATTCATCCAAACCCAATAAGCTTTTTTAAACCCAATAAGAAATTTAAACCCAAAAGATTTCATACCTAATAACCAATCTCACTTCTTCTGTTATCTTCTTCTTCTTCTTCTCCTTAGCTTTCTCCTTTCTTTCTTTTTTCTTCTTTCTTTAGCTTTCTCCTTTCTTTCTTTTTTCTTCTTTCTTCTTTCTTGCAGGTGGCTCAAGATGAGGAGCTAAGGCAACAAGGGGGCCGCACGGCAGGCGGCTGGCGCCGGCCGTGCACGGAGGCGACGGCAGCAGGCGCGCGCGTGCAGGCGGTGGTGGCAGGCGACAGGCGGCAGGCGGCATCGGCCTGATCTCGACGGCGGGGCTCTCAATTTGATTTGTTTCTTATTCTTTGATTTTGGTTTGTAAGAGGAGGGAGGTGAACTTAAAAGGTGAAACAATGATGAAATTGATTTGGAATTCTTTTTTGATTCCTCTCATTCCCTTTCTCAATTTCAGTTTTCAGAATTCGTTTTTGATTTGGAGTCTGATTTTGGGTTTTGATTTGATTTTGGTTTTGGGCTGAATTTGGGTTTGAATGTGAATTGAAGGAGATAATGATGAAATTGGGGGAGGTGATGATGAAATTGGGGGTTGAAGGAGCTGAATTTGGGTTTCTTGAAAGGAGATGTGGAGATCAAATTGGCTTTCTCATCCCATGCGTGAGTGTGTCTGTGTTTGAGGGATGCTACCATTGGGAGAAGGAAATTTGATGTTGTTGCCTTAAGAAATTAAATGGGGGCAGCTTAATGAGAGGAGCTGGAGGTGGGGATGGGAATGAAGAGAGTTGTTGGCATTTGATAACCGCATGAGTCATTGGAAGATGTCAGCCGACACTAGGTTAATTAGTTAGGATAATTACGGTAAGTTAAAACGGTAATTAGTGAAAATAGATATAATAATAATATACAAAAATTACGATTTCGCCCCTGAACTATACATGTCTGGAAATTACGAAAAGATACCACAGGCTCGTATCGTTGCGACGTCCATTTTAAGATTTGAGCGATGATAAAAACATAAAAAAATCATTTTCACTGAAATCATTTTAAAAATTGTTTTGAACACAAAAATCGTACACCACGAAAACAGGTCGTTACAAAACCTCGCTAAGTGCACATTTGGGGTTCGTTCGGGAAAATTCCTCTGTTTCATGCTTACGAACCGAGGGATCGAAGCCAACCCCGACAAGATTACTGCCATCATCACAATAAAGGAGCCCTAGACTCTTAGAGAGCTCCAAAGACTGAATGGGAGGATAGCGGCCTTAGGACGGTTCCTGTCCAAGTCGGCCAAGAGATCGTTGCCTTTCTTCAGGGTACTGAGAAAGGCGATAGCCTCCACCACGAGCGACAAGAGAACGTTCGAATGGGATGCAGACTAAAAGAAGGCCTTCTCAGAGTTGAAGGAGTACCTTCGCACCCCGTCACTCCTGACCAAGCCAGACAAGGATGACTAGCTCATCCTCTACCTGACCGCCACTGAAGAGGCCGTGAGTTCAGTGCTCGTTAAAGAAGACACTGGGATACAACGACCCATCTATTACGGCAGTTAGGTCCTCCGAGGCACGGAGGTCAACTACTCGAGGATCGAAAAGATGGCTTTCGCATTGGTCCAATCCGCCAGGAGACTACGGCCGTATTTTCAGGCCCACACCATCTTAGTCCTCACCGACACTCCCCTGAAGCAGACCCTGAAAAGGCTCGATTGATCAGGAAGAATGACAAAATGGGGGGTCGCACTAAGCGAGTTCGACATCCAATACAAATCGAGGACCGTCATCAAAGGGCAGGCCCTCGCCGACTTTATTGTCGAACTCACGTATGATGATGGCCCTCGGGGAGAGGTATGTGCGACTACCACAATGACCGGGGTTATCCCCTCGCCCTCCATCGGCAAGACGAAAGACGCGAACGAGGACGAGGGAACCTGGATCGTACCAGTCGATGGATCGTCCACCCAAGCTGGGAGCGGGGGCAGAATAATCGTCCAAACCTCCGGAGGCGACATATTTGAGTACGTCCTCTGCTTTGATTTCCAAACCACCACCAATAGTGCGGAATACGAGACGGCCATTAACGGACTCCGACTGGCTCGAGCCCTGGGGGCAAGAGTAATCCAGCTGTACAGCGACTCCAGCCTCGTCGTCCACCAACTGAATGGGACCTTCGAGGCCCGCGATGACTCAATACAGAGTTACGCACAAGTCGCCAAAGCGGAGCTCGCCGCCTTCACGTGCACAGAGATTCATCACGTGCCAAGGTCGAATAATCATCGAGCTGACGCCTTGTCAAAACTCGCATCATCCTCCCCAGTGGAGCTCAGTCGAACCGTGTACGTGCAACGTCTACTCCATCCTAGCGGGCTGCCACGAGAGCTTCTAAGCCTCGATCAGGGGGCCACATGGATGGACCCATTAATCTGCTACCTGAACACAAGGAAGAAACCGACCGACCCAGTGGAGGCACGAAAACTTGAGAGGAAGGCCTATCAATTTGTCTTATTAGATGGTTCAGTGTACAAAAGAAGATGGACCAGGTACGACATCTTTCCCTATCTTAAATGCTTAACCCCGCAGGAAGCGCACTACGTGATCCAAGAGATCCACGAGGGCGACTGCGGGAAACATTGCGGGAGAAAATCCATATCCTTGAAGGCTGTGAGACAAAGGTACTTTTGGCCGACACTGTTCAAGGACGCCATTGATTACGTCCGACGATGCTCGACTTGCCAAAAGTGCTCAAAGATCAGCTTGGCACCACCGACTAATCTGATCCCCATTGTCAGTGTGACGGCCCGTATCCCTTACTACCTGTATTTTAGTATAAATACTTTCAAAACAGTTTTAAATAATAAGATCTTTAAACTAATTTAGTTTTTAGATACTATTATTAAATAGCTTTTTATATTCACTAATCACTTTTACTAATTACGTTTACCTTTCTACCATCATCTACTAAATATTTTTACTAATTACATTTACTAATTAGTTTTACTGCTTACTAAATACTTCCTACAACTTATTAATATATAAATTTTACTAGATTACTTTTACTATTACGAATTGTTTTTACTAATTACTTTTGCTAATCATTGTTACTAATTACTAGTTACTTTTAGTAATTAACTTTCTACCATTTACTCATTACCTTACTATTTACTAATTATGTTTATATACTTACTTTTAACTAATTACCATTTCCTAGTTACTAATTACATTTGCCAGAGTACCTTAATCTATTTACTTTAACTCTAGTCACCCACCCACCTATACTGTGGATCTAACCCTAATCAAGCACCCAACACACCTAACCACCCTCTATAATTCTCTTGGCCTACCCTACTTAATTTCCATCAGATGCAACTCACCTCATCAACCTATTAAGCCCACGTCTGTATTTGGTGAAGGAAAAACAACTTCTTCTTCATCTCCTCCACATCTGAATTCCCCTTCATCTGTCAACCAAATCTGTAGTGACCATGTGCTATGAGGAACAAACACTAGAGGGGGGGGGGGGGGGGGTGGGTGAATAGTGTTTTATAGAATTATAAGGAATTTACGCCAAATAAAACCATAGCTAACCAACAAATGCGAAATACAATAAGAGAACAACAACGCAAACAAAGTATGTAACGGGTTCGGATCCACCCAAGTCTCCCCGACTTGTTCCCGGTGATCCTACGTCTCAACCACCCGGATCCCCTCCGGATACTTGAGTTAGAAACCTCTAACCCAAGATTTTCCACTAGCCCACTTGCGGAAACCCCACAAGTGCAATCGACCTACAATCGATGTCCGCGAATCCCACAAACCGGGATCACGCAAAACCCTTAATTCCACAACCTGGGACTAAGACCACTCTCACAACCGAGAGCAAATATCAAATACGATGAAATAAATTCTTACCTACAAAATCCTATGCCTTGAGTATACTTACCAATTTAGGGCAAAGATGGATTTTGAGGAAGAAGATGACACCAAGCCCTAGCTACACCAAGATGGACATCAATAGGTGGCTAGGATGAGGTTGGTGTCCTTGGATCAAGCTCTTAGCTTGGAAGGCTCACAATCAATGAATCTCTCTTGATGAATAAGAGTGAGGGAGAGATTCTAGTGAGAAGAGAGAGCTTGGAAATGGAGTTTAATGGCTCCTCTCTTAGATGTGAAAATCTCTCAAATATCATCCTTGAATCCCTGATAAGAAGCCCTCAAGCTTATATAGGGAATAGAGAAAACGGTCACAAGATTCGTGTAATAAATGCTCCAACGGATCTATTTCTGAAGCAGACTAGTTGGTCAAAGAAGGATCAATGACCGACTAGTTCCTCAACTAGTCGGTCGGTGATTCAACATGAACCGACTAAGAGGATGACAGCCAATAAAGAGAAGAACCAGTCGGTCTAAGAGGACTTGCCAACCGACTAGTTTCACAACTAGTCGGTCGGTGAGTGAACTTTGACCGACTAAGAGTCAAAACAAATAGTCTGAATGCAAGTACAGCTAGTCAGTTTAAGAACAACTTCTAACCGACTTGTTTCTCAACTAGTCGGTCGGTCGATGTGCTTTGACCGATTAACTGTAAACAGTAGCTCAGGCTGTACAGAGGCAATGATAACTAGTCGGTCTGAGAAGGTTTTCTAACCGACTAGATCGTCATCTAGTCGGTCGGTGAACCTTCTTTGACCGACTAATTGATCAACAGGGAATGAGCCGAATTGAATAAGGAGATCTAGTCGGTTCAAGAAGGATTGCCGACCGACTAGATTGCTATCTAGTCGGTTGGTTATTCTTCTTGAACCAACTAAGATGCACTAGAAGCCACGAAATGAAGCGCGAAGCTTCGAGAAGGATTCTATGGGCTTCTAATAAGATCCTAGCTCTAAGATATGATCGTTAAGAAGATTATTAGGCAAGTACTACTCAAGGCTTAACATTCTAAGGAATAAAGCTAGAAGACAATATAAATACCATGACGAACCGTCTTCAAAGCTTCAAAGTCTTGAGTCTTGAATATCTTCAACGTCGAAGCTTTTGACTCATCCAATCCTTTCTTCTCTTTGGATGGAATCCCCATTCAATTGTTGATGCCATTTGCTTGAGAATAGATGAAGCCTTTGAGTTCTTCAAGCCAATGCATCACCGTTGTTGATCAACCAAGTCCTCCACTTGAATCAACACGTGTAGTCACTTTTGATCTTCTTGAATCTGATTGGTAACTTTTAGCTAACTGCAATCACAAGAGTTAGTCACAATGATTTGTGTTTGATCATCATCAAAATCAAGGTGGAGAGTCCAATACTCAACAAAATCCTCTTCCCAAATTTCCTCCACCAACAGCAAACAAATCCAAATTCAGCAACCACCATCCTCCATCAAACAACCACACCTCAAATCAACCCCAAATTCAACCCAATTCCATCATCACCTTGCCCAATTTGAACCAATTTCACAAATCCCATTCTCCTTCAACCCAAATCGAAGAAAATCAAAAAGAGAAATTAGATTGAAATTGGGAAAATTCATCAATTTCCCCTCATACATAAACCCACGAAGAACTCCAGTGGCCGTCGCCGCCACCTGAGAACCCGCTGGCTGCCGCCAGCCATCGCATGTCGCCGCGCCGACTGCCCCTCCCCCGGCCGCCGCGCCGCACTGCTGGCCGCCGCGCCGCACTGCTGGCCGCCGCGCCGCGTCGCTCTGTTGGCCGCCGCGCCGCTCCACCGGTCGCCACGTCGAGCTCCCCTTGGCTGTGACCCATTGCCTTGAGTTCCCCCTGCAAAGAGAAAGAAGAAGAACAGAAAAGAAAGAAGGAGAGAAGAGAAATAAAGGAATGAGGAGTAAGGTATAAGGTAATGGGTTCTAGTTATTTCTTATTGGGTTTGGGTAATATACTTATTGGGTTTCATTAACTTATTGGGTTTTAAGTAGTTATTGGGTTTTGGGTTCAAAATGAAGTTAATTGTGTATTGGTTTTGGGTTTAAGTTATTGCTTATTGAATTATTTTAGCTAATTCAATGATTTTAAAGTTCTTAAAGTTAATAAGTTAATGTTAGTAATAAAGTTAGTGCACATTAGTTTAAGTTATTATATATGAAGTTAGTTTTATTTTCATATAAATCATATCAGTTAAGTTATTAAAAAAAATTATTCGAGTTATATTAAGTTATTAAGTTTCAAAAGAAAATTATATTAACTAGTTTAAGTTATAATTTATAACTTAAGTTTTGAGGTTAAATATTAATACGTATAGATTTGTTTGAATAAAAGGATTTTCATATTTATATAACTTATTTTAAGTGAGTAAGTTAGTTTAATTAATTAAGTTATTAAGTTTTAAAGTTATTAAAAATTGTATTAAGTTTAAAGTTACTAGAGTTATTTTGAGCATTTAGTTTTAAGTTATAAAGTTAAGTTTAAAATTATTAAGCTGTTAAAGTTTTGGGTTATTAAGTTAATTAAGTTATCTAAATTAAATTTCATGTTAAATGTTTTAAATAGAATTTCAAATTAAATGTGTTAAATTATATGTTTTAAAGAGTTAGCTCTATATTAAGTTATATAAGTTAGCTTTAGTATTATTTTAATTGGTTAAAATCTTTTAGCATGATAATATGAATTTTAATGACAAAGATAAAACACACGCTACAATCACTTGGTCATTCAACGCCTGCCTCCTCCTCAGATCTACACATCGTATATTAGGTTCCTCACATCTCTTTCATCTAAATAAATTAATATGTGTTAATGCGAGCGTGCCTTTTCCTACCTGTTGTTAAATGTTACTTCATTTAAACTGCCATATGCCATGCTTATTACTCATGCAAATTAACTGCTAGAAATGCCTGCTAGACACATGAATGAACTTGATAATCAAGAACGATACATGCAGTTGGCTACTCGATGCCGCATGCCGTTGGCTACTAGATGTTACATGTCGTTGGCTACTAGATGTTACATGCCGTTGGCTACTAGATGTTACATGCCGTTGGCTACTCCCGTCAGTCATATATGACTAGTCTGGCTCGTGTTCCAGTAGGGTCATATATGACTAGTCTGGCTCGTGTTCCAGTATATAACCCTTGACGGCCGGTTTGGCTGATTCTGGCTCGTGGTCTAGAAAGTACACTTATGGGCTTGTCACTAGATTAATAGATTGAATGACGCATAACTTTATTTTTGCTGATTGCTATCATAAATTGTGAATCCTGCTAGCTTCTCTCTTGCCATGCTTATGTATAATTGTAATGCTCACCATGCTTTACTTTGTGCACTATACCCTACTTGCTCACATGTTATTTATTCTATTAGTAGACAATGACATTTCCCTGCTATATTCTCTTAATTGTTTAAACAAGATTGATCTTTGGGAACCTACACGAGTAAATCTCACTGACGGGCATTGTATTTGTGTTTTAATGCAATGTCCGTCAGGTTCTGGGGGCATTTTTGCAGATCCTAGTTCCAGCTAGCGTGATCCACTAGATGCAGGACTCTTCCAGGAAGATGTTCTTAGACTGCATTTTCTTGTAGTTTCATTGTATTAAATTCATGTGTCATGTGTTGTAAGAGCCATAAGGCCTCTCTTCCTTTCCTTATTGTTGTATTTCATTTCTGTGACGATTGAGATTGTAATAATAATAATTATCTGCGTTGTTTTTGAGTATGCATGCAAGAACCTGCAAGATTTCACACAGACGCTTCTTGTGTTAAGTCAAGGAGGAAAGAAAAGCAAAAGTACATCACCCTTACTTACACATGCGGACCCGCTCGGGTCCTCACTCTCAAGCATAATGGGAATCGGGGGCGTGATAGGTTTTAGTGGTGGCCCATGCAGGTCTGCTCGTGCAAAATACTCTAAAACAACATGGATAAAATTACGATCTTGATCCTCAAAAACGCCATTCCTTTGATTCTCTATCCCAGTCTTGTTCATTAGAAAATCCTAGCCTTAGAGCTTCCAATCCTTAGTCGGCCCAATAATCATACCCTTCATTTTTATAACTTCCTTAACGTACATTCATATGTCGATGACCATAGAACCCCATTCTGCTGAGGGGTTCCTCTAAGAGTCTTCTCCATGTGAATACCATTCATAGCACAATACTCTTTGAATTCAGCAAGCTCATATTTACCACCATTATCTGATCTTAAGCACTTCACTTTCAGACCTATTTCATTTTCTACCAAAGCTTTCCATTTTCTAAAAACATTAAAAGCATCAGATTTATGTTTCAGAAAATAAACACATACCTTCCTCGTGGAGTCATAAATGAAGGTCATGTAGTATGACGCGCCACCAAGGGATGTTACCGGTGCTGGTCCCCATAAATCACTATGTACCAGCTCCAGCTTCTGTTTCTTCAAGGTTCTGCCACCCTTCGAAAAACTGGCCCTTTTCTGTTTCCCAAATACGCAGCCTTCACATAAACCAACGTCAACTGCCTTTAGACCTGGCAGTTTACCTTCTGAACACAACTGTTTCATCCCCTTCTCACTCATGTGGCCAAGTCTGCAATGCCACAAGTCTGCATCTCTGTTTGCACCTGCAAGATCAATACTATCATGGTTGATAGTGGTCATATACAAAGTACCCTCCTTTGACCCTCGAGCTACCACCATGGCCCCTTTGGTTATCTTCCAAGCACCCGAGCCAAATGATAAATGATAACCCTCATCATCCAACTGTCCTACAGAAATCAGATTCCTCTTCAAACCAGGAATATGTCTCACGCCACGCAGCTGCCACACAGGTCCATTCGGTGTTTTGATCCGAACCCTTTCCTACAATCTTCAAAGGCTCATCATCAGCAAGATAAACCTTTCCAAAATTTCCATGGGTATAATTCTCCATTATCTCACTATCAGGACATGCATGATACGATGCTCCAGAATCCAAAACCCACGATTCTAATGGACTGCACACACTCAAGATCAATGCATCATTGATCTCCTCTGATGTCACGTTTGCTGAGTTGTCAATCTTCTTTTCCTTCCTCGGTGCTTTACACTGATTCGAGTAATGACCCAGCTTCTTGCAATTCCAACACTCAATGGAACTCTTGTCTTTCCTCGACTTGCTCTTATGTCTTGACTTTGATCTGCCTCGATTCCAATTCCTTGATGCTGATCTGTCTCTATTTTCTGTACTCAGAACTGATCCCGAAGTGATACCCGATTCTTTCCTGCGAATTTCTTCACTTATAATCAGATCTCTTACTTCGTCAAACTTCAGTTTCTCCTTTCCTGCTGAAGCACTAACAGCAGTATGTAGGAATATTATGCCCTCGAGGCCATTTATTCCTGCGTGAATAGCACAAACATCTTGTTCAAAATAACAGTAAGCTGTTTGGTAATGATTTATCCAAGTTATTTTATAATTAGATATCAACTTAGGTAAAGTCCTGAGACTTTATGCAAGGTCAAACGGGTATCGATATGAGTATCTCGATCATGGAGAAACGTTTGACCGTCTGTAGCATAAGTCTAAAATGGTTCGTGGTCGTAGATGTTCCGAGACAAGGATATCGAAACATCGGATAGACCATTGTGTCTTAGTCTTCACCGTTTAGCGGTGGCGATGATCTCATGATCGCTTGACTTGGCGAAGTCGAAGACGAGACACAAGTGCTCATTAGAATGAGTTCACTAAACGATCCAATAGAGTTATCATATGGTTATATTGACCAATCTGTCAATGATAACTCTGAGTGATGATAGGCAAGTTGGTCTTTTGACTTGCGGTCATTTTGACGGACCTGTGCGTGAACGGTGCCACTTAGATCAACTGACCTAGCTTCGAGGCAAGGCCTATCGAAAGGTCTTTTGATTGGGTGTCACTTGAAACGTACGAGGCGAGTAATGACCAAGAGAGGATTCGTCTCTCCCGGTCAATGGGAGTTAGTTTCGTAGAGTTAGTTCGGTCTTTAGTAAAAACTCTGCGCAGAGTGTGTTGGAAGAAGTCCAACATTTATTGACTAAAGATTGATCGAAACTAACCGGAGTCAAGTTATTGGGGTTAACAGTTTGACCGTACCCCAGACTTGATCTACACGACACAGTTTAGACGAAGAGATTATAACTGCGGAACTCATCACGGAAACAGTCAGGTGGTCCCGACAATACTCATGTCAATGAGTCAACCACATAATGATGATTCCTGAAGCAGGGACGACAACCACTGCTAGTGGTCACTGCCGTATATGGCTTCGAGCCCAACCTGTTGTAAGGGTCAGGCTGTAGGGTCTCACACAGAGTGCAACGCTTCGTCTAGTAATAGGTAGAAATTAGTTAGGAAGAATAATTGCATTTTTGATGCAAGGGATGGAATAATTGCATTTGATGCAATATGGTAATTTAAGCTTAGATAGGGACTATTTTGCATTTGATGCAAAAGCGATTAAATGTGTATTAAATTGTTTGATACAATATTTAATAAAATAAACGCAAGGAAAAGTTCACGGGTAAGACAGAAATGTTCTGGTCTAGACACAGGTTCGAACGGCGTCTAAATCGGACGCCAAACATAAAAGTTATGGCCAAAACACTGTAAACCCCAAAGCCCATCAGCCCAAAGGGGCTGATTAAATAAACCCAGGCCCAAGAAAAAAAGGGGGGGGCCCGCTGACGCGTACGTCAGCCAAGCGCGGGCGCATGCGCCAGCTGGGCGCGTGCGCCGCACGCGCCCAGACAGGCGCGTGCAGCGCAAGCGCCTCGGGGCACGTGCGCTGCACGCGCCCAGGCAATGCTGCGCACACAGATCAAGGCTGTGGGGCCCCTGGTGGGCCCCACATGCCTAGGGTTGCGAACCCTAGGCAGAATTATCTTGACGGCTGCAGTTTTGCGAAAATTGACTCTTGGGCTGATCTTTGGACGGTCAATTAGAGGGTCAAACGAACTCCGATTGACGAACGGTTTTTTCCTATGCGTTCACTGTTGAACGCTCGTCGTATTGAAAGGTTGTATCAATCTTGAAGCTCAACGGTGAGTGAGTTAAAATTCACGGAAGTTTGCACTTTGTGAAGTGCAAACTAACTTGATTTAATTAACTCTAATTTTTAGTCCCACATTGGAAATTGAGTAGAGGGGAGGGGTCATCCGCCTATATAAATAGGGGTCTGCCCCCTTCCTCGAAACTCGTCCCAAGCTCTAGATTTGAGCGGCTCTCGTAAATGTTGGAGCACGCTCGGATCTAGGCTTAAATTAATATTTCTCATCTCCCTAAATTTCTTCCTTACTCCTAAGGGCTCTAGCAAAGCCACGAAGGAGTTCGGATTCTGGATCCGAAATCTAGGCGGAGGTTTCACTCGCGTGAAACTTTCTTCGGCGCGTGGTTGGCTCGGCGGCACGGGGATTGATCGCCTCGGGATGCGGAGCGGTTCAAGGAGCGGTTTGGGGAGCGGTTCAAGGAGCGGCTCGGCGTGGGACGGGAGCAGATCGGAAGACGGCGCGGAACATCTCGCCTGCTCCAGGGCTGAGATTCCGGGTATGTGGTTAAAGTATTTTATTAGCATTAGTTTAGTTTAATCGCAGTAGGCTAGATCCTTCTTGGGATGGTCAGATCCATCCCAAGTCGGCATAGATCTTGGCATATGGTCTTGGACCTTAGGGCTAAGTTAAAAATGTTTTAACTGCTTGTTAATTTAGATTAACTAGTTTTTCTTCCGCTGCTATTATTTTTGTGTCTATGTTCTGTCCGACTTAGGACGGGACTAGAGTTTTTGTGCCCTAAGGGACCGCGAATTCCCTACACAGTAACCGTACAGCTCCAACTTTCTGGTAGAGAGGACAACAGAATTAAGGCTCTAACCTCATCATCAAAATCAATCCCAACTGAGCTTAATTGGGATCTTATCAGATTGAACTCATTTAGGTGATCAGCAACAACTTTGTTCTCCATCATCTTTAGGTTGAAGAGACGCTGCATCAGGTGAACCTTGTTCGCTGCTGAAGGCTTCTCGTACATATCTGCTAAAACCTTTAGTATGCCTTTGGTGGTTTTCTCCTTCGTGGTATGGAACACAACATTCCGCGAAAGAGATAGACGCACCACGCTCATCGCCTTCCTGTCCAACACATTCCATTCTTCGTCTTTCATCTCTTTCGGCTTATCCTCCAGAGGTTGCCACCAATCTTTACCATAAAGATAATCTTCGATCTGCATCCTCCAAAACCCATAATCCGATCCGTCAAACTTTTCAATCGTTGTTTTTTCTCCACCCATCGTATCTGATTCCACCTAATCCGGTGCTCTGATACCAATTGTTACGTAATAATACGATGATAAAAACAATCGAATGAAAACCAACAAAAGAAAGACACAGAATTGTTTACCCAGTTCGTCCGAAGACTACGTCTGGGGGTGCCGCCAAGCCAGGGATTCTCCACTAATTTGATGAGATAAGGTTACAGATTACACACGATGCTACGAGGGACGCAACCCTCGAATAATACCACACAAAGAAATTGAGGACGCAACCTCAAAAATTAATGAGCAGCACTCATCGCACAAACACTCTTTTCTCAAAAGAAAACCTCAGTTCAAAAAACACCTCTTGCCTTTTTTTTAATACAGAGAGCATTAAAAAAGGCACAGAGGCTATAACCCAATGTCTACCCTCATTAACGCACAGAGCCTCAATTGCCCAAAATGCACACAGAGCCTCAACGCCAAAAAAGCACTAACTCACGGAGGTACCCAAAAAAAAAACTAATTCTGTTTTTATTTAGCATCAACCGTCGAACAATCTTTCAACCCAACTCGATGCGGATTGATGCAAATCACAACCAAATTTTGTTGATCAGATGAGATCGCAACTCCTACGCTTCCAAATCGCAACTGATTCCGGCCGGCTGATTTGTTCAGGCTCCAAATCCTAACACCTCCTGGGATGGTCCCTATGCACAAGGTTAATTTCGATGCCAAGAGCTAGTACGAGATGATTCAGAACTGTCAGGTTCTACATGACGTGTTCAACAAGCTCAAGATCACCAAGGTTTTGGATTTCCATCCTTTTTCATTGTTTTGTTTTTTCTGTTCATTGTGTAATTGGTGTTCTATTGATTTGTGACTAGCTCCATGAATGATTTTGTGAAACTTAGGGTTTAGTGTTTGAATGTGAAAGTGTAATTTTTGGCATTGTGATTCGTAACAATATCGTTAGTTAATTGATTTTTACCATTTTTTTCTGCAAAAACATAGCATTATTATTTTCATTGGATCTGTCAAATTAAAACCAGTAAAACTTTTCTATTTGCTTCAAATAAAGTTTTACTGGAGGATTTTATCATTCTATATTTTCATTGGATCCATCATTGAAGTTTTCCTGTACAAGTATGGCTAATAAATTATAAATATGTGCATTAATTGTGTGCATTTCTTTATGCTTTTGCTTTGCCAATGGATAAAGCTCAATTGGGTTATGGCAGATTCCATCCAAAATAGATAGTTCATGTGTATTATTTGCTGCACCAATTTATTGGATCCCTCTCTAGGACGAATATGAACAGTGAGGGTAGCAGTTCTCCTCTAGAGATTTAGACGGATAAGCTCATAGCCTGAATCAACATCATCAGGATTTTCAAAGCTGTTTATCATGGTTGATGAGTTTACAATGTCACCAAAGTGCGACGCGTGTTAATTGTTAGCGATACCGGTAAACGAACTGACGAGCTTTTCTGAAGCGAAGTACATATATATCGACAAAAGAGAAAAATGGTATATGAACTATATTCACTGGAACAATATAATTTGATTTTCCAAGTACATAAATATGTAAACATCGATGTAGAAGACGAACAATTTGTGCATGTCAATTTGTGTATGTCATAAAGAAGCATACAATATCTTCACTTGAAAGAATGCATTAAACTTTTATGGGAGAACAGTTGGAAAAATTTTATGCTTAGAGATTTAATCATGTTGCATTAAGCAATTTGTTCTATAGAAAGTTTGTGTACTAGTTAATCATGCTAATAGTATGAATGAAGGTAATTCATGAGATTTAAGGCATATAAATGAATGAAGGAAGGCTTAATCTAAGACAGAATGAATGAAAAAGTTAATAGCCGCTTCTTAAAACACTTAAAAGTTGAGTTGTTTGTGTCTCAGACTTTTTGAACACATTCCAAATTGGTATTGAGTTAGAGGATAGTATCATCCTTTCATCTCAGTTTAATAGTAGGATTACATCATTGGTTCATTGTTCCACTAAAATGTTGAGTTTTTTGTACGAGTAGTGTCGAGTATTTAATCTTTTTTATCATGGAAAGTGAAGGTTTGAACTAGTTTTTAGCAAACTATGATTTTTGTTAATTTTTTCAAGGGCATATTTGCATTTGCAGCCATAAAATTTGTACAAGTTGGAACTAACAAACTTTGAGCAAGATTATGCATTATGATGACAAGTAAATAGAGTGTTATATGCTGTACACAAAGGACTGTTAATAGTGAGTTTAGCTGTAAATTCGTTGAAGCTTCTACTATAGCTGCACACAAAGGACTACTTGGCTAAGCTGTATTCCTACTAGTAACAAGACCTCAAACATAAACAGAAATCAACAATCGAAATGCAGTAAGCTTAAGCTAAAGCGTAGCGCACATGCCCTCAAGGATATGTTCGAACAAATTGATTTAATTTAGGAGTCTTTGTTTTGGAATTACGACAAGGATTTTGATTTAATTTAGGAATCTGCTTAAAGATAATCTACAGACTAAGGCAAATGTGATCCAGAAGGGTTGGTAGGGGATCAATCTTGCATTCTTTAACATAGTGCTGTTGAGACCAATGGCATCTGTTTGCCGAGTGTATAGTAGTAGCTGATGTTTGGTCTTGGTTCTTAAGGATTCTAGACTAATCCTTTGAATTAGGACACTATCCTTTCCATGTGTTTGAAAACACTCCAATGCAATAAATGAATATGTTATGGTCAAGGTTCTTGTTCCTCTGGTGTGTTGCTAGGGACTTGAAAGCGATTAGACTTGAATTTTCTACCGCAAAATTCATACTCAATATGAATCCATGAATCATTTGTTGTGATTCTCACTGATCACTAGAAGACCTACTGATTACAGTAAAACAGTAAAAACACTGATTACGGTAAAACAGTAAAATTGGAGAGTAAAAAAGGACTTCACTATTTCTCACCAGGAAATAATTTACACACTAGGGTAAACACCCAAAAAAAACTCACTACAATTTTACCTCTCTGGGGTAACTTCCCTCTCTGGGGTAATTTTCTCTCACTGGAGAAATCCCTCACTCTTACACCTCTCTGGGTTTCCTTCTCTCTTTCTCTTGAAGAAGAGAACTTGTGATTTTGGATGATCTGAAGCTGCTCTTTTGCACTTCTATTTATAGGATCATACGGTTGGCCAAAACGTCATTCCTTACGTTGTAAACAATGGTTAATCAAAGAGGATTTATGAGGGTAGGTGTCCAAGCAGCCCATGTGGGCTTTGGTTGGCATGTAGGCAGCTGGACTCTTCAATTCTCCCCCTCCAGCTACATCCAAAATGATTGTTATTTAACAACCATCCCAGTTATGTCTCTGCATAGCTCCAGCTTCTCTCGTGTCACCACCTTCGTCAACATATTTGCTGGATTCTCCTTCGTGTGGATCTTCACTAGTCTCAACAGCTGTTGATCCATCACCTCCCGTATCCAGTGATACCGAATATCAATGTGCTTTGTCCGAGCACGATACATCGAATTCTTGCTCAGATCTAAAGCACTTTGACTATCACAATGTACCATGTACATTTTCTGCTTGATCCCTAATTCTTGGAGAAATCGCTTTAACCACAACATTTCCTTACCAGCTTCTGTAATTGCAAGATACTCCGCCTCTGTTGTGGATAGCGCAACACACTTCTACAATCTTGATTGCCAGGACACAGCTCCCCCCTGCAAAAGTGTAGACAAATCCTGATGTAGATTTTCTACTATCAAGATCTCCAGCCATATCTGAATCTGTATAGCCCTCCAAGATTAGATCAGCTTCTCCGTAGCATAGACATGCCATTGAAGTACCCTTCAGGTATCGAAGAATCCACTTGACCGCCTCCCAATATTCCTTTCCTGGATTAGAAAGGAATCGGCTCACCATTCCCACCGCATGGGCAATGTCAGGACGTGTATACACCATTGCATACATCAGACTCCCAACTGCTGAAGAATAAGGTATCGATGACATCTCCTCCGTCTCTTTCTTGGATGAAGGGCATGACCTCCTGCTCAACTTGAAGTGGTTAGCCAGTGGAATGCTAACTGGTTTGGCATGATCCATCTTGAATCTCTTGATCACGCGTTCAACATACTTCTCCTGAGATAGCCATAGCTTGTTGTGTTTCCTATCTCGGACTATCTGCATTCCCACAATTTGTTGAGCCGGACCTAAGTCTTTCATATCAAAAGACTTAGATAGTTCCTTCTTCAGCTGGCCGATTTTTGTTGCATCTTGTCCAACGATCAACATATCGTCGACATATAAAAGCAATGCAACGAAGTTACCGTCTGGAAACTGCTGTGTATAAACACACTGGTCTGCAGCGGTCCTTTTGTAGCCTTGACTCATCATGAATGAGTCAAACTTCATGTTCCACTGTCGTGGTGCTTGCTTGAGGCCGTACAGACTCTTCTTCAGCTTGCATACGAGGTTTTCTTTGCCTGAAATCTCGAAACCATCTGGTTGCTTCATGTAGATTTCTTCATGTAGATCAACATGAAGAAACGCCGTCTTGACGTCCATCTGCTCAAGCTCTAAATTTAACCTGGCTACCAATTCGAGGATGACGCGGATTGAAGCCATCTTCACAACAGGTGAAAAGATCTCGTCAAAGTCAATACCTTTCTTTTGAAGGAATCCTTTGATCACCAGCCGAGCTTTGTGCTTCACCATCTTTTCGTTGCCATCTTTCTTTAGCTTGAACACCCACTTGTTCTTCAGCGCCTTCTTTCCTTGTGGAAGCTTGACCAACTCATAAGTAGAATTCTTCTGCAGAGATTCCATCTCATCATGCATAGCTTGCAACCAACTTTCTTTGTTCTTGTGAGATATCGCTTCATGGAAACTCTCTGGCTCCCCCTCTTCAGAAAGTAGTAGATATTCAGCTTCTGAATATCTAGTTGATGGAATCCTGCCTCGTTCAGATCTCCGTACTTGTGAGTTGTTGACTTTAGGAGGTGTACCATCATCTGCCTGCGGTGATGGTGGTGATGTAGTTGCTGGAGAGGGTTGTGGCTCCCCCTACTCAGCATCCGCCTCTTCTTCCACGTCTTGTTCAACAGCCTCCTCCTCCTCTGGTATTTTTTCATGCACCTCTTCGTATTGTGTTGGTGCTGGGTCTTAAACAATGTCTTCAGCGCTTGAGCTTCCAGTTGAAGACGCCATGGGCTTTTCAATGTCGTCCAATGTCTGATTTTCTTGGAACAGCACATCCCTGCTCCGAATAACCTTCTTCGTCTTTGGGTCCTACAACCTGTACCCAAATTCTTCATCTCCATAGCCGATGAAGATACAAGGAATGGTCCTTGCATCAAGCTTCTGCCTTTGCTCCTTGGATACATGTGCAAAGGCTAAGCAACCGAATACCCTCAAGTGGGAGTATGAGGGATTCTTACCAGACCACACTTTCTCTGGAATTACGAAATCCAAAGGTACCGATGGTGATCTGTTGATGAGGTAGCAGGCGGCACGTACAGCTTCCCCCCAGAATGGCTTTGGTAGCTTAGCCATACTGAGCATGCTTCTGACCTTCTCTATGATCGTCCGGTTCATCCTTTCAGCAACGTCGTTGTGTTGTGGATTGCGAGGAACCGTCTTCTCATGTCTAATGCCTTGGCTTCTACAGTAGACATCGAATGCTCTGGAAGTGTATTTGCCTCCATTGTCTGAGCGGAGGCACTTTAACTTCTTTCCTGTCTCACGTTCGACCATGACGTGGAACAGCTTGAAGAAGTCGAGCACTTGGTCTTTCGTCCTTAAGAAGTAGACCCACTCCTTCTGAGATGCATCATCAATGAAGGTCAGAAAATACCTATTGCCACCCAGCGATTCAACCTCCAAGGGACCGCAAACATCAGAGTGTGCCAGACTGAGTAACTCTGATCTCCTTGTTGAAGAAGAACTGAAGGAGACTCGATGTTGCTTGCCAACTAAGCAATGCTGACAAGGATCTAGTCCAGCATCCTTAGTGATTGAGATCAGCTCCTTCTTTGTCAAGAGAGATAACCCTCTCTCACTCATGTGACCAAGTCGGTGCCACAGACTTGGAGTAGCCTCACGTTCCACCACGTTAAGGCTATCGGTACATATCTTCACATGAGTTTTGTATAACGTACCGCAGATGTGCCCCTTTGCGATAATCATGGCACCTTTCGTCATTCTCCATGTGCCGTTGCTGAAGTGGTTGTCGAAGCCCTATTTGTCAAGGGCTGTCCCAGAGAGCAAGTTCAGCCGGAGATCTGGCACATGGCGGACATTCTTCAGTGTGATTGTGCAGCCGACGTTCGTCTGAATCCGAACGTCGCCAAGCCCACAATCTTGCAGGAACTTGTATTCCCCATCTTCACGATGCCAAAGTCTCATGCCTTGTAGTTGGTGAAGAAATCACTTCGAGGAGTGGCGTGGAATGATGTTGCTGTATCAACCACCCACTCACTGTCCTGGTTGGAGACGTGAAGGCATGTCTCTTCTTGGATGGAGCAAATAGCCACTTCTCCTGTGCAAGTGACTAACGCCTCTCCACCCTTCGTCTTCTGTTGAGAACCATTTTGACCTTGTTCTCGCAACAGCTTCCGGCAGTTTTTCTTCATGTGGCCCTCTATGCCACAATGGTAACATTTGTAGGTATGCCTCCTCCCGTCTGTGGACCTACCACGGCTTTTGCTCCTGCCTCTGCCCCAGTTTCGACCACCTCCTTGTTGTCTTTCTCGAGTCTCTGTCACGAGGGCATGCGATTGGTCGGTGACGGCTTCTTTTCTCCTGGCCTCCTCGTTGAAGAGGGCATCCTTAACCGTAGACATGGTAAGTTTGCCGTTTGGTGCCGAATTGCTGAGAGAGACCACCAACGTCTCCCAGTTGTCCAGAAGAGAACTGAGAAGAAGAAGAGCTTGCTCTTCATCTCCAAGCTGTAACTCCACCGCAGATAGTTGATTCACCAGGCTCTGGAACTCGCTCGTGTGCTCCGCAACGGAAGTTCCACTCCGCAGATTCAAATTTACCAGTCGCCTCATTAACAAGGCTTTGTTTCAAGCAGTCTTGGCTTGGTACATGTCCTCTAGCTTTTGCCAGAGGGCATATGCGTCTGTCTCCGGCGCAACATGGTGGAAGACGCTGTGATCGATCCATTGTCGGATTTGACCGACCGTCTTTCGATTCATTTTCTTCCGGTCAGCTTTTTTGGTGGATTCCGGCTTTACTCCTTTGACCTCCAATTAGGGGTGGGAATTCGGGCCGGGCCGGTCTTATCGGGCCGTGCCGGCCCGGTCCGGTTTTCTTAAAGGACTGGGCCGGCCCGGCCCGATAAGACATCGGGCCATTCCGGAGAGGCCCAGGCACGGTCCGATAAAAATTCGGGCCGCCCGGCCCGATCCGATAGGGTTGAATGAATTATGTATTGTGACAATATTTTATCATATTTTCAAACACAAACTTGTCTCATATGTTTAAAGATGCATCGAAATGGAGCACGAAAGAAGAGGATTAAGTGGGTTGCATAAGGTGATGTGTCATATATTGTTTTCATTTATTTGGAAAGATGGAGTAACATGTTTGGTGGTTCTTTGTCTCTTCTCGGAAACTGAGATCGACACCCAAGATCCGAAGACATCAAAATTGGCGCTAGCGGGAAGTTGTTAAAATTTATGATATTTGGACCTTAATCTGATAAGATTCATGACATTGGACTCAACACCATAAATGAATGCATATTACTGAAATCCGCTTTAGATCAATGTGTGGTCAAATTGAAGTGGGGCGATCAAATGCTTTTCGTGCCGTGCCGTGCCGCCCATGGGCTGAAAAGCTTGGCCCGGGTCCGGCCCGAAAATGAACCGGGCCGGGCCGGCCCGGTCCGATAAGAATTTCGGGCCAAAATTGTTGGCCCACGCACGGTCTTATCGTGCCGGGTCCGTGCCGGGCTATCGTGCCGGGCCGAAAATTGCCACCCCTACCTCCAATGGGTCAAATAAATCTTTACAACTGAGAAGATCCTCCATTCGAGGTCTCCACAGTGTGTAATTTATGGCCGTCAGTTTGATCATAGCGCCTGACGATGATGATTCTTCCATTGACATTTTGAAGAGGAAAAAAATAATAGTAAAACAAATGTTCCTCCAAAAAATTTCACTCCTTTTTTTCTTACTCTCACACACAGCTCACCTGGGCTCTGATACCACTTGTTGTGATTCTCACTGATCACTAGAAGATTTACTGATTACAGTAAAACAGTAAAAACACTGATCACGGTAAAACAGTAAAATTGGAGAGTAAAAAAAGGGCTTCACTATTTCTCACCAGGAAATAATTTACACACTAGGGTAAACACTCAAAAAAAACTCACTACAATTTTACCTCTCTGGGGTAACTTCCCTCTCTGGGGTAATTTTCTCTCACTGGAGAAATCCCTCACTCTTACACCTCTCTGGGTTTCCTTCTCTCTTTCTCTTGAAGAAGAGAACTTGTGATTTTGGATGATCTGAAGCTGCTATTTATAGGATCATACGGTTGGCCAAAACGTCATTCCTTACATTGCAAACAATGGTTAGTCAAAGAGGATTTATGAGGGTAGGTGTCCAAGCAGCCCATGTGGGTTTTGGTTGGCATGTAGGCAGCTGGACTCTTCATCATTCTTATCTCCAAAAATATCTTCTCAGTTCTTGTCCTAATATCCAACATCACAGGAACTCCAAGGGGGGATGACTTTGAAATGTAAAGGTCGTCCAGGGAATCGTTGGGTGCTAGGGACTTGAAAGCGATTAGACTTGAATTTTCTACCGCAAAATTCATACTCAATATGAATCCATGAATCATTCTTATCTCCAAAAATATCTTCTCAGTTCTTGTCCTAATATCCAACATCACATGAACTCCAAGGGGCGATGACTTTGAAATGTAAAGGTCTTCCAGGGAATCGTTGGCTGCTAGGGACTTGAAAGCGAGGATACTTGAATTTTCTATTGCATAATTCATACTCATTAGGAATCAATGAATCATTCTTATCTCCAAAAATATCTTCTCAGTTCTTGTCCTAATATCCAACATCACATGAACTCCAAGGGGCAATGACTTTGAAATGTAAAGGTCTTCCAGGGAATCGTTGGCTGCTAGGGACTTGAAAGCGAGTAGACTTGAATTTTCTATTGCATATTATTTCACAACTGGGAGACATACTGAAAGTAATTCTGAGGCTGAGAATAACACGGCAGCCAACACATGGGTCTTCTTAAAAGATTATATAAAGATTGAATCGGTTCTTATGTTCAAATATACACCAATTTCTCTCATCTCACCCTCACAGAAAGCTCATGGCACATCTCTGGCACTCTTTCCTAGCATGCGCAGTTCTATTTCTTGCTTACCACCATGCCGCTACTAGCTCGTCGGTAGCAAAATTCAACAACGAAACTGATCGGCATGCTCTCCTCTCTTTCAAGTCCATGCTATCCTATGACTCGAGAGAGGGATTGGCTTCCTGGAACGACTCCGTCCATTTCTGCAATTGGCCTGGCGTTGCTTGTGGCCACATGCACCGCCAACGAGTTGCGTCCTTGGCCCTTGCCTCCTGTAGTCTGTCTGGATCCATATCTCCTGCCATCGCCAACCTCTCGTTCCTCCGAACGTTGGATCTCTCTGTTAACCAGTTCCATGGGCCCATTCCACGGGAGATCGGCAGCCTCTATAGGCTTCGGCATCTCAATTTGAGCACAAATTTTCTTGAAGGAGGTATTCCTACAACATTTTCTCGTTGTCTACAGCTGCGTAGTCTCAGTATGGTCGGCAACATACTGACAGGTGAAATTCCGACTGGTCTCGGCAACTGCTCACTCCTTCGACACACAAACTTGCTGAACAATAGTCTCACAGGACACATTCCAGTCACATTGACAAACCTTTCTTTTCTTGCTTTTCTTTCTTTGAGCCACAACCAACTCAGCGGCAGCATCCCAGCTACTATTGGGAATCTCCACTCTCTTACTGTTCTTGGACTAGGTTATAACCGGCTTACTGGAGCCATCCCATCCTCACTTTGGAATCTGTCTTCCATTTCCCATCTCTCTGTCGCATCTAACAACCTTTCGGGCTCGATTCCAACAAACGTATGCCAACTTCTTCCTTTGATTGAAACAATGCACCTTTTCGAAAACCACTTTCATGGACTTATTCCAACATCACTATCCAATGCTTCTCATCTTCAACACATTGAATTCGGCATGAACATGTTTAGCGGCACCATCCCTTCCAACCTTGGAACCTTACGAAATTTAGAATGGATAAGCTTAGACAACAATATGTTGGAAGCTGAGGAAGCCAGCGAATGGAAATTCCTTGATAATTTAACCAATTGTACCAACTTGCGAATTTTGCATCTAGACTTTAATAAGCTTGGCGGCGTGCTGCCATATTCTATTGCAAACCTTTCCACCAATTTTGACCAACTAACTCTTGGAAACAACGTTATATCCGGAAGCATCTCGCCGGGGATCAAAAACCTTGTAAGATTGACAGTCCTTGATTTTGGTCCAAACTTGCTCACCGGCCCAATTCCCGCCTCTGTTGGAATGCTTCAGTACTTGCATGTATTGGATTTGGACAATAACAAGCTTTCTGGAGAGATCCCATCCACTCTTGGCAACCTTACTGAACTCGTTGCCCTTTACCTTGATGTCAATGAACTGACTGGAAGCATACCATCGAGTCTCGGAAATTGTAAAATTTAAATTTGCTGAACCTCAAAAGGAATAAACTCACTGGTGGCATACCAAAATAAATCATTAACATACCCACTCTCACCATAGGTCTAGACTTGTCATTCAATTCATTGACGGAGCCAATACCATCAGAAATAGGAAACCTCAGAAACTTGGGAGCCCTTGATCTTAGCATGAACAAATTGTCCATGGAAATTCCTAGCAGCCTTGGTGAATGCCAAGTGATGGAAACACTGTATTTGGCTGGAAATTCCTTTCGTGGAAGCATCCCTCCGTCTCTGAGTGCGTTAAGAGGCCTCAAAGAGCTTGATCTTTCTGAGAACAAACTGTCAGGAAAGATTCCAGATTTCTTACAAGACTTCCACTTCCTTTACTATCTCAATCTCTCTTTCAATGATTTCGAGGGTGCAGTTCCAAGTCTCGGCATCTTTACAAATGCAAGTGTTGTTTCAGTACGAGGGAACAATTGGCTTTGTGGAGGTAACCCAGAAATGCATTTGTCGGCTTGCCCCTCTCAATTTCCAAACAGGAAGCACAGCCAACATAGGTTGATAATGATCATCTTGATTGCTTCTTCATTGGTCATGCTCTTTTGCTTTCTTGTTGCATGTCGCTGCGCATGGAAGTCCAGAAGAAACAATGCAGACTCAACGCCTACAATTGAGCGGGAGAGAATCTCTTATGCTGAACTTCTGAGAGCAACAAATGGGTTCTCGACAGATAACCTGATTGGAAGCGGAAGTTTTGCTAGAGTGTATAAAGGCATGCTACATGAAGGTGATAGCATGAAGGTTGTTGCCGTGAAGGTACTGAACCTCCAAGTTCAACGAGCATCCAATAGCTTCATGAAAGAATGTGAAGCATTGAGAAACGTCCGGCATCGAAATATTGTGAAGATTCGTGGAGCCTGTTCAAGTATAAATTTTAGAGGAAATGAATTCAAAGCTCTGGTTTTGGAGTTCATGGCTAATGGAAATTTAGATGGCTGGTTGCATCCAAAGGAAAATGAGCTATCCGAAGGAAAAAGGCTGGCCCTTGCCCAAAGACTGAGCATAGCCATCGATGTGGCTATGTCATTGGACTATCTCCATAATTATGGTGATACACCTATTGTTCATTGTGATCTGAAACCATGCAATGTTCTTCTGGACGAAGACATGACTGCCCATGTGGGTGACTTTGGGGTGTCCAGGATCCTTAAGAATGTTGTCAGCAAATCTTCACAGTATTCGACGGGCTCCGTTGGTTTAAGAGGAACGATCGGATATATGCCTCCAGGTACTACATATTTCCTATTATGCAGTATTGTCATTTATATTTCCTCTCAACATTTACTTCTTAATGCAACATATTTCTTGAAATTAGTTTTCAGACAAACAATTTAGTTATTGCATAATTTTTTTCCCGACTTTTCTTTTGAAACCTCTACCCTAATAGACCTCAATTTGCATCTGTATATGTCAATCAAAACAGAGTATGGAACGGCAAATGAAGTTTCTACTAGAGGAGATGTCTATAGCTATGGGATACTCTTGCTGGAAATATTTACAGGAAAGAATCCCACAGCGGCTATGGAAGGCCTAAGCCTACGGAAGTTTGTGGAGATGGCATTTTCTCAACAAGTCGTAGATGCCATAGATGCACAATTACTCGCAGCTGAAGATGGAGAAGAAACTGTCCAAACTCAAAGTCTGTATGGTGCACGCTCCACGGAATGTGTAGCTTCAGTACTTCAAATTGGCATTCTATGCACCAGAGAGCTTCCAGTTGATCGACCTGAAATGGGCGAAGTCGTCCGGGATCTGCATAAGATAAGGAATGCTTTCCTAGCAAATTGAATTGGGGTGGTCGGGGTGCTGTGGCATTCCCTCTGTTTGACGGCTTTATCTCCTATGATCTCTCTTTAAAACTTCTACCTATGGTTTAACAATTGTTAAATGAGATAAAGACATTCAATTGGTTTCTGCTTGTATTTTTACTTAACATAGGATAACCCTAAGAAAATACTTAATGTTTATAAAGCCTTCAGTGTTATGATTGGGTGAAATCTTGGACAAGAGCTTATGAAGACACTCCTGTAACTGGAACATGCTATATATCCTGAATGAGTTCACAGTGGTGTTTCAGCTGTGTGCCTATACATGGGAAGACGTCCATATATATTGATGTCCATATATGATGGTTCATCTAATTTCAATGCACCCATGTTGTGTTTGACTTTCTTCTCTCCAGTGGACCACTAATTAGTTCAGGCCAAGCCATTTGGTACGAGAGCAATTTATATAATATGAGTAGCCTCTCTCACAAGATAGGTGAAGACAAGGAAATGGGGTCTGAGTTGAGGGCATGGCTTTGTTAAATTTGGACTTCTTCATGCCATGGTTAACTTGGTGGATTCAGAGTGCAGTTTTGGGTGACTTATGATGAGATTACGGATCTTTCGTTAATGCTCAAGCATCCTTCCTATGTTTCTTCCCCCAGTGATTCTAATTTGTGCATTATAATTTTTAACACGACAATATCCTTTTCTTGTCCTATGCATTTCTGTTTTCTGAAAATAAGTAGTAGAGCCAAAAGAACTTCTCTTCAAAGTTCTTTTGGCTAGATCATTCCTGCTCTTTTTGTGTGTTTGAGTTTGTCACTGAATCTAATGTCTTCAATAAGGTTATCCCAGAATACACCCTTTATAGAAACCTGCCTCTTGAAACATATTATTATGCTTGCTTTGTTATCAATTTTTTAAGCATCATAAAAGTTGAAATTTCTGTGCAGCTTGCCGAAAGCTTGCGAAATTCCAAACCCCCTGTCGCAATTAGTGTTCCTATGCATCGAGGGATATCTTTGCACGATACTTGTTATGCTTACTGAAAATATTTTCTTCCCCTGTGAATGCTATCTTGGAGACAACATTTACATGTGCTTGTTATAGGTGTTACGTTGCGGAAGCAATCGAGACTGCTGAAGTAACTAGAACAAAGAAGAAAGAGCGAGAGCACAAGCAATTTTGATTGAAGATCGATCAAGGAAACACTTTATTTGATTTCTATTGAACTTACAAAAGAAATCTCAAGTTTTCGATGCTAATAACCAAAACCATTACCCTCATCTTATATGGATGAAGTGGGAGGGGGTAGGTGCACCAACCCCCCTTGGGTTGTTGCATCAACCCAAGGACAGCCCACATGGGGATCATCAACCCGACAACCACAAATCTCCACCTTAGTGAGATATTAGGTCTATGTCACACAATCGACCGTCAATGGTACTCCTCGGTGAGAATCATCTCGTGTTCCCGTCATCTTTCCTCGAAAGGCTCATATGTCTTTGCAGAGCCTCGTTGCCCCAGAAGGGGCCACCATCGTTATCTTGGAACAATATTCATCTAGCCCAAACAATGTTTAAACTTGACACATGGAACAACCTTTGTAAGCATGTCCACGGGGTTATCCTCCGTCACTACCTTCATCAAGCTGATGTCATCGTCGTCTTCGTAAGCATGTCCATCGGGCTCACTTCCAACAAACATTGGCCAACTTCTTCCTTTGATTGAGAGAATGTACCTTTTCGAAAACCAACTTCATGGACATATTCCAACATCACTCTCCAATGCTTCTCATCATCAACGCATTGAATTCAGCATGAACATGTTTAGTGGCACGGTCCCTTCCAACCTTGGAACCTTACGAAATTTAGAATTGATAGGTTTAACCAACAATCAGTTGGAAGCTAAGGAAGCCAGCGGATGGAAATTCCTTGATAATTTGACCAATTGTGCCAACTTACGAATTTTGAATTTAGACTCTAATAAGCTTGGCGACGTGCTGCCATATTCTATTGCAAACCTTTCCACCAAGCTTGAGATGCTAACTCTTGACTACAACGGTATATCCGGAAGCATCTCGCTGGGGATCAAAAACCTCGTAAGCTTGACGGTCATTGATTTGATTCGAAACTTGCTCACCGGCCCTATTCCTGCCTCTGTTGGGATGCTTCAAAACTTGCATTTATTGGCTTTGGGCGATAACAAGCTTTCCGGAGAGATCCCATCCACTCTTGGCAACCTTACTGAACTCCTTGCTCTCTACCTTGATTTCAATGAACTAGCCGGAAGCATACCATCAAGTCTCGGAAATAGTCAAAATTTAAATTTACTGAACCTCAGAAGGAATAAACTCACCGGTGGCATACCAAAAGAAATCCTTAACATATCCACTCTCACTAGAGGTCTAGGCTTGTCATTCAATTCATTGACATGGACAATACCATCAGAAATAGGAAACCTCAGAAATTTGGGGCTGCTTGATCTTAGCTTGAACAAATTGTCCGAGGAAATTCCCAGCAGCCTTAGTGAATGTCAAGTGATGGAAACACTTTATTTGGATGTGAATTCCTTTCGTGGAAGCATCCCTTCGTCCTTGAGTGCGTTGAGAGGCCTTAAACTGCTTGAACTTACGGAAAACAACATGTCAGGAAAGATTCCAGATTTCTTACAAGACTTCCACTTCCTTTACTATCTCAATCTCTCTTTCAATGATTTCGAGGGCGCAGTTCCAAGTCTCCGCATCTTTGCAAACGCAAGTGCTGTTTCTATACGAGGGAACAATCGGCTTTGTGGAGGGAACCCAGAAATGCAGTTGCCGGTATGCCCCTCTCAATTTCCAACCAAGAAGCACAACCAACATAGTTTGATAGTGATCGTCTTGGTTGCCGATTCATTGGTTAGGCTCTTTTGTTTTCTTATTGCATGTCAATGCGCGTGGAAGTCCAGAAGAAACAATGCAGACTCAACGTCTACAATTGAGAGGGAGAGGATCTCTTATGCTGAACTTCTTAGAGCAACAAATGGGTTCTACACAGATAATCTGATTGGAAACGGAAGTTTTGCTAGAGTGTATCAGGCATGCTACGTGACGGTGATATTATGAAGGTTGTTGCCGTGAAGGTACTAAACCTCCAGGTTCAACGAGCATCCAATAGCTTCATGAAAGAATGCGAAGCATTGAGAAACGTCCGACATCGAAATATTGTGAAGATTCTTGGAGCCTGTTCAAGTATAAATTTTAGAGGGATTGAATTCAAAGCTCTGGTTTTGGAGTTCATGGCTAATGGAAATTTGGCTGACTGGTTGCATCCAAAGGAAAAAGACTGACTGTAACGACCCACTCTCGGGGCCCGTTATTGTTTGGAACATGCACAAATCCCGCTAGGCACTAATGAAGTCAACACAGGCTCTGTTGCAGAAATATGCCAAAATACTTATAATGAAAGTGGTTTACAACCTTATTACAACCCAGCAGCTTACAAGAAAGGAAAAACACAACGGAAAACAATAGATACACCAAACCACTCTGAAAACAACAAAGTAAAATTCCCGCATTCACTCTCAATACCCAGCGTTCTATTGATCCTGCTAGTCAAACTCAACCACAAACTCAGCCCCTGCTGCCTCTGGTACAAATTCTTCAACCTTGGAGATATCTGGTGGGCCCATCACAAAAGAAGGGTCGCCAGGATCAGACGTTACTCAAAGTATCTCTAGCATGATTTTTAAAACAATAAACAAGCATGGCAAGCATGTCAATCTAAAGAGGCAAAAAGTGTGTACAATAGAGCAGAAAAGTAACATAACAGATTCAACGGTTACAATTCTATCAGCAATTAACAAAATTAAAATGACCAGTACGAGATTTTTAGTCGTGCCTGATCCTAGTTCGTGACTTATAAAGGGAAGTACAATATGCAAATAAGAGTCCACCTGATATCCCGGGTTACAACAAAACGATACGATTCAACAAAACGATACTGTTCAACATAACCATACGGTGCAGCAGATCGGACTTGTTGCTCTCGCACTTCCACTATTATAAGTTACCCCAAAACCCAGTGTGTGTGCATGTTACCGTACTTACAATTTACGAGTCAATTACTATTCTCACTTTTCCAGTTACATCTTTCGGTTGAACATGTCACGGAGTCCAATTCAATTTAATTTACGATATGGTGCAACTTACGATCCTATGCAACTTATCAAGTTTAGCTAACGGTTCATGTGAAACACTTTGCTGATGAAAAGAAACTAATTTAGCATGCATCAGTATTGTTTTTAAACCACATAGCTAGGGTACGATGAGTTACCGTTTGCCTTGTAGCGAAAGGCGTGTTTTGAATGGCGGTAGGGGTACCTGGTTCACACGTGTTACGAACGAGTTAGCTTAACAAATTAATAGTATGCTAAGAGAGTAAATTACACTAACTCTAATACACTAACTTATAACTAATTACTTGTAACATGTTATTAAAACTTGACTTAAATTAATAACTTATTAACTTAATTAAACTTTCAAAGTGCCGTACTCTATAGTCACTTCATCATGATCATTGCTCCTCGAGTAGTGGTCCCTTCATCATGATCATTGCTCCTCATGCCACCTTCAAAGTGCCGTCCTCCATAGTCACTTTGCAACCCTTGGCTTCAATTGAACCAAGCGATATCAAATTGTACTTCACGTCGGGCACATAATGAATATCACCTATGTCCCGTGTGACACCATCACTCATCTGTATGCGGATCGTGCCAACACCCTCCGTCGTGCATGCTCCATCGTCTCCAAGAAGGACTTTACGCTTACAACCTTCATGGAAAGTAGTAAAGTACTCTCTGTGGGGTGTCATATGGAACGAACAACCCGAGTCAAGCACCCATCCCCCCTTCATCACCCCCTCAGTCGAACCAACTAGGACCCACTCATCCACCTCCTCGCTTTTGACGATGTTGGTGGTAGCATCCTTCTTCTTATTGGCCTTTGGGCACTCCCTCGCCCAATGTCCTCTTTCCATGCAAAAGACACATTGATCCCTCTCGATGTCTGTGCATGGAGCTCTGCTATTGTCCCTCGTTTCTGATCTATGGTTTCATTTGTGGCCTCCACCTCTTTCATTGCTCCGACCTCTGACCACGGTAAATGCTTCGGACCTTTGGCCCCTGATCTTCTCATCATCCTTCTTTCTAAATTTATTGCTAGTAAGAGCGTTGGAAACATCATTGAAGGTGATAGATTTTTTACCATAGGTTAAGATCGAAATGATGTACTCATAGTCTTCATGCAGTGAGTTGAGGAGAATCATCGTCTTGTCCTCATCTTCCACCTTGACGTCGATGTTCCTCAAATCTGTGAGGAATTTGTTATAGGAGTCGAGATGTTCTTCAACTGAAACTTCTTTCCCCATCTTGAGACCAAAAATCTTTTTCTTTATGTGTAGGCGATTCTGAATGTTTTTCTTCATATACTTCTCACCAAAGCGCATCCCATAATGCTTTCGCGTTCGTCTTCTCCATGAAATGGTACTTCTTCTCCTTTGTCAAGTAGAGCCAGATCGTGTCGCAAGCGGTCCAGTTTATCATCTTCTACTCCGCATCCGACTTCGTAGTCGGCCCCTCATCTAGTACTTGATTTCGACCAAGTTGGTTCAAGATGTCAAGTACTTCGCATCTCCACATGTCGAAGTTGATACGCCCATCGAACTTCTCAATTTCGAACTTAGCACTGCATACGATAGTTCGCGTTGTTGAAGATTGTGCCATTGGAGTAGAAGGATTGTCGTCGCCATCTTTGCCCATTTTCTTTGTCTAGAACTTCGTCTCCAAAGCTCTGATACCAATTGTTGTGCACCGTGCAGAAGCAATCAGATCGCCGAAGTATCTAGTACGAAGAACAAATAGAGAGAGCATACACAAGATTTAAGTCGCCTTAACGACCAAGGAAACGCTTCTATAATTTCAATTAGGATATACAAAAGACACTCAACTACTCCTAAGCAATCCTTACAAATGACTCTCTCAAAGATGGCTTACAATGATCCTATGGAACTTCCAATAGAAGCTCAATTGGTTTCTCAATTTTCGATGCTAATAACCAAGCACTTGCCGTCCTTTAATACTAGATCAAGGGAGATGGGACTGGTGCACCAAACCCCCTTGGGTTGGTGCACCAACCTGTTGAGTATTGGACTTCTCCCTACTTGGTGTTAATGATGAGCAAACATAAATACTTGTGACTAATCCCCTATTTTGCAGTTAATCCATTGTCTAAGCTTATTATGAAGATTAACTAGCAATGGATGACTCACAAACGTCATTGAAGGAAAATGATATGAATTGGATGATCGTAGATTGATGATTGAAGCTCCGTAAGGACTTCAAGCTCATACGTTGGAAAGAAGAGATTATTCGTCAATGTAATTTTTCTTTTATCTCTTCTAGTATGTAGCTTAGAAGTAGAACTTTGATGGAGCACTCACACACATCTACATTCTGTCATAGGACATCTTTAGACCTTTGTCCTTTGATCCCAATTCAATTCTCTTTTGTTTGTGCTAGGATTGTTCATAACAGCCGACTGCTGAACAGTTTACAGTCGTCTGTCTCAAAAACAGTCGACTGTGTTTTGTTCTACAGTTGCCTGTTATGCACAGACTATTACAATGTAGTTTTGGGCCTTCTCTGATTATTTCGCACAGGCTACTGTTGAACGATACACATGCGCCTGTCCTAGTGACAGTCGACTGTGTACTGTAAATCAGTCGCCTGTCTCTCCATGCCCAAACTCTGTTTGATCTGATTTCTACGGCCAGTCGACTTATGCTGTATATATAGTTGACTGTCTATTAGATCAGTCGACTGTCTATGCTGCAACAGTCGCTTGTTTGTAAGTCATTTCTTTGACTCAGCTCTCTGGAAATTTCTCTTGATTTTGACAGTCGTCTGTTTAAGGTTTTACAGTCGCCTGTTCTGATTTACAGTCGACTGTATTACTTGAATCAGTCGTCTGTCCTGTATCTTATGGGATTTCCAGTATTTGTCTAACTTACTCTTCTCTCGACCAGTCGCCTGTCGAAGAAGTTACATTCGCCTGTTGGTTTAATAGACGACTGTCTTTGCTTCATCAGTCGACTGTCCATGTGGTAAGTTACCGTTATGAATTCTCACCTACCCTTGCTGACTGTGCAACAGTCGACTGTGGATTGTTCAACAGTCGACTGTCGCGAGTTCAGATTATATCCGTTGAGATTTTTCTCACGGATTTCGATTGGGTTTTTGCCTAAACTGTTTTGTGGATTTGAGAAAGCTATAAATAGAGCTTCTACTGTTTCATTGGAAGGTTACTCATTCATTGCAAAATCCTTCAAGTTTTCATTTCCAAAGATCAAAGCTCTCAAATCCAAAGCCCTAAGTATTTCCAAATCTTGTTCTCTTGCTCTCCAACCTAGAACCAAAGATTGATCTTCTAGGCAATTGGTGCAGTCAAGAGAAAGGGCTTTCTCATCTCTTCCAAGAGAGTTCTTCAACACACATCACACTCCGCCTTCAAGTTCTACTTCAAGGCATAGGTGATTGTAAGTGTTCCTTTCAGATTTCATAACTTCTTTATTTGAATTGTGCTCTCGGTTGTGAGAGTGGTTTTTGCTTGCTCCCTGGTTGTGGGAGTCAAGGACATCGATTGTTTTCGATTGCACTTGTAGGGCTGCTACAAGTGGGCTTTAAGGAAACCTCAAGTTAGGGTTCTAACTTGAGTATCTGGTGGTATCCGGGTGGTAGGGACATAGGATTACCGGGAACAAGTCGGGAGTTGACTTGGGTAATCCAAACCCTTGAAACATATCTGCGTTTGCGTGTGTTTCTCTTTGGGTCGTTTTTCTATTCCGCACTATTTGTTGGATCGCATTTTATTTGGCGTAAATTCCTTTTAAATTTGCATAAACACTATTCAACCCCCCTTCTAGTGTTTCCCCCATAGACAGGGTCCTTACAATTGGTATCAGAGCGCAAGGTTTCAACTATGGCATCCAACAACAACAACGTTCCTCCGCCGGCTTCGTACAACAATCACGACCGTGATGGAGCGTCCACACTTTTCGAAGGTCAATCTACGGTACGTCCTCCATGTTTCAATGGTACAAATTTTGGTTATTGGAAGTGTATGATGGAGACATTCCTTAGGAGTGCTTCTCTTTGGAGAACTCTCCACAAGGAGTACGTCGAGCCCGCCGAAGAGGACTTCGAGAAATGGACGACTTCCGAGAAGTCCGCCGAAGTCAACAATGCTAAAGCAATGAACGCTCTTCATTGTGCGTTGGACCCGAATGAGTTCAACAAGATATGCACATGTAAGAGTGCATATCAAATTTGGAACCATCTCATCGTTACCCATGAGGGAACGAATAAGGTAAAGCTTTCAAAGTTATATGTTGCAGTGCAAAACTTCGACTTGTTTCACATGCAGGAAAATGAGAGCATTGCGTCGATGTACGGACGCTTTACCGACATCACAAATGAATTGGAAGCCCTTGGCCAAATCTACACCGAACCTGAAAAGGTAAGGAAGATCATCATGGGGATGACCTCCAAATGGGAAAGAAGAGCAATCGCCATTGAGGAGGTCAATGACTTGAAGAACTACACCGTGGTGAATCTCATCGGGACTCTTATGTCTTACGAAGTAAGACGTGATAACCGATTGAAGATTCGAGCCATGATGAATCCCTCGGAGGCCAAGAAGAAAGCTTTGGCATTCAACGCCAATTCGTCATCCTCCGAAAGTGATGAATCCAAGAACGAGATGGATTTGGGTGAAATGGCCCAAATGGCGAAGAAGTCCCAATGCTTCTTCCGCAAAGGTAAAATTCCCTCCAACAAACGCTTTGAGTCTACTAATGCTACTTCTTCTCTTTGTTATAAGTGTAATAAGCCAGTGCACATCAAGAGGGATTGCCCAATGCTAAACAACAAAGAAAAGTGGAAAGCACCAAAGTACCACAAGTCCGACAAGAACAAGAAAGACAAGAAGAAAGGACTCGTCGGTACCTTTGATGATTCAAGTGATGACTCATCAAGCGATTCCGATGATGAGAAGGGTGAGAGCGCCCACATGTGCTTCATGGCACTTGAAGACCCACTCTCGGATGAGAGTGACTCCGACACAGATGACACCGAGGTAAAAATGGATGAACTTCGTATAGCTAATGAAGAACTATTTGCTAAATACCAATCTTTAATGCTTATATACACTAACTTAAAGAAATCAAAAGTTAGCAAGTCATCCATTCCATGCATTATCAACAATGACACCATTGTTTATACTTTAACCCTTGAGAAAGCAAACTTAGATTCTCAAAATGTCACATTGAGAGATGAGGTGAACTCCCTCAAATCTTAACTAGATCAAACACATCCCATGGATAATAGTGATCTAGTTACACGTCACACACAATTGGGTTTAGAGAATGATTCTCTTAAAACCCAAGTGCACGAGCTCAAAGCACGGGTGTCCACCTTGGATACCAACATTTCTTCTTTAAATGAGAAATATGAGCTCATGTCCTCTCGTATTGTGAGATTTAATAAGGGACAAGGACAATTGGATGATTTGCTTGCAAACCAATTTCCGGCCACACATCGTGTTGGCCTTGGATTTGTAAAAGCAAATGCATCTAATGCTCGCACCTCCTATAGTGGTGTCACTATAGATTTTGTGAGGCATTTCTCCGGTGCATCCACAAGTGGTGTCAAAGACACTATAGGTAGCAATCCTACCAAGAATGTCACCACATCACCTTCTCTTCCTTTTGGCAAGAAACCCACTAAGGGTGGAAACCAAAAGCAAGGCCATGCTTATATGTACACTAATACTCATCCACGTAGGAAACATCCTACTTCACAAGTGGATAATCATGACACATTTTATGCTCCGCACCCACGGACACGTACACAACCACACATGAGAAATACTCATGTACGTGCTCCTATACACCCGTATGCTCATACTTTCATGTATGCTAATCCTTTCATGTATGCTAATCCTTCTTTCATGTATTAGTGTACATATAAGCATGTATGCTAATCCTTTCATGTATGCTAATTTCAACCTGGAAAATTTACCTTTGCGGAAGAAGCGTTGGAACTTCTTCGCCATTTGGGCCATTTCACCCAAATCCATCTCGTTCTCGGATTCATCACTTTCGGAGGATGACGAATTGGCGTTGAATGCCAAAGCTTTCTTCTTGGCCTCCGAGAGATTCATCATGGCTCGAATCTTCAATCGGTTATCCTGTCTTACTTCGTAAGACATAAGAGTCCCGATGAGATTCACCACGGTGTAGTTCTTCAAGTCATTGACCTCCTCAATGGGGATTGCTCTTCTTTCCCATTTGGAGGTCATCCCCATGATGATCTTCCTTACCTTTTCAGGTTCGGTGTAGATTTAGCCAAGTGCTTCCAATTCATTTGTGATGTCGGTAAAGCGTCCGTACATATAGGGTTGAAATTTTTGAAATTTTTCAGGTTAATATTTTGAATGTCCCGCTGCCATCTATAACAAGTTATGACTAATATATCTATAAATGGCTATTCAAATAGAAAATTAAAAAAATTATTCTAATATTAGCCACCACGTTCATAATTCTTGCATTGCGTTAAATATGTATTTGCACAAACAAAGAAAAGAATTAAACATGATGCATCATAGAATATATGATATTACAATGTGCAAAAAAATAATAAATTTATGTGTGCCGCTAGTGTTAATAATCAAATCAATATGTATATGCGTAACTTCAAAACAGCTTGTCTGATCACATAAGCGTGATGACTTGTATGATCAAACATCAAGGGAATCTTCATCAATACAAAGATAAACCCTAGATGGTTTCCTCCTCTTACTAATAATCACATGTTTTAGCCCAGTGTCATCTCACTTGGCCAAACCCTCACTTTGGATCGAATCATGCTGGGTGCTTCATGTAGTGGGCTGCGTCACAATGTGATTATCATGTGTGTGCCTTCACCTTCTGATCCAACTCAACTTCCTGTACCATGTCAAGGCAAATTCAAACAGGTAAAGGCACTCTAATTATAAGGGCATGTTTCTTTTGTGGAAAGGAGCAAAGAAAGTGAAAAAATTTCTCTAATTTCGGATTATTCACCGTCAAATCAAGTTGCTTTCCAAGCTTCTGTTCCAAACGCAAAAAATCGAAGCTAAGATTTCGCTTCTCAAAGCTGACGTGGATCAAAGCAAAAGGAGCCCGCACAATCCCCCCATTTTGCGGGGATTTTGCTCCTCAAAGCTGAGAAAGTGGGGGGTGCGGGTCCCACTTCCATATCTCTCCTTTGTTTTGTCTAATTACAGCAATTCCCGTCCTTTTTCCCTCTTTTTAAATTACAAATAATTAATTAGTGGACACCACATCAAACTTTCCCATACAACTTTCTCAACAAAAGAAACACATTAAATACAAGAAAGTTGTGTAGAGCCCACATACAATTCTCAAACCAACTTTCCAAACCGTGTGCCCCACATCAAGATTCCACCAAGATTTACTATTCACAACAGTTAATCTCAACCCAAAGTAAACGAAAGAAACATGCCCTAATACAATTGAGGGTCTTGATGTGACGTTTGTCCTAGTCACAAGTCCAGTACGACAAAACGATTGGCCCAGGTTGCGCCACCTCATCTCGGTGGGGCCCAATGGTGGGAGGGAGGGATTTTGGGCTTGGTTTGAGGTGGGGGTTTATGAGATTTGGATTAAATGCCCCCTCATTCCCCTTATTTGCAATCACCATTTCTTTTTCATAAAACCCTAATGCATCTCCATCTTCCTCCTATTTACAGGTTTACCATCGCTCTTTTTCCACTTTGCACATCGTTTTTTACGCTTCTGTACTTGCTTTTTGTTCTTTTGCCACTCGGCGCTCCTCAAGCACACCCATGTTTTTTTCTCTTTCGCCCCGATTCTCTCCGCATTTGCGCCTGGACGATGAATGCCTGTCAATTTTCTCTTTAGCCCCCGATTCTCTCCGCATTTGCGCCCGGACGACGACTGCCGTCTTGTCCTCCGGGTACGGGTAATTTTTGGTCTATATTTCAATTGAGGAAGTTGTCATATGTGGCATGTTTGTCCCATGTAGCAATCAAACAAGAATGCCACATTGGATGTCACCTCACCCCCTACGCACAAAAACCACACACATCCCACTTAATTGTGGTTTTGCCATTGAGGCTTTTCCACCCCACTTTAGCCCCCTATTTACAAGTTTGACATTGAGACTCTTCACTCTTTTATCCCCGGATAATACCCACACTGACACCTTCTCTCTCTTCTTTCCATCTTTACGTTAAAAGACAATATTCAATTATAATTTGAATGAACAAAAACAGATGACAACTAAATAAATAATTTAAATTTCAAATAAAACTAAATAAATAATTAAAAATATTTTTAAATAAAATATTTAAAAAAGAAAGATAAAAAAGAGCGGATTCAGAAGAAAATAAAAAAAAGGAATTGTTGTGAGTAGGGGGGGAGGCCTTTGGCCTCCCTACCACTTATCCACCCATTTACTCCACCACTTTAAGTGGTGGAGACTTTTGGTATCCTAGTCTCTTGGGTTGCCTAAGTAATTTTTATAAATAAATCACCATGGCTTGTTGCCATGGTTAATCCTCTTCCAATAATTCTCCAACAAGTTATCCGCACTTTTGGCTCTTCAATTTTGAGCTTCTCTCCACGCAGAAAATTCTATCCCCTACTTTGTTACGCTCCTCTACTTTGTTACGCGTGAAGGAATCTTTGGTTGCGGCTGTACGTTGCAGATTTCCTCTTGGGCGTATTTGGAGCGTGGAATTTTCTCTCTACGGATCTTCTAGTCTTTGGATCTTCCCTAGATTTTTAATCTAGAGGTAATATCCGTCGATCCCGTAGATAGTTATAAACAAATTTTTATTTTAGACATGATTTTTTACAACCTCTTTTAGGCTTGTTTCAAATCTGCTAAATACAATATCATACATTGATAAAATACAACAAAATAATTAAAAATAATAATTAATAACCGCCCCCTGCGTAAGGGAGGGGTTCTTCCCCCCGCCGTCGGCAGGGTTTTTTGCCCTGATCACCCCCCCGAAGGGGGGTCTCCCGATCGCCGCCCCCCCGACGGGGGGCCGTCCCAGCGCATCCCCCCAAGGGGGGTCTTCTGTCCGTCGCCGCCGCCCCCCCCCGACGCGGGGGGGGGGGGGGGGGGTCCCGGCACAGCCCCCCGGGGGGTCTTCTGTCCGTCCCCCCGACGGGGGGGCCGTCCCGGCGCAACCCCTTTTGTCTGTCCCCCCCCGACGAGGGGGGGGGCATTCCGATGCTTCCCCCCGGGGGGTTCTTCTGTTCACGGGCACCGACCCCCCAGGCCGGGGGGGTTCCTCCAGACACCGCCCCCCAGGCAGAGGGGGGTTTTCCGGCCTGCGCCCCCAGACGAGGGGGCCTTCACAGTCGTCGCCCCCCAGTCGGGGGGGGTGGGGGGGGCTCTGCTTGGACCGTTCACCGAAACAGAGGGGAGGGGGAGTGGGGTTTGATAGGGGTTAGGGTATGTTTTGGAAGTTGAGGGGTCATCCTCTGTTTTGGGTGTTTTTGGCATTCCACAACCCAAAAATTGGTTAAAAGGCTAATTCTGTTTAAATTATAATATAATCTTTAGCCTTTTTGTTGGGCCTGAAGCCCATCTGTCACAAATGCATATACATTCTATGGGACAGAAGCCCAGTAAATTTTGTGTACTTAATATATTTTACCTACCAAATACGGGCATGAAGCCCATTAATTCTTATTGCAATCTTTAAAGTGTTAATTAAAATTTTAACACTGGGCCTGCAGCCCAAATGTTAACAATTTTATTTTAAATTTGACTTCTTATGTCCAGAAGCCTAGTAGATTTTATTGCAATATTTATTTTGTTAATTTTTGGCAAATGGGCCTGCAGCCCAATTATAAACGAAATATTACACAGATTAATATTTATGGGCATGTAGCCTCATTAAAATTATTAATTTATATCAATTCGTTGTTATGAGCTTGTCGCGTCATATTGCTAAAAATTATAACACTATTGCATTATTTTAATTTATGGAATTTTAGGATTTTTTCAAAATATAATTATCTTAAGGATCCTGCGACCGCTCTGCCGTTAGTCAACTAACCTAACGGTGTATGACGTCTCCCCGTGGTCCGAGAGATTATTATATTTTATAGTCTATTTTTCCATATTATATATGCATGTGTTATATACATGCGTGGTTGTTTATTTTGTGCCTGTAGCATTTATAGACTGCGTGGATGTTTATATAAGCTAAAATGTGATTTTTGGGATCGGCCAATTTGATACCCTTTGTATTCCTTGCAATTTTATTTTCTTTTTTGAGAGAATTTGTAAGTGAGGATTATATGTATTAATGTCAAAGACCGGTGTACCGACAAAATGAAAACGGATGCGTAAATTGGAAAATATTGGGACCCATTCTGGGTTTCCAAATTGTATTTTTCTTTTGTTTACGGACTGTAAATTCGGACTTTGGACTTTGTATTTATTTGGGTATCTGGCCGATCCCCACATTTTACTTATTTTAATTTTTAATGCGTGAATTTCAATTTTAATTAATTCATGCTTATTTTAAATTGCGTAGATAAATGGTAAAATTGGCAAGCGTCGATTTCGAAGTCCTTGACTCTGCAGG
This sequence comes from Scilla litardierei, assembly GCA_030789695.1. NCBI lineage: Eukaryota > Viridiplantae > Streptophyta > Magnoliopsida > Asparagales > Asparagaceae > Scilla > Scilla litardierei. The sequence goes on along the minus strand of CM061141.1, from coordinate 319,052,359 downwards.
AAAAAATTACCTGAGTTGGCGAGTGGACCTGAAGTTCCACTTGCGTTTGATGGCACTCCTTGGGTCCATTTTGGCTCCTTCATCGGCCCCAGTAGCGGCCGATACTGCTGTTACATCTAGCAGCAGCACTCCTACCACTGTCTCCGATGTAGATAAGGCGAAAGCCATAATCTACATTAGGAAACATATAGATCGGACCTTAAAGGCCGAATACTTAACGGTAAAGGACCCAAAGGAACTGTGGACAGCGCTGGAGGCACGGTATACACATCAAATTGATGTTATATTACCGCGTGCCAGTTATGAGTGGGAAAACCTCAGATTTCAGGACTATAAGACCGTCGCTGAGTATAATTCTGCACTTCATAACATCACCTCGCGCCTGAAGTTGTGCGGTGAAGAAGTGACAGAACAACGCATGTTGGAAAAGACATTTACCTCGTTTCACGAGAAAGATGCAATCCTCATGCAACAGTATCGTGAACGCAACTTCACGAAATTCTCTGATCTGATCTCATGCCTGCTTAGGGCAGAGTAGAATCGAGACTTACTGCTCGCCACTCATAATTTACGTCCAGCTGGCACTGCCCATATCCCTGAAGCCCACCACGTTTCTCCCCAGAAGTGGAAAAACAAGAAGAAGGCTAAAAACAACAAAGGGAAAGCTGTAAACCAAGAGGTGCAGCACCCCAAACAAACAAAAATAATAAGGGAAAGAGAAACTTCACATGGAAGCGAAAGAACACCGACCAAGTGTCACTTCCTAAGAAGAACTGGGAGGATAAATGCCATAGATGCGGCATGACTGGCCATTGGTCCAGAAACTACCGCACTCCTCGCCACCTCCAGGATCTATACCAGGCGAGCCAGAAGTCTCTACCTGAAACAAACTTGGCGGCTGTTCAGCCCCCAACGATGTTTACTACAAAAGACTTCGAGAACGAAGACCTGCTCGATTGAGCATCATCCTTTATCTATGCATTTAAAAACTCGATGTATCTTCATCTTTTATTTGCTTTAGTACGAACTTTTATTTCTGAAAGTCGTCTACATTTTACTCAAATAAAATTTCGTTTTTGCTTATATAAATGAAGTATGAGTGCCTAGTGGATAGTGCCTCGACGCACACAATCCTTCGCGAACATTGCTATTTTAATAGCATAAATAAATATGACGGTCCTGTTATCACAATTTCAGGACTGTCCCAAATAATCGAAGGATCTGGTGAAGCAATTATATTGCTCCCAAATAACACAAGACTTCAAATAAAAAATACATTATTCTCTTCTAAATCAAATAAAAATCTCGTAAGTTTCAAGGACTTCCGTTTAAACGGATATCACTTAGAAACCAGAGATGAAAATAAGGTTGAATATCTGTATGTAACTCGTCAAAAAGATGACCAGAAGATCATCTGCGAGTGATTCAAGGGACTCCCGTCGGGTCTCTACCATACATACATTCAACCAATTGAAGCCAATATGACTGAGCACCAGACGTGCCAATCACTGCCAGAGTTCCAACTCTGGCACAATAGACTTGGTCACCCTGGATCAGCAATGATGCGAGGCATCATCACTGAATCCCGTGGACATAAATTGAAGAACCTGAAGTTTCTTCATAAGGGTGAATTTCCTTGTCCCCCTTGTTTCAAGGGAAAACTTATAACGAGACCCTCCCTCTTGAAAGTGGGATTAGAGTCTCCTGGCTTCCTTGAGAGAATCCATGGTGACATTTGCGGGCCTATTCACCCCGCAAATGGCCTATTTCGGTATTTCATGGTACTGATTGATGCATCAACCAAATGGTCTTATGTGTGCCTCTTGTCCACCCGCAACCTAGCTTTTTCAAAGCTATTGGGACAAATAATAAGGTTGCGTGCTCATTTCCCCGATAACCATATCAAGAAACTACGTCTTGATAATGCGGGCGGATTTACTTCACAAGTCTTCGAAAACTATTACCGGGCAACGAGTATTGAAGTTGAACATCTTGTAGCACATGTTCACACCCAGAACGGATTAGCCGAGTCCCTTATAAAGAGACTCCAATGGATTGCACGTCCATTGCTTATGCAATCCCAGTTGCCGGTGGATGCTTGGGGGCATGCTATTTTACATGCCGCATCACTTATTAGGATAAGACCCTCTGGAGGTCATACATTATCCCTGATGCAACTTGCATATGGCGCACCTCCGGATATCTCTCATTTGAGAGTGTTTGGTTGTGCGGTATATGTCCCAATAGCACCACCTCAGAGGACCAAAATGGGTCCTCAGCGTCGTCTAGGTATCTATATTGGGTTTGATTCGCCCTCTATTATCAGATACCTTGAACCCCTAACGGGGGACGCATTCAAGGCACGTTTTGCTGACTGTGAATTTGATGAGAAATTTTTTCCTAAACTAGGCACACAGTCTAAGAAGCCTGAAGCTACTGAGACCATTAGTTGGGACCAGAAGTCTTTGTCCCTATATGATCCGCGTACTAATCTGTGTGAAGATGAGATCCTGAAGATCCTTCACATTCAGAATACAGTACATCTTGTACCGGATAAGTTCACGGACAACCAGAAGATTATCCGTTCACACGTCCCTGCTGCTAATACACCAGCTAGGATTGACATCCCCATAGATGGATGCAATCCACCGATAGCAGAATTGGCTGTATCTCAATTGAAAAGAGGACGCCCACCAGGGTCGAAAGATAAAGTTCCTCGAAAGAGGAAGACTCCTGGAGATAATACGATTATCACTTCACAGGATGCTGAGCTCAGACCAGCTACTTCTTCCCTCCTTATTTCCCATGCAGAGGAAACAATAGTAGAAACATCATTAAATTTTGTACGTACTGGAGAGGTACTGGACAGAAATAGCACAGTTGTCGTCGACGATTTTGCGTTCGATATTGCCGTTCACGTCACTGAATATGACGATGACGTCGAACCACGATCTTTAGCGGAATGTAAACGCAGAGATGATTGGCCAAAGTGGGACGAGGAAATAAGAGTAGAGCTGGACTCACTCTTGAAACGCGAAGTCTTTGGACCAGTAGTCCAAACACTAGTAGGTGTAAAGCCTGTGGGATATAAGTAGGTTTTCATAAGAAAAAGAAATGAATATAATGTGATCGTTCGCTACAAGGCACTCCTTGTAGCCCAGGGTTTTTCCCAAAGACCAGGGATTGATTACGAAGATACATATTCCCCAGGCATGGATTCGATCACATTCCGATTTTTAATAAGCCTAACTTCTCTGGAAAGCCTAGAAATGCAGCTCATGGACGTTGTGACTGCATATCTATATGGCAATATAGATAAAAATATCTATATGAGACTTTCTGATGGGTTTAAACTACCCCCAGAGATGAAAGAGATACATCGGGACGTATTCTCTGTAAGGCTGCATAGATTATTATATGGTCTAAAACAATCGGGAAAGATGTGGTATAACAGACTTAGTGATTTCGTTGCACAGCAAGGATTCACGAATAATAAAGTCTGCCAGTGTATCTTTATCAAAAGAACGGGACCATGATTCGTCATCATAGCAGTATATGTGGATGATTTAAATCTCATAGGATCTCCTGCAGAGATCAATGAGATATCTGAAAGCCTAAAACATACTTTTGAAATGAAAGACCTAGGCAAAACAAAGTATTGTCTTGGCTTACAGATAGAACACCTAAGAGGTGGAATCCTATTACACCAATCTAATTATACAAAGAAACTTCTACGTAAGTTTCATATGGATAAATGTCATCCTTTAGGTACTCCTATGGTCGTAAGATCACTAGATGTACATAAGGACCCCTTCCGGCCTCTGGAAGAGGGGGAGAAGATACTGGGTCCTGAAGTACACTACCTCAGTGCCATTGGAGCACTTCTATATCTGGCTAACTGTACGCGTCCCGATATAGCGTTTACAGTTAATCTCCTAGCCAGACACAGTGCTGCGCCCACAAAGCGCCACTGGAACGGAGTAAAGCATCTTCTGCGATACCTTCAGGGTTCCATTGATCTTGGACTTTACTACCAGAGAGGTGCCTCCCCCAAATTGTTTGGTTATGCTGATGCAGGTTTTCTCTCTGATCCGCACACGACAAAATCTCAAACAGGTTTTGTATTTACCTACGGAGGTACTGCTATCTCTTTGAGATCGGTAAAACAAACCATTACTGCTACATCTTCCAACCATGCAGAGCTCATCGCGATCCATGAGGCGAGCAGAGAATGTTTTTGGCTACGCTCCGTCGTCCACCACATTCTTCAATCCACGGGCCTGAAGACAGGTGTTTTGGAGCCTACTATCCTATTTGAAGACAACGTTGCGTGCATTGCTTAACTTCAAAAGGGCTACATCAAGGGCGAGAGGACGAAGCACATACCTCCCAAGTTTTTCTGGACACATGAGCTAAAGGAGGACAAGCAGATTGAAGTTCAGCAGACCCAGTCCTGCAACAACTTAGCTGATCTTTTTACCAATCTTTACCAAAATGTATTTTTGTAAAACTTGTAAACGGAATTGGTATGAGACAGCTGAAAAACCTACAAGCCTGAAGCTTGTACGGATGAGGGGGAGTAACCTGTGTGTTGCACTCTTTTCCCTTAAGCTGTTGGTTTTTCCCACTGGGTTTTCCGCAGCTAAGGTTTTAACGAGGCAAACACAATTACTCACGATCCAGAAGTATCCACCCCTTTTTAGCCTTATACGCTAAGACCAAAGTAATGGATGGATAATGTGGAGTGTTGTGAGTTGGGGGGAGGCCTTTGGCCTCCCCATCACTTATCCACCTATTTACTCCACCACTTTAAGTGGTGGAGACTTTTGGTATCCTAGTCTCTTGTGTTGCCTAAGTAATTTTTATAAATAAATCACCATGGCTTGTTGCCATGGTTAATCCTCTTCCAATAATTCTCCAACAGGAATTATATTTCCACTGAGAGCCTTGTGTTCTCATGCTATTTCGTAATTTATAAGAATGGGCCTTTTCTTATATATGGGCCTTGGTCTTGGGTCCCCTTTTTATATGCAGCTCATGGGCTTGTATCGGTGACCGGGTGACGTAAGCCGTGTAGGTGTTGGAATATTTATGAATAAGAAGGTGCAGAGTTCAAAGCTAATGCAAGGGTTCAGCAATTAAGTGGGATGATCCAGTTCTCTTTCACGTTCTCCAGTTGACTAAGAAAATATTCTCCATGAGAATTCTTCACTAGTTGTCCACATTTCCGTGCTTGTTGTAAACTCCCTCTTATCTTGGCTTGTTGGTGATATATCTAATAATATAGTGAAGACTTAAGCTATTTGTTTGCCGATTGTATTGTTAAAATTTTAATGGTTTGATGATTTCACAATCATTATATTTAAAAAAATTGAAAAATGGTTGTTATGGCAGAAACAATTTCTGATTGTTCTCTTGCATTTAACTCTATTTTCAGATGGCGTGCTAAAATTTTCTGACATAATTGAAAAAGACGTTGTCCTCATCCATTTATTAGCATGTTCATGAAACTAGAAGTTGCTACAAGTGAACTAATTCATAATAAACTCCTCCCACGGTTCGAGCCAACTAGTGCCTGTTACAATATTGTACGTTTTTATTTTATTCTCACAGAGAAATATATAGCACATTGTATAAGGCAGGAATGGATTAAACAGGGACCTCCGCATCCTTCTCTCTTGGCTGAGCCCCACAGTGAACCATGAGAGCACACTCGGCCTTGAGACCAGCCTCGGAGAAGCAGAACCGGACATAGTCCCCGTACTCATAGGGCCTGAATTGCAACGGGTGCTCCTCGTCGACCAGCTCCGCCGGAGCTTCGGTCATGCAGCCATCCCGCGGACGACCACTGAAAACCGCAGAGTACCGAGTTTCGTCGCTGGTGATCTGAACCCGGTGCGGTGCAGGCTCAATCCTCCCATTGGTCCATGCCTGGCCAAATGGTACACAAGTGAATTGTCAAACATATGTGCAAATCATATGATTTTGATAATCCTTTTTAAATTTTACAAAATTTGAAGGAGAATTGAAGAAACCCAATATTTTTTTGATTTTTTAATTTAAATTTAGTCACAAAACAAAAACCTTTGCTAGGAAACGAGGTCTTATTCTCTGTTGTGAATAAGAGCCAAGCAGGCCAAGACCTGTCTCAAAATGCTACCACCCTAATCTTAGCTATCTTGCATACTGATCACGCTGGCATCTTTTGATTAATACCCTCCTCAAATGCACTTGCCATAACAAGCAAAAGAAATGGGACCAGATGAGATGGCAACCAACAAAACTGGACACTAAACCAAGCTGGCAAGCATCTTGAGTAGTGCCTAATTGGTTTGCATTTCAAAAGTAGGAACTTAATTAGATGGATACTGAGAGTTCTTCCAACTCTGGAAACACAATCTATAAATAGGAGTTTGAAGATTAGAACTCATACCCAAAATGCTTCTCCAGTTATGACAGTCAAGGAGTTGAGTGATGGTGTGATCCACCTCCCATCCTTTGTTTGAACCTCTAGGCCTTCAACTTCATGCTGGCAGACTACGGTTAGTATCGTCGAATCTCGATGGCATTGCATGCCAACTGTAGGTGTCCGATCAATAGTTTGTCGAACGCTTTTTCTGCCGTATTTTGATAACCTGAGGCCGTACGCTGTTGATTCTATGTATTCGTTGGAGTACTTGTCTACGCCTAGGCTCTCAAGAACCATTCTTCGGACCATCTGTTCTATCTCTGATAGATGCTTTGAAAATGCGAGGATTGTATCACTGGCATGCAATGCACAATAGATCATAAGAGTTTGCAATCAAAATAATAACATGAAGAGTTTCTAATCTCACTACGCAAGGCCCAAACTTAATAGGTTTTCTGCCAAGTTTCTAGTAGTTAGATAGCATTCAAATATATTCTTTTTCTTTTTTAAAATAGCTTTACAATAGTCAAATATTTATAGCTAGTTTAATTAACATTGCTCTGGCTAGAAAGTGCCGAATATTACAACAGGCCGCTAGTTTGTCAAATAGGAAATTAAACCAACTATGCCATGAAAATAACATTTGGAATAAAAAAACATTCAAAAATGTTGATTGGAATAAAATTATACAATTGATACATGAAAGGAGAAACATAAACAATGAAAATGAAACTGATATATGTTGGTGAAGATGATGACGAGGTTCACTGAGGGAAAAATATCCAGATGAAACTAATTTTCTTGTAAAGTTCAGAAAAAAAGAGAGGAAAAAATCCAAATGCAAAATTTGGATATGGTAATGGGAATGAAACATCCAAATGGAAGTAGATGAACATACATGTGATTTATATGGCAATCTCGTGCATATTGTGTCTCAAACACGGCCTCAAAATATCAATATGGCAGTATGTCAGTGTGCACAATACGCAAGGCTTCATATTGATCCGTATTGCTTTGTATTGAACATAACATTAAAAATTGAGCTCATACCCGAATCTTGGGTTCCCTCCATCACCCCACATGAGAGCAGAGAACTCGTTGACCCCTCTTCGCTCAGTCGGATTGTCGATGTTGAGGCTCTCGTATTCCCTGCCGGGGATGTTCCTGATGTAGCCGTGATACGGCATGTTCGATACGTTCCTCTCTTTCGTCTCAGATGGAAGGCTGAACAATTCCTCCACCGCCTTCCCAAATAGCGCATTCCATATATCCGGCGTGACTTTATCGTACACTGCCTCGAAGCATCCGTATGCCTCGATTGCCGGGACGACGAGGGCCCGTGTCGCAGCCCATTTGCTGGTTCCGGCCATCGATGGGTCGAGGCCAGAGAAGTCAACTTTTGGGAGGTGGAGTTGGTCACCTGAGCCCATTATCATTTCTTATTGTCTCAGTTTGTTAGTTGACATGGGGACTCTATTTATAGTGAAGAGATGGGGGGGCATTTGATGGGGTTGTAACTACTACTGATGAGGACATGATAATGACTGACAATAGCTGTGAACTAAGAAACCTGAAGGGATTGACTTGCTCTAAGGTTGTATTTTTGATGTGCATAATGTTAATTCATGACAGCCAGGCTATTGTGCTGTATTCCAAGGGCACATGGCTGATTAATTGCTGCCTATGTTTTTTGTTTAATGAAGACAATATAGCTGACACTTTCAAAATGGCAGTGTGGATATTACTATTGAATTGGATTTGTTAGATTTCTAATCAAACAGGATCATTCTTGTTTTGCAGGGATGTAACCAGTAAACTGTTTTATTGATCATCTGCAGAGATAGTCAGGATGTATTATCATGTTTCACTATATTTTTCTCATAAGCATACTTAAATGTTCATCCATTCCTAGTTAAAAAACCCCATCAAATTCTTGATTGTCATTGCGCGCACTAGCTCATTGTCATTTGTGTTAAGACCATATGAATATACGGATCAAGTAGTTTTAGATTAAAAAAGGATATATATGTATACGCTACTATCACCTTTTTTTTGACATGCTCACATTGTTTATAAATTGAAGCTGGTTGGTTTCCTCATGGGCTTCCTCAAGACATCACCCCTTGACTCCTGCTTCATATTGTAGTTTTATATTTGCCCAAACTCATGACAGCCACAATGCTGTTTATGTAATACAAGAGAACATGCATGCAAAAGGAAAACTGATTAGTTGCCTTTTAAGTTCTGCGAATTTTGTTTGACTTGGTGCATAAACGTGTGTTGATTATTGCTTCAAACTCGAGATCTGTGAGTTGACATGGCCGTACGTGTCGCAGTAGGCATATCAACCAACTTACGCAGTTTGGATATGGCCGTACCAGATTTGGTACGGCCGTACACGACCATCAGAAGTGGCAAAGACAGTTACGCGGATTGGACACGGCTGTACGATACCCTGCATGGTCATGCGGATTCCGGTAACACAGGCAGCTCTCTGTCGTAAGATGCACACGGCCGTGCCGATCACTTGCATGGCCGTGCCGATTGTTTTGGAGCAAATTGGCAAGTTACACAATTTTGCGCACGGCCGTGCCGTATATACGCACGGTCGTGTCGATACCCAAAAGCCCTAATATGTCTAGAATTGGTTTCTAATCTGGACCGTTGATCTCTATTGAGTTTAAATCGGATGGACATGATCTAAAACGTCCTCTTCTACCCTAGGATGGACTCCTATGATATAAATACCAAGAGATACACCTTTTGGCGGCTACGAAGAGAATTGAGAAGAATTCCTTGCGTTTTCAAGAGAGAAGCTGATCTTTTGCCGACGACAGGCAACGAAAGTGCTTCTAGGAGACTACGAGCTTTGGGAGAGGAGGTATTTCTTGTTCTAGAGTCTATGATAAGATCTCTCCATTGGTTGTGTGCATGAGACAATGTAATTGCTAAAGTACTAGAGTTATTTTATCGTGTGGGCACATATGGTTTTGGAGGAGATTTGTAGTCGATGTATTCTCTGAAATATCCTCTCTGATCTAGTGGAAACCGTGATAACAGAAGACTAGAAGTAGGCCATAGGTTTGGCCGAACCAGTATAAATCTTTGCATCTTTGTGTGATTACTTAGTTTTGATTCTGTGGTGGTTTCTTGTGCTTCTTATGATTCTTCCAAGATTCTAACTCTGCATTGATTTAGTTGGCGACACTTTATCTTAATAGATTCCGATGTGCACACTCTGATGTTGTTTCATATTGTGTCAGATTTCCAACAATTGGTATCAGAGCTATTGGTGAGAAAGAAGTAAAGAGTCAAGATGTCGTCTTCTACCACATTGTTCAAAATGGACAAGTTCATTGGGAGAAACGAATTCAATCTTTGGAGATTAAAGATAAAGGTGTTTCTAATGAGAAATGGATGCTCACAAATTGTCTTTGAGAACGACAGTTTTGACAAGGATGTCACAGAGGCACAAAAGGCTGAGATGAAGCGAAAGACGTTGAGCGCACTGTAGGTATCACTTTCAGATGAAGTGCTCAAAAAGGTGTCTAAGAAGGCTACTGCAGAGAAGCTTTGGAAGAAGCTGGAGGTGTTGTATGCAAAGAAGAATCTGACGAGCATGTTGTATTTGATGCAGCAGTTATATGTGCTAAAGATGAGAGAGGGAGCCCACGTTAAGGATCGCATCGACGTTTTCACGAAGATTGTGTCAGACTTGCGGAACATGGAGGTGAACATCGAGGACGAGCAATTGGTGATGATATTGTTATATTCTCTAATGGATGATTTTAACTCATTGGTCAGGTCCATAGTATATAGGCGTGAAACATTATCTCTAGAGGAGGTTGAGTCCACGGTACACTCAGAAGTTCTTCATGTCAAAGTGATTGCTCGAGAAAGTAGTGATCAAAGGGATGCACTCTTGATCAGGAGACGTCAGGACTCCAGAGACAGACATTATTCTAGGAAGGACAAGGGTCGCTCAAGATCGAAATCACGAGGGGATATGTGTCACTTATGCAAGGAGACATGACATTAGAAACGAGACAGCCCTAAGCTAAAGAAGAAGGGAAAAAGTAAGGATGAAGCTTTTGGTTTTACCTCGGTGGGAATCAGTAGCAAGAGCAGTGATGGTAAGATTCTGATGGTGACTACATTGGGAGATCTAGGGATCTCATGGATTTTGGATTCAGGATGTTCCTTCCACATGACTCCATACATGAGTTGGTTCAGTTCGTTCAGTTTGTATTGTTCCAGAGAAGGCAGTAACGTGCTGATGTGAAATAATATAGCGTGCAAGACAGTGGGCGTAGGAGAAGTGCGGATCAAAATGTGTGATGGAGTCCTTAGGACACTTACAGATGTGCGTCACGTACTAGACTTGAAAGAGTCTGATTTCTATTGAAGCTTTAGCTGGACTCAGGTGCAGGACGGTAATAAAAGATGATATATTGAAAGTGTCCAATGATTCTCTTGTTGCGATGAAGGGAAGAAGAGTACAGAACTTATACGCGTTGCAGGGGCACACCGCGAGGTTGAGGCTATCATCTCTCAGGGCACATATGACGAAGGATCAGCCAAGCTATGACATCTTCGTTTTGGACATCTAAGTGAAAAGTCATTGGATGTGCTTCGCAAAAGGAAGCTTATACATGCCAAAGAGGAGAGATTGGAGTTCTGCGAGAAGTGTGTAGAAGGGAAACTGACAAAGACACGCTTTGGGACTGCTGAGCATATCAACAAAGGGCCACTTGACTATGTACATTCAGATGTATATGGGCCAACTTCTGTACCTATAATTGAGGGAGTGAAGTACTTCATGTCTTGATGATTTCTCGAGGAAGGTATGTATTTATTTACTAAAATCCAAAGATTGAGGTTTTGAGAGATTTAAGGCTTGGAGAGCCTTTGTTGAAGAACAGACAGGGAGAGCTGTCAAGATTTTAAGATCAGACAACGGTGGTGAGTACACCTCGAGTGTGTTCAAAGAATTCTACAAATCTCAGGGTATTTTACAACACTACACTACGGCTGAAGATCCACAGTCAAATGGTGTTCCAGAGAGATTGGACCGTACACTGATGGAGAAGTGACGATGCTTGCGGCTTACTGCAGGACTTCCGAAGGAATATTGGGGTGAAGTTGTGACTACCGCCGTGCATCTCGTGAACAGACTACCATCATCGGCGATCAGTTTCAAAATTCATGAGTGGACAGAGATGCCATCTTGGATAACAAAGAGTTAAGGGATACATGTTGCTAGATTTTGTGTTCAAAAAGACGTTCACCAGTAAGTATGTCACATTTGATGAGTTGTCAATGGTCAGGCCGAAGAAAACTCATTCAGATGGTGAACATACGCCTGAAGAGACCGACGCTGAGGTCGAGTTACCTACCCTGAAGATAGAGACACGAGATGCTGAGACAGTACATGACTCGACTGCTGAAAGAGAGCAGACACAGACAGATCAAATTCAGACTCATGGTGCGATTCCTGCTCAGGGTCAGTTGGAGGTGCAGAGGTCATCGAGGAGTAGGAAAGCACCAAAAGAGGCTGGGTGGGTGGAACTATTCTGCTTCTACAATTGCATTTGATGATATGCAAGCATACGCCCTAAACATAGAGTACGGAGAGCCCTTGACTTTTGATGAAGCCCAGACATCGAGCGCAGTTGCAGAGTGGCGGCTGGCGATGGAAGAGAAGATGAAATCTCTCTATAAGAATGGTACTTGGGAATTGGTAGAATTGCCCAAGGACAAAAATGCCATTGGTTGCAAGTAGGTATACAAGGTCAAGGAAGAAGATGGTGATGTGAGGTATAAAGCTCAGCTGGTGGCCAAGGGATTCACGTAGAGGAAGGAAGAAGATTACAATGAGATATTCTCTCCTGTGGTAAGACACACGTTCATCCGTGTGTTGTTGGCCTTGGTAGCAGCTCAGAACTTAAAGTTGGAGCAGGTAGATGTTAAGACATCGTTATTACATAGAGAGCTTGACGAAAAGATCTACATGTGCCAACTTGAAGGCTTCGTGATGGAGGGGCAAGATGTCACGCCCCGTTCTCCAGGACACCCGGGAAGTACGAATCCGTCCCAGGTGTTCTCATAAATTCCTGTAAAGATATCATCTTGAATAGCAATCAATAACAATATAACAAGAAGCTAATTTTAACATCACAAAATAATAAGGAGGCTAACTTTAATCAAGGAAATGCAATTCTACAACAAAAAATGAGAACTTTACTTCAAAAAATGCCATGCAAAAAACATACTAAGGAAAGTTGGATTCCTACCTCTTGTAGAGCTCCTCTCATCCTCTCAAAACCTCAACTTGATTCATGGAAAACTCCTCTCAAGCTCCATCACAACAAGCTCACAACTTGTTCTTGAATCCTTCTCTTCTTAAGCTCTCAAATGTCCCACATGCACACAAAGAAGAAAAGGAGGCTCCTAGAGTGTGCAGAGTGAGGGTGGAGTGGCCCTTGGGGAGTTTGGCCACCATGAGCTCCCACGGGGGGTTCGGCCTAAGCAAGCAAGAAGAGAAAGAAAAATAGAAAGGAGAGAAAATGAAAGGAGAAAGTGAAGGAGAGATCTACAGATTTCTAAGCTTATCCCAAAATGTCACGCCCCGCTCCCCAGAATACTTGGAAAGTACGAATCCGTCCAGGGTGTTCCTGAAGAGGCGGGTGTGATAAAGAAAAGATGGTAATAGAGAGACAACAAGAGAGATAGAAGCAGATCCACTGCGCACTGATGGGGTAGTACCTGTAATGCTCCAAGCAAAACAACCAACATCCAACACAGAGGAACCAAAGAACACAGAAACAACACTGAGAAACCAAAGAAACACTACCTTTATTATATATCATCAACATCCATATACAACATCATCTATACATCAGCCCCCAAGACTAAAAGAAACCCCAAAAGTACATGGTCTCTCACCTCTCATCCCCCAACTAACAACTAGACTCTCAATTCAACCTGCAGCTCCATCTGTTACCTCCAAACACCAACACCTGAAAAACAACGGGTGAGACACGTCAATGCGTGACCCAGTAGGAAATGCCAACTCCAACGCGTATGCTATTATGAAAATGCAACTACTTTACATGCGTCCATGGCAATGTGCAAATGAAGCATGGAATGAGCTAAAAGGAATGTGCTAAAGAAACATGAACATGACTTAAAGAAATTAATGCACAACATAACTTAAGGGAAACTACAAATAAACATGTCAACCAAGAGGATAAAGTGCATGAATTTAAGCACAACTACAATGTAAAGTTTAACTACATCAATTAGAAACATATACAACTCAAGTGATAAAGTACTAAAAAGAAGTATTTGGTACAAAGGGGTGAGTCATGGCAATGGGACTATAGGGTTGTACGTGATAGGCAATGTGGTCCCCAAGACATGGTGTTATGGAACCTCATCATTCACACGTAAAAATGGTCATGCGCATAGTGCAATGCCCATCACCCTCTTCATAAACAACCACATAACACCACTCATCATAAACAACCACATAACACCATGCCGTGTCCACCCTCTTACCTCCCATCATGCACAACAACTAAAGTCCCACGTTCATGTCTAGTCGTCCAGAACAAACTGATAGCAAAGCATCACATGACCAATTTCAGCAGTCCCAAAGCCCTCTAACAATATGAGTGATAACGGTAAATGAGTTATTGAAGAGTCTTTTAAGAATGAGTCACGTACACAGTATTACAAGTGTCAGGGTTACAGTCACTTTGCAGGTCAATACCTATCTAGAAATTTACTTGTAAACGACATTAAGAAGATAATGTGGAATAAGAAGAGGAGGAAGTTTATGAGTCAAGAGGGGACTATTATGATACGAATAAGGAATCAACAAGACTGTGATGTATTCAAAGCATACTCATTTGAGTAGAGCTTCCAAATACTTACTTTCATAACCCTAGACTTAGAATTGTGTGTTGTGCCTGGCTCAATCCAAAGAAAGCGATAACTGGTGTAGAATTACAATCTTTCATACCTTTATGAAGCACGATAATAAGTATATCAAAGTGATTATTGACATCGGGAATTGCATTAATGCTATTTCATCTAATCTTATTATCCGTATAGGATTGCAGCCAGTCCACCACCTTAATTCTTACAAGGTGTTATAGATGGATGTCTCATCCATTAGCATTACAGAGAGATGTCATATCCTTTTCAGTTCGGATCATATAAGGACACGATTTGATATGATGTGCTATATTATTTCAGGGAGACTTTGGCTTTTTGATATGTACATCATGATTTTCGATCGCTCAAATTCGTGCTCATTTAGTCATGAAAGTAAGAAAATCAAGCTAAATCATATACAACCCAAGATAGTCTCTCTCTCGAGAAAGAGGCAACGAAAGGCAAGAGCTTAAATATCACAAGTCCTATGAAGCTCGAAAGAGACGTGAAAGAGAACTCGGTTGTGTTTGCTTTAGTTGTGATAGAAGTGAATAAGTCTAGTCAAGAGAAAGTACCTAAAGAGATAATGCCGACCTTGAAGAAATTGTCTGATGTCTTCACTAAGAACCTCCCAAATTGTCTTCCACCTATGTGTTACAACACATTATAGACTTAGTCCTGGGAGCTATCCTTTCCCATTTGCTTCATTATCGTATGGATCCTACTGAGCATGTCGAGTTAAAGAGGCAAGTTGATGAGTTGCTAGGTAAAGATTTTATCAGGAAGAGTGTAACGACTGGTTTTCGTGTAATTGGATTATTTATATTATAATATATGCTTGGTGGATTTTCTCCTTGGACGTGTGGTTTCGTCGCCATAGCTTTCATTTTCGATCGATTCGTCGTATTTTCTCGTTTCTTCCTTAGGATCGTCGATTTCGAAGTATGTCATTCGAGACGGGCTTCATAACGGTCGTATCTTATTATTAGATCCAGCCTAGGAGTCTTAGGAATCGATCCCGGGGCCCCGCGCTCCGTATCGGAACTTTTGGTGCTCATTAGCCGGTATAAGAAGGGGCACCGACCGACTAGATGTCGATCCAGTCGGTCGGCAATCCTTCTTGGACCGACTAGTTAGCTTTCTAAATTTCTCAGGAGTTACTGTTTACTCTTAGTCAGTCTAAGAACGTTCATCGACCGACTAGATGCTAAACTAGTCGGTCAGTAATTGTTAATGGACCGACTAACTCTAAATCCTATTTTCGTTCAGGAGTTACTGTTTGCACTTAGTCGGTCTGCGTTGGTCGACCGACCGACTAGTTGCCAAACTAGTCGGTCAGTGGTTGCTCTTTGACCGACTAACCAGTGTTGAAACCCTAATTTCTGGGCAGCCGTCAGCCTAGCCTATTTATACCCAACCCAAACGATTTCATCTTCTTCCACTCGACTCTAAACCCTAAAATCTTCCCCTTTGAGCCCCCATCTTCCTCCAAGCTTCAATCCTTCATTCCAAGCCCTAAATTCATCATCTAAACCCTCCATCAACTCATTCCACCTCGCATCTTCCCCAAAAATCTCATCAAAACCCAAAATCCCCCAAAACCCTAGTTTCCCCAAACTTCTCCAAACTTTTCCAGATCTGATCCTAGGGTTCCCCGGAGTGTTTCTTCCGCCTCCTCTCGGTAAGAAATCGATCTACCGTCGTTTTCATAACCTATTTATATTTTTATGAAACCCTAATAAAATTTCATGTTGTTTGGTGTTGTTTCCCCCATAACTGCGATTTCCCCGTAGATTGGCATCCGTGTGACAAAGTGGTCGTCATCCCCGGTGCTAGGCAAGTGAAACTTGCTACCCTTGTTGTTTAGGCCGTGCTTAGGCCATTACCTTGTTTTAGCGTAAAAGAGACTAGACAGTGAAAGGATAGCTGTCTGGACGCCTTTGATCTAGCTTGACAACGAAGCTAGATCCGTCACCTTCATCATGCTTGTATGTCACGTTTAAATTCAATTAACGGTACGCAATTATCTGTTCATATCATCCCTGCATCTTTGCCTGTCATGTTTAAATTCTATTAACGGTACGCAAATATCTGTTCATGTCATTGCATAGTGATTATTTATCGTGATTGCGTAGCACACGCTACAATCCCATGTTTCCTGGCTCGTGTTCCAGAAGCGAGCCCTGTAGTTGGAAACCCCAACGCTCGAATGTCAACACACACTTATTTTCCTGGCTCGTGACCAGAAGCGAGCATAATGAGTTGGAAACCCCAACGCTCGTCACATGTGGGTGGGGTAAGAGATAAGCGGACTGAGCCCGAGTTGGCTTGATCAGCCACTCCGGCCAGCAGGTGAAATCTCTAGTGTTTAAGTGTTTGATAGTGATAGAGATAAACGAGCCGGCCAGCAAGTGGACTCTCTATGCACTAAGTGTTAAGTGATAAGTGTTAAGTGATAAGTGTTAAGTGATAAGTGAATTGGTAGCTTTTGCTACATCGTGCATGCTTGTCACTCTTTTAAACTGTTGCATCATATTCAACTGCCATGCCATTGTTTAACATTTAAATGCTAGGTTGTTAGTCACTTTCAGTTTCCTTGTCCAAGTCTTTTTAGACTTGCTGACATGTGCCCCTTTCTCTTTGGGTGTCGCATGTTAGTTGCCGAGCCAGAGCTTGTGGCGGAGGCGTTGTGCTTGCTGAGGAGGAGTCTTGTGGACACCGGTGACTTGTTGGGTTTCCCTTTTGTTTTAGGATTCCTGTTAGTTGTTGGTGCGTGGCACCCTTGTATGTATGTTATACTTTGTTGGCCATGTTTGGGCCTTAGACCTCTTTTCCTCCTTTTAGCCTGGTGGCTTTTCTGCGATATTGTAATTTGTTTATGGACATTTGGAGATTCAATAAAATATCGTCTCATTTCCTTATTATCATTGTTGTTTCGTTTCGCTTTGCAAGGACTTGCCATGATAAGTGTTTTTATACGCTTATCAGACTCGAAGCTTCACGGCTTCAAGTTTGTGCGGACCTTCTCACGTCTCGCCTCTCCATTTTAGGGAAGCGGGTCGTGACAAAGAGTTTCAGTCAATGTCTTGCGCCGGCTCTTCTCACACCTAAGGATGGGATCTAGAGGATGTGCGGATAGACACACAAGTAATAAAACCACGGTTAAGTATTGTTTTCATATTCCTAAGACAGATGACATGCTTGACATTATGACTGGTGCCATTATATTTTTAAAAATTGATCTTAAGTGTGATTACCATCAAATTCAAATCCGCACAGGAGATAGTGGAAAACAACCTTTAAGATGAAAAATGATTTGTATAAGTGGATGGTTATGTCCTTTCGATTGTTCAATACTCCTAGCACGTTCATGCGAGTTATGACTATGGATGTAACCGAGCCGAGCCGACCTCGAGTATTGCCATATTCGAGCTCGACTTAAAAAACTCGAGCTCGATACTCGACTCGAACTTGGTCGAGCTTCAATTTTCTGAACTTGAACTCAGCTCGATATAAAGCTCGACTTACTTAAGCTCGACTCGGCTCGACTCAATTAATGACGTGTGTGAGTGGGTGGGTTGTGGGCTTGCGAGTTGCGACATGTGTGAGTAAAATTAAATAGGAAAACCAACTAATAGGAGGTTATTTGTGTAAATTTTTTTGGGTATATATATATATATACAAGCTTGATTAAGCTCGCGAGCTAACCGAGTCGAGTATCATCCTACTTGAGCTCGAGTGCTACTCGAGTACCTCGAGTTCGAGCTCGAGCTCGACTATATCCGAGTCAAGTTCGAGTATTTTCCGAGCCAATCCTGAGTAGCTCGCGAGTCAGCTCAACTCAGTTACACCCCCTAATGATGACTCAAGTACTTCGACCGTTTATGGGAAAATATTTAGCTATGTATTTTGATAACATCTTCATCTATAGTTGATCAAGGGAGCAACATATAGACCGCCTGCAGCAGGTATGCATTACCCTAAAAAATCCGTTGCACAAACTTAAAGAAGTATTCTTTCAAGACAGATTGCGTCATCTTCTTCGGATTTGTTTTTTCCTCCTAGAAAGTTTGTGTGGATCCCCAGAAGGTCCAAGCAATCATAAATTGACCTGAATCTTGTAACATATACGAAGTTCGAAGCTTTCATAATTTAGCCACATTCTACTATCGATTAATAAATGGATTTAGCACTATTTTATCTTCCATCACTGATTGTGTGAAAAAGGAGAATTTCTATGGACTAAACATGTTGCAAAGGCATTGTAGATTAAAAGATGTATGACTAAAATATTTGTTATGCACCTCCCAGATTTCATGAAAGTATTTGAGGATGTGTGTGATGCTTTAGGCATAAACATATGTATAGGTGGAGTTCTAAGCCAAGAAAGAAAACTTGTGACATTTTGTGAGAAACTAAGTGATATTAAACTTAAATACTCCACCTACGACAAGGAATTCTATGCGGTAGTGTAGGCATTAAGATATTGGTGGCATCATCTCTTATCATAAGAATTTTCCTTATACTCAGATCACGGAGCCTTGAGATATCGTAATTCTCAGAAAAAGCTAAACGCTAGGCATGATTGATGAGTTGAATTTTTTTGAAGAGTATACATTTGGCTTTAATCATAAAGCAGGAATTAAGAATAAGGCTGTTGATGCACTCGGTCGCAGAATCACTCTACTATCTGCTATGAGTGTTAAGATTATTAGATTCGAGAGGAGGAATATGCATCATGCTCTGATTTTAGTGAGACCTATAGCACCATTCAGGATGAGTCGATTTGAGAGCGTGATAACTATTTCCTACAAACGTGTATATTTTTAGTGCCTCCCAGTTATGTATCCCACATACGTCTGTAAGAGATTTTATTATTTGAAAGATTCATGTCGGGGATTATTAGGTTATTTTAGGCAGGACAATGAGAAAGGCCGTAGAGAGTCAGATTTATTGGCTGAGTCATAAGAGAGATATTGCTAACTTATCAGGCAATATCGTATTTGTCAAATGGCCAAGCATTGAAAGCAAAATATTAGGCTATATACATCTTAACTTGTGTCCGATTGTCCCTAGTAAGATGTCAGTATGGATTTCATTTTAGGACTCACATATACATCATAGAAACATGATTCTATTTTTGGTATAGTTGCTGATTTTAAAAATGGCATATTTTATCACATATTTCAAAACCTCTAACACATCACACATTGCTAGACTTTATTTCGATAAAATTGTTAGATTACATAATCTGTCCAAGACAATTGTTTCAGACAGGGATGTGAAATTCAGAGTTATTTTTCAAAAACCCAATATCATATTATGGGCACTAAGCTAAAATTATGCACAACTTATCATAAACTAATGGCCAAATTGAGGCAGTGATTCGAAGTTTATGAACTCTCTTTAGATGTTTAGGGGATGAGAACCTAAGAATTGAGATCTGATGTTACCAATTGTCGAGTTTGTATATAATGTTTCAGTGAATAGGCCTCTTGGCATGAGTCCGTTCGAAATAGTTCATGGATACAAACATAAAAAGTCTATAGATCCCATGCCTATGTTGCATCATCATAGAGTGTCAGAGTCAGCTGAATTATTTGCACGACACATTCATGAATTGTATAAAGAGATTATCAGAAGAATTCACTCTAACAATAAAAGAATAAATCTTTTGCAGATACACATAAATATTTCAAAGGGTTTAATACATGTGATTATATAATGGTGCAAATTAGATCTGAAAGGGTTTCTCCAGAAACATTAAAGATACTGCAAGTTTGTAGTGCTGAACCATTCAAAATCTTGAGGAAAGTTGATTCTAATGCATGTATTATAGACCTTCCTGTAGAATATGGTATAAGCTCAACTTTTAATATTGAACATTTATTGCCTTATTAGTGTCCAACAACATTACTCATAAATCCATTCTTTGAGCCTGTCCATGATGAGATGAGTGCCCATATGAGTCCACATCGAATTATTTACGTCTCAAACACACAAACAAGGAACAAATTGGCAGTATCCTAGATCAACAAGTAATATCAACCAGGCAAGGTGGTTATCAGCGTTACTTGATGAGTTGGAAGGAAAGGCCAGATTCAAACAATACTTGGATTTCCATAGCAGAGTTTCAAAAGATATATCCATACTTGCTTGAGTATTATGATAGCTATCAAGCCCTACACTTGTCGGAGCCGAGTTCCATCCAACATGTAGAGAGTTGACGGGGACGTCGAATTATACACAAGAAGACGAAGACATGAGACTCAATCAAGTTCCCTATGGTTGGGTTCGAGCCCATGTGGAACTACTTGATGTTGGACCTTGGTTTTTGTAGTATTTTCAGTTTAGTTTATCTTATTTTAAAAGTAAGTTTAGTCCCCCATAAGTTGAGAGGAGATGGTATTGGTAGTAAGTTTATTAAAAAGCCTCAAGAATGACTTTATTCATCAATGAAAAACTTGAGAAATTAAAACCACTAAACTTGAGAAAGGTTTACATTGACAAGAAGTCCGATGAGAAGTCTCAGAAACACTAAATTTTATTGTTCTTTCCAAAAAAATTCACAAATTTCCCTAAATCTTTCCGGTTTTACATCACCTATCCATACGACTGTAAGCACCAACTAGTGTCTAGGACCATGTTAGAAAGAGGGATAGTGGAGATAATGATGCATATGTCATAGAGTGCAACTGTTAGATTGCAAAGCTGTTGGAATTTGAACCAGGTTACTATGGTACCATCAAATCCCTTCCACTGTATCAAGACTGCAAAGGTGTGATGCAAGCTGTTTTGAACCAGGTTACTATGGTACCATCAAATCCCTTCCACTGTATCAAGACTGCAAAGGTGTGGGCAAGTCGAGCATTACTGTACTAGTGTAAATCTGCTGAAAAGCCACTGCCATTTATTTGGGAATATATGAGATCAATGCATTATAACAAAGATAGCAATTCCAGTGTGGGCTTTACAGTTCAAACCAGTCTACGCAATATATCAGATAAATTGAGAAGTCGACTGAAGGTTTTGAACAAATTGTTGCATCAAAAACCAAAAATGACCGTATAGGCCGGGGGGGATCGGTTAAAATGTTCAACGATAAACGAATAGTGTAAACTCCAAAACTTCTATCTTAGTTTGATCTCCTTAATTAAAAAGCCAAGAACAGAATTGCAGAGGATACATGCCAATCACATTTTCCAGTTACATCCCCTTAGAAGGTGTTTCATTTGACAAACGATATAGTTCAACACGTTGAAGTTGACACTGTGGAACTTTATAAGAATAAATAAAATACGACCTAATGGAATACCTGAGGAATCGCCATTATAATACCACGTATTCTCGTATACGGGTATTATATACGTATTCTAATGCAAATTTTATCGTTATGTATTTTCAAGAAATTTTCCTTAATTTTAATATGGTAGAATTATTTTTAATTAATTTTTTTAAAAAAACATCACTTGAATTTTTAAGGGGTTAAGTAATGGGTGAAATCCAAGGTATATTATGGGTATGTTGTATTAATCAAGTATTTTAATTTTTACTAATTCTTGAAATATCCTAATTGCCACCTAACCCCTTATGTGTTAACATTTCCTTAATCCCCACCAACTGTTTTTACACATGGCATGCTAGGAGGATAGATGAGGGTGATGAGGGGGGGATTGGATTTTTGGGAAAAAAGAAAATAGGAAGGCGAAAAAAGGAACCAGCATCTCCCTCTTCCCCTTCCCCCCTCTCTCACGTAACCACCATGGGACTTGCACCCTCTCCTTCTCCACCCTCGCAAAAACCCAACTCCATCACCTGCTCATCCCCCACCTCTAGTCGAACCCCAGCAACACTCAACAGTCCCCTCCTCCGGAGCAGCCTTCCTCTCACAGCTCTCGTCGACTGCCAACCTAGTAGCCAACCACCATCGGAGCTTGATGAGAGAGTTAAGCTTTTAGATGGTCTTCAAGGAGAAGAAGGACCTCAGACTTACTGGATGAATGATTGATGTAGGATTCTAACTAAGCTAGATAGGATTCGTTTTGAAATCACCTAAGTTTAGAGTTTCATTCGCAGTCGAATTTGACAGCAGGATGAACCTACACGGTCGTGTTGATCTTCACACGACCGTGTGGGGGTCACATTAGCACCACACTGTCGATTCACGACCGTGTGGAGGTCGTTTGATTAATTGGAGCGGCACACGGTCGTCAAATGACCGTGTCGCCACATTTTGGCCCACACGGCCATGTCGAACCTCGACACGACCGTGTCGTCCATCGACTCTGGAAACTGCGTCGACTCAAATGCAGTTGGGTCAATTGGGAGCAATTCGACAGACACGATTGTGTCGACCTACCACACGACCGTGTGGAGCTATGCTCACACGATCGTGTGAACCAATCAAACGGTCGGGTGACCGTGATGTGAGTTTAGAATCCTCAGCCCCACACGACTGTGTGGTTAAAGTCACACGGCCGTATGCTTTCTTCTTAACCCCTGAGCCACCTCACACCACACGGCCATGTGGAGTAGGCCACACGACAGTATGGGTCGTTCTGCTGGGCTCTTCAGTGTTACTCCACACGGCCGTGTGGCCTTGTTTTTCCCAGTCGTGACAAAACTCTAAATTGATTAAGTTTGCTGCTATTTCTTATTACTCATTGCCGTGTTGTGGATGTCAATTATGTGATAAGCTATGGTTTAGTTCCTTGTTTAACATTCCATGTTGAAGCATTGATGTTGTTATTCTAATAATCATGGCATGCAATCCATGATTCATATTGTAATGTAAGAAAGAAGACATATTGCTTATTATGTGATTTTCATATGAAACTGAATAAGGATAAGAAAGTACATGATGATGAATGGATATGAAAGGATATCCATATGATATGTAAAAGTGGTGTTAAGACTACTAAAGGTAAAGATGTTATGGAACAATGAAATTAAGAGTGTAATGAGAAAAAGAGTCTGAAGTCTTCGGTCCATTATAAAATGGATGAAGATCTAGATATGGGTTTTGGGTGGAATATGTGTAAAAAGTATGCTTTAAGGAGTGGACACTTATATTTATTTCTCACTCACGCTCCCGACAGCCGGCAAGGGAAGTAGACATGGTTAGAGAGGCCGATGGTGTACTCATGATGCACCATGACGATAATGATGGTTTGCTCCATTTTCCACACAAGAACCAAGAATTCTCATTCTCGACAGAAGGAGTTACGAGAGGCCTCTCCAGTACTTGTGTCGCTGGTTAAGATACCACTTTCACCCACCCTGGTGAAGTCCAGCTCCTTAAGTGTTATAGGATTTATACGGATTCCCAAACACGAAAACTGATAACGTAAAGTAATTTTCATTAATTCATAAATACTACTATCGCATGTTGACATGTTCATATGTTACTATCAGCACTTACTTGTTATGATATGGCCACTTATGCATGTTCTATGGAACCTTTACTTTTGTAGACCACCTTTCTTAGGTACTCTGATTCTAAAACTGGGTCCTACCTAGTTTAGTTAGGTATCCTATTGGGTCACATGTTGATGTGCCCCCTTTACTATTTCCCAGGTCTAGAAGCAGGCCCGACAGAGCAGACCTTGACCCAGAAGCTTACTTAGAGATGGAGCCCACAGAGGGCATTCTTACACAGTTTTACTTCCATGGGTAGTTAGGGAGTGAATTGTACTTTTGTACAGTGTGTAAATACTTTTCCTTTTAGGGGTTCTTTGGGGAGTTTCTCTTGATTACCAATTTTGTACTCAGTGTGGAGACGATATATCTAAATGATATCCTGTTGTATAAATAAAATGAAATGGTTGACTTTGTACTATATTGTTACTTCTCTGTGTTGATTCTGTAATGGAGCATTACTTGTATTTTCCAGCATGTGTGCAGTGAGATGCAGATTCTTCTTGTATATTCTCTTTTTCTTTCTATTCTACGTAACACTTGCTGCTTGGAACAGCTGGGACGGATTCGTACTTCCCAGATATCCTGAAAAGCGGGGCGTTACATCCATTCTGTTCATATCTGTTTGCACCAAAAGCTGAAATTATATATGGCAAACGCATTTTCAATTGAGATTCTGAGTCAGATTCCTTCCTATTTGCTGCCAATATTGTGCTGATATCTTTGTCAGGATCATCATAGCGGTGTTTGCAATATACAGAGAGTCAGTGATTTAATGACATCAATCAATTTACTCTCTCTCTCTGTGTGTGTGTGTGTGTGTGTGTGTGTGTGTGTGTAATGTCTTTTAAAACCCCAGCTGTCTTCAGAGTTGGAATATGCCCTATGGCAAACAAGAAAACACAGGACTGAAAAGACCAGCAGACATGGAAACAATAAATGCTGAGGAACCTCCTTCTAAACCATATTGGGGATAAAAGAAAACATATTAGCAACATTTATCATATTTTATATTTGTCTACTTCATCGTACATTTTAATGTTCTGGATTCGGATGACATTATAGAGCAAGGGAAATATGCAGAATTGCTCAATTATAGAGTCATTCAGAACAGATGTACAACGATAAACATATTCTATATTTTAATGTGACATATAGTGTTTCTGACGTACAAGCTTAGAATAACACAAAATGGCAGAATAGACATCAAATTAATAGGTGGTTGCAAAAGTATCATGTTCTGTTGGGGATTTACATCAACATATAACTAATTGTTGACCGGGCAATAGTTAATCTGTCGTGATTTTCTTGTTTTTATTTCGCATGGTAAACAATGGTTTCAACATTGTTAAGAATAGGAGTCCTAGTGAAAATATAGAAAGAAATTGAGGAACATAAATTGGTAGTCGGGCCTCTATCCATTGTTTAAGCCTTTGAGCTAGATAGGGTTTTGATTACTTGTGCATGGCTCACCAATATAGAACAACCATAGGACCACGTTCCAATTCTGAATCTAAGAAACACAGTTGAATTGATTATGCTACCTTAATGCAGTTTTCTGTTCTAAGAATTAGTAACATGTTACATGCTTGCAAGGCAAAACATGGGAACATGATAATAACATGCAATTCTGATCTGAATTCACAAGAAACAATCTAAGCAAGCTTCTTCTCCATTAAACTTATTATATCAAGCATAGATCAAAAACAAAAGGTACATGAAACCAATAACTAAATAAGCGAAGGGTTATGCACCATCTAAAGAATAGGGATTCAGCAGTATTCTACCTCAAAACACTAAATACCTTTTCACCCAGGCACCATCCATCAGTCTTATTTCTCATGCTTTTTAGCACTAATTAGCATTGTTATAAACATCATGATAGAGATGTCGTGACTTTCAGTGGTTAACATAAATACTCTAGGGAAGATATTCTGCACAGTAAACTAGAGCATGCTACAAGATCGTAACGTGAGCTTTTTTCAGCAAGAACCATTGTATTGTATATCGTGTTGTTGATGTACAAAATCTCCGCTAGGCCTGGATCAGGCCACAGGAACGAATATTCTCACAACAGGTTGAGCCCAGACAGGTTGGTTTTGCTGGACTGGAGGTGTAGATCCTTCGCCGAACGCCTAAAATGGATAGAAAAGCTCATTAGTCTCACTGGAGGGGTTGGCCATCCGACCAGACTCCGATGCTTAAATTAGTGTTAAATGGAAAAGAGAGAGGATGCCGGCTAGGAGTAGCCGCCGCTAGGGTTTGTTGAAGGTGAAGATGATAAGGTTTTGTGTGTGGAGAGTTCGCGTACCTGGTAGAGGGGAATTGGCTTCTATTTATAGGCTTGGGGGACAGCTTTGCCATGTCAGATGGTCCTCTGTTCCAAAAGGGAACTGAATCATCAGTCGTTAGCAAGGTTTAGGGCATAATTATAATGATTTGGAGACATGCCCGTCATAACCACTCCTGATAAAGCTGGCCACGCGTTCCCCTGCGAAAAGATAACGTGCGCCTCCCCTGGCTGCACTGCAAGTCCATATACGTTGGACAACTTGTCTCTAACGTCTCGGAAATGGCTCACGTTGGTCGCGCATGACTGCCACATGGCGTGACCTAACTCAGCTGAGCAGGAGGGTGCTCGGGCCTTGAAACCAAGGGGGTTGACCTCCGGGGGGCGAGGTCGACTTTGCAGGGGTCCATCGAGGTCAGGTTAGGTTGGTCACCTGAGCCGTGTCAGGAGGTTTCTGATAATGGTTTTCATCCGACAGGTTGGTTAGACATATCACTGGCGGGCCTTGAGTGGAACTCGGCATCTACAGGGCGCAAGGAAAGTTTGGTATCTACACTTGTAATTTATTAAAAGAAACCAAAATATAGAAAAAAAATTAACTTGATGTAAGCTACCTTAGAAGTTAGCATACATTAGTTTTCCAAAAGAGTAACAAGTATATAGATCATATAAATATTAGTCAGGCATATAAATTAAGCAGAAGAAGGGCATCCTTGAGGGAAACCAAGCCTCCAGATGGTACATAATTAAGGCGGGGCATAAGTGTGTCTGCGGTAGATGAAATTCTTGTTCTAGTCATTCCAATGTAAGTACCCGGAACAAAACTTCTGCTAGCAATAATTATAAGTAATAAATTTTTAAAAAGTTACTTACATAATCATTTTGTATGTGAAGTCCCAGGAAAGCTAACATTAACCACAGATCATAAGACTTAACATGTATACGTTGATACAGTGTGCATGAATGAAGATATCTTGATCTGAAATTTAGGATGAATCTAAACTTATGACCCAAAATGTACTCACAGAATAATTATAATTAATAAATAGATATTCAACCTTTCAAATTGGATATATTTTTCTCTGTTTAGGCGCATGACATTGAAATAAATTAACGACGAACATATATCCAACCTTATGGATTGACTGCTTTGGACGGGTGGGTGCATGATAGACATTTTTACCTTGTGAACATGGTCAATCACTTCACAGGACTAAGAATAATATGAAGAAAATCAATGAGGTGATCGTGGAAAAGCGGAAAAAACGAAAAGTGAAAGATTGAAGTCATATAATAAATATTGGCACCATTTATGCACATTGTTAAGATATTAATTATTATAGTTAGTTCATTGTGTATGTCTCTTAGTATAATGTGCTACTCTTGTAGATTCATGTATTAGTCTCTTAGATTCTTGTGTTGGCTCTTGGGCTTTTGTGTCCAATCATGATTCATGTGTTATAAATATGGGGACATCTCTTGTAACCATCATCAATAAGAAATACAAATTATCTTCGTCTACTCAATTTAACATGGTATTAGAGCCTTGTTAATCCTGATCTGATCCAAGCTCTCAGTCATATCACTACCAACTCTCCCTCTCCCCTCTGGGGGAGGGAGTGATACAATCAGCTCTCCTCATTGCCATGTTCAACTCTTTTCCACTCATGAACGATTTCTTAAGCTCTCTCCTTCACTGTGCTCGTCACTAGCAGCCTCTTCATCCCCAACCCAGGATCAGCCAAAGCCGAAACTTCCAATGGAAGCTTCCCAACCTCAGTCTCTGACAATCCACCGGAGCTCTCTCTCTCTCTCTCTCTCTCTCTCTCTCTCTCTCTCTCTCTCTCCCCCCTCTCCCTCTCCCTCCCTCCCTCCCTCCCTCCCCCTCCCCCCAATCTATATCGGTCCACCGATAGGGCTGCTCATCTGGTATCCCCAAATTTCCAGCGACCTCTTCTTTTTCTTTCTGACTTTCTACTTTGTTGCAGGTCAGTTCCGCACACAATAAAATTTGTTTGTAATGGGAATCACGTCTACAATGGTTTACAGGTTTTTGGGTGAAGGCAAGGCTAGGACGACTCGGAGCGAGCTCAGCAAGAGATGGGATCAACCCAAATCCTTCTCTTAATCTTAATCATAATCATGATCATAATTGGTATTTGAGGCATTTTGCAGATGGTGGAAACAGTTGGGTCTTTTGTATGGAGGTGGCTCGGGTGATGATGATACTGATGAGGGCCCTACCCCATCTAAACACGAGCAAACATCCATATGACTCTCTCTACACACACATTAGAATAATCAAAGGTGAAGAGCCCTAGGTCGCCTGGAGGCCGCACAAAGGTCGCCTGCTCCCGATAGCTGAGGCGAGCTCTCTGTGAGGATGAACAACATGTCAGAAAGGCAGGGCTGACTGTCAGCCCTTAGCCTCTCCGATGCCTAAGCCAGCAGGTGACGTAAAATTTCGGCGCCGGGCACACTTAGCAACCTTAAGGCATGTCGGCGAAGTGCGACGGGCTTATGAGGAAGGCGCAGATATATGGAGGATACCTGACCTTGTGTATTAAGATAAGCTAGAGGATTAACTGACCAATGATTTTCCAACCCTCTCTATGGAGGCATGAGGGGGTATTTATAGGGCTGAGAGGCGGTAGCTCGCCGTCTTGTCAGCCGTCAAATCATCCCTGCTGGCACTCGAGTGCTGGGACGGTGTCAGAGATATTTACCGTATTAATGGTGTCAGGAGGCGTCAGGAGCATTAATGAGACGCGAGTGGCGACCATCAGTTCTTCCCCTTAACCCCTGGCATTAATGGTGTGTAGGTGAGCATACGTCATCTTGTCAAAGAGATATTTGTGCTTGGTCGCCCTCAGGGGCGAGCTATAGGTCGGCGAGCTGGTCCTTGGCAAGACGAGCTGTCGGGTCGCTGTGGCGGGCTTCTTGGCGGTCCTTGGAGGCGAGCTTGAGGAGGGCAGAGGCGAGCAGCCCGGCAAGCGTCCCATTAGGTGAACCAGTGAGATGTCCGCTTGGGCCTCCCCCGTGCAAATGGGCCTGAACTTCATGGGCCGGCCTTTAGAGCGTAACAATTGCCCCCCGTCATTCGAGCTCGACGCGGCCAACCCAGTTTCAGCTTGGATGACGAATCACATTCCCACTGGTCGAGGACGGGTCAGCTGAATTCAATGAACCATGTCCGCCGAATCTTAGAAATCATGATGGCGATCCGACGACGGGGAGAGTTCGAGGCGACCATCCGCTGAGCAGATGACACGTGGCTGAGGTGATTGAAGGAGAATTCGAGGCGCCAGCCCAGGCCTGTCTGGATCTCGCCACGTGGCCTACGCCAAACGGTGATGATCGCCTGCCTCTTCTCATAAATGGAGCCAGAAAGGGAGCGAGAGAGACTTTTGCCAGATTTTCAAAACTTCAAATTCTTCCCCCTTGCACCATCGAGAGTAGCTGTCGTCGACTGTCGTCGTCCACCGGAGCTTCCTTCGTTCGATCTTTATTTCCCTAGGTATATTCTTGATTTCAGTAATGCCTCCGTCTGCTTCTCCCACAGCTTCTTCTTCTTTGGATGCCCTTATAGAACATCACTTTGGGGAGGTCGGTGGGGATGACGCCGCTGAGTCGACGCCGACGACGCTGGAGATGCCGTCGATGTCGGGGCCGGAGGGAGACACGACAGTAGATCAAGCCGTCGATTCATCGTCGGTGATGACGAGGGATCCCAAGAAAGGGAAGGCACCCGAGTCGACCGCCAAGGCCGTCAAACCCGCTAGGGTCACTGGCGGCGGTTGAACCCCGGCCGTGGTCCCCGCGGGTATCCTGGCCCAGATGTCTCTGTTGCTGCCCTCCAAGATCCCAAAGATCAGCGCCCAATACATCTGACCCCCTACACAGTTGTAATGCCCTACGAAGCTACTGCACAAGTACTAGAGAGGGGGAATAGTACTTTAAAATAATTAAGAAGATAATTCCTAATTATCTTGCAAACTCTACCAACAATGCGGAAATACGGAAATGTAAATAATAGACAACAAAGAAAACAATCGCAAACAAGCAATTTAACGGGTTCGGATCCACCCAAGTCTCCTCGACTTGTTCCCGGTGATCCTACGTCCCAAACACCCGGATCCCCTCCGGATACTCGAGTTAGAAATTTCTAACTCAAATTTGCACTATGAAATACTTGTAGAAACCTCTACAAGGTCAAATCATACACAAATGAAATTGTGACTCCCACAAACCGGGATCACAAACAAACTCTCACAACCGAGAGTAAATCACTTGCAATATCAATGTAAATTGAAATAGAAATTCTTACCGACAAAATCCTATGCCTTGGGTTTACTTACGAATTAGGGCAACGGATTTTGGGGAAGATGAAAGGGCACCAAACCCTAGCTCCAAGTAGATGACCAGCAATGGAGTCCTAGGTGGATGTTGGTGACCTTGGATCAAGCTCTTGGCTTGGAAGGCTCACAATCAATGAGTCTCTCTTTTGAAATAAGAGCGAGGGAGAGATTCTTGAATGAAATGAATGAGCTTTGAATGAGATTAAATGCTTTCTCTTTGATCTCTAAATATCAATAATAATCAGCCTTGAGTGCAATGAATGCAGCACTCCAAGTATTTATAGGTTAGAGAAAAGAGAGAGAGAAAAACGTTTCAATTAAAGCTCCAACGGCTCTATTCTGAACCAGACTAGTCGGTCAAAGAAGGATTACTGACCGACTAGTTCATCAACTAATCGGTCGGTGATACAACGTAGACAGACTAATGGTTGAACAGCTAAAAGGTCGAAGTACAGGTGATGACTACTAGTCGGTCTAAGAAGACTTGCCGACCGACTAGTTTCACAACTAGTCGGTCGGTGAATGTTCTTTGACCGACTAACAGTCGAAATAGAGAAGGCTGTCTTCAAGTTGATTTAGTCGGTTTAAGAACAAATGTTGACCGACTAGTTCATCAACTAGTCGGTCGACAAACGTTCTTTGACCGACTAACGATAAACAGTAACTAGGCATGTACATGGAAAGCTCAACTAGTCGGTCTAAGAAGGATCACTGACCGACTAGTTCACCAACTAGTCGGTCGGTGAGTCAACGTAGACCGACTAACTGTAAACAGTAAAGAGCTTAGAATTGAGAATGCATTCTAGTCGGTTCAAGAAGCTTTGTCGACCGACTAGATTGCCATCTAGTCGGTTGGTTCTTATTCTTGAACCAACTAACATACACAAGAAGCCGCGAATCGAAGCGCGATGTTTCGGGAAAGTTTGTGTGGGCTTCTAATAAGATCCTAGCTCTAAGATAGGAGCGATATGAAGATTAAAACGTAAGACCTACTCAAGGCTTAACATTCTACGAAAAGAAGCTAGAAGACATTAAATAAACTTGACGAACCGTCTTCAAAAGCTTCAATCGAATCTTCATGACTTCAATAAACGTCCTTGAGCTTCAACGAAGCTTTAGGCATACGATCACGCGCTTTGAGAAGTTTTGAGACGTCGCATTTGATATACGTGGAATTTTGGCGACGATCTCCATAACTGCGCTCACAAAGAGTTAGTTCACGATATATTTATGTTTGTTCATCATCCAAACCAAATCCGGGGAGTCAATACTCAACAACAGTCTGCCTCCCTGAGCCCCATGAGCGGGTTTGCTCCCCACGGGATTACGAGGTTAGCGTGTACTTTCCGACTTTCGCTCTGGGTCTTCGCTTCCCGCTCCACCCCAATCTTCTTATCCTCCACTTCCTCGAGCTCTCCCTCTTCCAGTTGACGCCGAACTCTATTAGCGTGATGGTCGGCTTTCTCGTGCTTTGCTCCGCTCACAGAATAAGCCCCACGCTGCCGCTCTTCTAGTATTTCTTTAGGGCGAAGAAGACAGAGGACTACTACTATGTCAGCGCGAGGACAGGAAGGACGCTCATCCTCGGTCTGTCGGGCAAGGTTAGGGACTGGACGGAGAAGTATGCCTTTGTCTCGACTCTGGTAGATCTGGCGCTGAGGTCGAACTGGGGGGACGCTGAATCCCGCAGTGAATGCCGAAGTTGTTCTGGAGGGCAGCGATCTGAAGAACGTCGGGATCCTAAAGGCGATCCCGAGGGAGAACATGGTCTTCAAAGACCTGGTCGCAGACGAGATGGTCGCCCAGCACGTCTGGTTCGAAGGTACTCCGCGTGTTGCGAACAACATCTGAAAAGCTCACACTGATCTGTTCTTTTTGCGGGAGCGGTCATGAGCATGTCTATGGAGGAAGTGACGAGGAAGGCGCGGGAGGCGTCATCGAAGCCCCCGACGGTCAAGGGCAAGGGCCACAAGCGGAATCTGGAGGCGACCGCTACAACTCGGGCCAAGAGAGGAGAGCGGGTCAAGAGGACGAGAAAGGAGGCTGTGACCGCAGCTCCTCTGCCACACCCGAGCGAGGCGACAGCTGGCGGCGTAGTCGACCTCGACCCGGAGGAGCCCGCGGTCAGCCCTGTGACCGCGGAGTGCCAGGACCCACCAGCCAGCGCCACTGCTACTGCCTCTACAAGCTCGACCGCTCCACCGACGCCCTCAACGGCATCAACCACCACCAGCCGTCCTACGATGGCGTCATGTCCCTTCGGATGCTCGACTCACGGTCTAGGGAAGCCGGGACACCCGAGCTGCGAGGCCACCCTCGCCACCTTCAAGGCAACGAAGGAGGCCGTTCTCGCCTTCCCGCAAGAAATGATCGTCGCGCCGCGCTATCCCGAAGGGCCCCAGGAGTCGGTCTTTGATGAGGCCGGCATGGCAGCCCTCCTGGCGGAGAATCTGCTGCCAAGGGACCGAGAGGCCCTGCAGGAGGTTGATGCCGAACTCCTCTGCGGCACGGCCGTCTGGCACAATATGCAGGTACGTCGCCCTTTGGTAAGGATGCCAAACTTCTTCTCTATTCCACATGCTTATTATCCGATTTGTAGGCTGTCGCCGCTCTGGTGTCCCTCCGTCACTCCTCGGAGGTAAACCGGCTCGAGGCGGCGCTTGGGAGGAAGGTGGTCGCCCTCAAGTGCGCCGAGGCAAAGCTGAAGGAGGCCATGTAAAGGCTGGCGAAAGTCCACGGGGACTATCAGGCCTAGAGGGGCAAGACCGCCAAGCTGGAGAAAGCTGTCACGGAGCTGCAGGAGAGGGCCCACCAGGAGGGGGCCCGAAGAGTTGCCGCCGAGGGGCTGCTGGCCTCGGAGATAGAGGCAGCTGGAGCGAAAATCGCCGAGCTGGAGCGGCGGAATGCCGAGCTGGAGAAGATCGACCTGGGTCAGGTCGGGGCCCAGGCTGTCCTTCGATACCAGAACGACGAGCTCGTCCCCGCGCTGATGGTCATGAGGGCGAAGGGCTTAGACGACGGCCTGGATGTCGGCTTCGAGAGGGTGAAGGTGAGGTTGGGGAAGCTTTACCCCGGCATGGAGATCGACTTTGCCCGGGTGTCGGCGGCGTCTGAGGACGAGGCAGAAGCTTCCGGCGCTTCAGAGGCCGAGGTGGTGGAAATTCCCGGCGGCTGCGACCTGGAAGGCGACTGAGCTGACGCGCGTGCCCCGGGGACGGCGGTCACGAGGGTGTCATGGCGGACATGCGGGCTCCGGAGGGCGGCAGCCAAGTCGAGGCACCATAGGTTAGGGCAAAGTTTGTACGGTTGGCCCTGGGGTCGAGCCTAAAGCCTTGTTTTGTTCTTGGCTGACCCTGAATTGATAAAGTTAGTTTATAAATGAAATTTGAAATTTTTCTTACTGTCGCTGTCTGTCCATTCTGTTTGTCTGTGCGGACTATGCTTTTGTATGGGTATGCCCCCAACATTCTGCTACTGGCGAGCACATTGTTGAGGAGAAGGAGAATGTTGTGGAGTCGTACGTCCGATCCGAATTTACAGGCTGGCTGCCAGGGGGCGGGGCGGACCCGCGGCCTCCGGGGAAGCTCGTCAGCTTGGCCCGGAGTTTGTCCGACTCGGCTAGTTGCCTGGAAGGGGTCGACCCGCGGCCTTTGCTAATGACGCACTGTCCCAGAGTTAAGGGAGGGAAGGGTGTGAGTCGTCGCTCGTTTCTTGTCCCACCCGACGAACACTATCGATGGCGAAGCCGTCGGGCTTGCCCCGGAGTTGATGGAGGGGAGGGTGCAAGCCGTCACTCGCTCCTTAACCCACCGGTGATCCTTTCGAGGGCGAATCTCGTCAGCCTGCCATGGAGTTTGTGGAGTGTCCGGCTCGGCTAGCTGCCTGGGAGGGGGCGACCCCACGGCCTCTGTTGATGGCGCACTGCCCCGGAGTTGGGACGGGAGGGTGCGAGCCGTCGCTTGTTCCTTGTCAGTCCCGTCGAACACTATCGATGGCGAAGCCGTCGGGCTTGCCCCGGAGTTGAGGGGGGAGGTTGCGAGCCGTCACTCACTCCTTAACCCACCGACGATCCTTTCGAGGACGAAACTCGTCAGCCTGACCCGGAGTTTGTAAAGTGTCCGGCTCGGCTGGCTGCCCTGGAGGGGGGCGACCCCACGTCCTCCGTTGATGGCGACTGCCCCAGAGTTGAGGGACGGGAGAGTGCGAGCCGTCGCTTGTTCATTGTCAGTCCCGACGAATACTATCGAGGGCGAAGCCGTCGGGTTTGCCCCGGAGTTGATGGAGGGGAGAGTGCGAGCCGTCACTCCCTCCTTAACCCACCGGCGATCCTTTCGTGGGCGAAGCTCGTCAGCCTGCTCTGGAGTTTGTGGAGTGTCCGGCTCGGCTAGTTGCTAGGGAGGGTGGGCGACCCCACGGCCTCCGTTGATGGCGCACTGTCCCGGAGTAGAGGGACGGGAGGGTGCGAGCCGTCGCTCGTTCCTTGTCAGTCACAGTGAACATTATCGAGGACAAAGCCGTCGGGCTTGCCCCGGAGTTGATGGAAGGGACGGTGCGAGCCGTCACTTGCTCCTTAACCGACCGGTAATCCTTTCGAGAGCGAAGCTCGTCAGCCTGCCCCGGAGTTTGAGAGAGGAAAGTGTGCGAGCCGTCGCTCGTTCCTTGCCCCACCCGGCGAACACTATCGAGGGCGAAGCCGTCAGGCTTGCCCCGGAGTTAATGGAGGGGAGGATGCGAGCCGGAGCTCGTTCCTTAACCCACCGGCGATCCTATTAAGGGCGAAGCTCGTCAGCCTGCCCCGGAGTTTGAGGGAGGTGAGGGTTGAAATGCAGATACAGATAACGCACTGAGTGTACAAACACAGTGGTTTATTGAAAACATAATATGAACTGAATGTACATGTGCATTTATTGAAAAAAAAACTTGAGCAAGTGCTCAGCATTCCAGGGATGGGTCAGCTCCTCGCCCTCCATATTTACCAGAATGTATGTTGCCGGCCCTACGACATCAGTTATGGTGTAGGGACCTTCCCACTTTGTGAAGAGCTTGCCTCGTCGGCCGATCTCGGGCCTGAAAGTAGCGTCCCGGAGGACAAGGTCGCCGACTCTGAAGCTCTGCTTTCTAACACGGGAGTTGCAGTATCTCGCCATCCTTTGGCTGTGCTTAATCAAACATGTTAGTGCACGATTCCTTACCTCGTCGACGAGCACAAGGTTGATGTTGAGACCCTCTTCATTAGCTTCTTCGTTGAAGTACTGGAGGCGTAGAGACTCCTTGCCGACCTCCACTGGAACGACGGCCTCTGCCCCAAAAGCCAGCATGAAGGGGCTCTCGCCTGTTGATAATTTGTACGTCGTGCGGTAGGACCAAAGGATGCCAAGTAGCTCGTCGGGCCAGGTCCCAGGAGCGCTGCCGACCTTCTTCTTCAGTGGCTCCAGGATGCACTTGTTTGCTGCTTCTGCGAGGCCGTTGGACTGCGGATGCGCCACGGAGGCGAAATGAAGGTTGATGCCCCAACCCGATCAGAAGCTTCTGAAGTCTACAGATTCGAACTGCTTTCCGTTATCCGTTACTATGGAGCGAGGTATCCCGAAGCGGCATATAGTTGAATTCCAAACGAAGTTCTTCATGTCCACCCAGGTGATGAGCGCTAGCGGCTCTGCCTCGATACATTTTGTGAAATGGTCGACGTCGACAACCAGATATTTTCTTCCTCCGGTGGCCATCGGGTGGAACGGTCCGAGGATGTCAAGGCCACACTTAGCAAATGAGACCGAGCTGAGGATCGGGACCAGGTTAGCCGGCGGGGCCGTTATATGCTTGAAGAACCTCTGGCACTCCCCGCACCGCTTGACGTAGTCAGTCGCGTCCTTCACCATGGTCGGCCAATAATATCCATGACGGATCGCCTTATATGTCAGAGTGCGTCCTCCATAGTGGTTCCCGCAGAGCCCCTCATGGATCTCACGGACGACCTCCTCTGCCCTCCTGGTCCCCAGGCACTTCAGACAAGGCAAGACGTCGTACCCTGCATGGCGCTTCCGATAGAGCACGCCGTCGAAGATCACGAACGTCAAGGCCCGCCGCTCGATCTTTCGCGCCTCCAACATGTCCTCTGGTAAGGTTCCACTTTCCAGGTAGGCGACGATCGGGCTCATCCACGACAGCTCCCGGTCGACGCACAGAAGTTCTTCCTCCCCGAGACTTGGTGTAAGCAGATTCTCGATGTAGATGGCCTTCCCAATCTCGGCCGGAGAAGAGGATGCTAGTTTGGAGAGGGCGTCGGCGCAGAGATTATTGGATCTCGGGAGGTGCCGGACCACAACTCTCTCGAACTTGAGTAGCTCGGCATGAGC
Source organism: Scilla litardierei (assembly GCA_030789695.1). Taxonomy (NCBI): domain Eukaryota; kingdom Viridiplantae; phylum Streptophyta; class Magnoliopsida; order Asparagales; family Asparagaceae; genus Scilla; species Scilla litardierei. The sequence continues at coordinate 319,015,591 of CM061141.1, read as the reverse complement.
GCACTTCAAGTATAGCTTTATCAGATCTTCCCTGGCCTCGAAGCTGCCTTCAATCTGCTGGACGACGAGCCTTGAGTCGCTGATCAACAGCACATTCGTCGCCCCAAGCGCTCCGCACAGCTTCATCACATTGATCACGGCGTCGTACTCCGCGACATTATTGGTTGCTGGGAAGTTGAAGCGGAGCGCGTACTCCAGCAGGCTTCCCTCCGGGGTCTCGATCACTATGTTGGCTCTGTTGGCGGCCGCCGTGGCCGATCCGTCGACCTGGACGATCCACAACTCGCCTCCATGCCGCGCGGAAGCGGAGGGAAGATTCCCGTCAACGAGATGTGATGGTGGTGTGTCTGGTTGGGCGCCGTACGCCGCACCGCCAACCTCTTCAATGGTGCACTCCACCACGAAGTCCGCTAACGCATGGCCTTTAATCGTCGCCATAGGCTTATAAATGATGTCGAACTCGCTGAGCTCGACACTCCAATTCAGCATCTTACCCGATCTCTTCAATCTCCTCAGATTCTTCTCAAGCGGCAAGTTGGTGTAGACGATGATGGAATGCGCCTGGAAGTACGGACGGAGTTTCCTTGCTGTCAGTACTAGGCCATAGACGACTTTCTCGATCGGGCTGTAGCGGGTCTCTGCCTCCCGGAGCACCTGGCTTGCATAGTAGATTGGCTGCTGGATCCCCCTTCTTTGATCAGGACCGAGCTACAGTGGCGGCGAGATAGAGGCCGATCTGCTCCCCTACATCTAGCTTGGTGAGCAGCGGCGGGCTCTGCAGATATGCTTTAAGCTCGCCGAAGGCCAGGGCGCAGCCGTCATCCCACCACACTCCCTTCCTGTCGCACTTCTTGACGTCGAGGGCCTCCCTCAAGATTTTGAAGAAAGGAAGTGACCTTTCGACGGACTCTGACAGGAATCTCCCTAGTGCGGCGATCCAGCCTTTCAGCTTCTGCAAGTCCCGGATCGTCTTGGGCTCGCTCATGTTAACGAGAGCGGATATCTTGTCGGGGTTGGCCTCGATTCCTCGCTTCGTGATCATGAAGCCGAGGAACTTCCCAGACTGGACGCCAAAGATGCACTTCGTCGGATTCAGCCGCAGATTGTAGCGCCGCACTGGAAGATTTCCTTAAGATCGGTGAGATGATCTTCGGCTCTCTTGGACTTCACCAGCATGTCATCAATATAGACCTCCAGGTTCTTGCCGACCTGGTGGTGAAAGATCTTGTCCACCATCCGCTGATAGGTTGCCCCAGCATTCTTCAGGCCGAAAGGCATCGTAGTGTAGCAAAAAATGTCCCCCGGTCAGTAATGAACCACTTCTTCTCGTCGTGGGGCGCCATCTGAATCTGATTGTAGCCGGAGAAGGCGTCCATGAAAGTCAACAACTCATAACAGGAGGCGTTGTCTACTAGATTGTCAATCCTGGGCAGCGGGAAGCTATCTTTCGGGCAGGCCTTGTTGAGGTCGGTAATGTCCACACACATCCGCCACTTACCATTGGGCTTCTTCACCATGACCACATTGGCAATCCACTCAGGGTAACTCACTTCTCTGATGAATCCGGCCTCCAAGAGTCGCTCCACCTCTTCCTCTGCTGCCTGCTTCTTCTCGCCTCCTGCTCCTCTCTTCTTCTGTCGGATGGGGCGTGCTTCGGGGTCGACATGTAGCTCATGGGCGATCACATCTGGGTCGACTCCGGACATGTCCGAGGGCGACCACGCAAAGATGTCTGCATTCGTCCTGCAGAGGTGAACCAGGCCCGCCCTCAGCCCATCGGGGAGCTTAGTGCCAATCGATACCGTCTTGTCCGCTTCCTCCGCCACCGATACCTCTTCTACGTCCTCCACAGGAGTAGGTCGTTGATAAGCGAAGTCCTTCCGATCATCAAGGAGGTGGATCGGCAAGGCTTGCTCGGACCCTTTGTGCTTGGTAGAGCCAACGTAGCAGCTTCGGGAGAGCTTCTGTGACCCACGCACCTGTCCAACTCCGTGCGGGGTCTGGAACTTCACCATTTGATGCATGAGTGAAGGGAGAGCTTCGACGGCTGTCATGCAAGGTCGCCCTATGATGCCATTGTACGCTGAGGTGACGTCGATGACCACAAACTGCGTCATCCGAGTGACGACCATAGGCATCTCCCCCAAGGTGACTGGCAGCGTGATCACCCCCACAATGGGCACCGAAGGTCCGGTGAAGCCGACAATCGAGCCTAAGCACGGCTTTAGCTCCGCCTGGTCAAGTCCCATTTTCAGAATCGTGGACAAGAACAGGATGTCGCACGAACTACCCGTATCAATTAGGAGCCTGCTCACAATCGCCAGGCCGACGAGAGCTTCAATGACGATGGCGTCCTCATGGGGCAGCTCGACCCCCTCCAGGTCGTCATCAGAGAAGGAGATATGGGGACGAGCTACTCTCCTCTGCTTCGCCCCCGCGCCAGCGTCCGTTGTCAGGACTTGTCGAGCATAAGCCTTCCTCGTCGACATTGATGTGCTGCCCTGGGCTGGCCCGTCGCATATAACATCAACACACACGACTGGCTCAGGCCCGTGGTGGGCCACTTGCCCGACGTCGTGGGTCGGTTGACTAGGCCCTTCGGCGGCTCTTCTTCCTCGGTCAGGTCTTACTGGGTCGACAAACCTCCGGAGATGTCCTTATTGGATCAGTCGCTCAATGTCTCTCTTCAGAGCGAAGCAATCATCGGTATCGTGGCCATTGTCGTGGTGGTACCAACAATATTTCTGCATACTCCTCCCGCCCCCTCTCGCCCTCACCTCTGGGGGCGGGTCTTTGAGAAGTCTGCCAGTCAGGTCCGCCGCCATCACTTCGGCCAGGGGGCGTTGAGCCGGGTGTAGTGTGCCACCTCCTGCGCTCTTTCTGGCATGCCCCTCGGGACGGGATTTCTGGGAGCAAAGAACCCCCTCAAAAGTCCGGGGCGATCTTGCACTCGCAGGCCCCCTGCTCACGCCCTCGAGGGGATCTTGATCACGACCACTGACCCGGTCCTGGTCGCGGACCCGGGGGCGCTCGTCCTGCCTCGGCCGCTCAACGGGCCTGGCTTCAACACGGGGGGCTGCACCGGCTGGGGCTCTCTGTGTCGGCCTTAGGACCTCCTCGCTCACCATAAACTTCTCTGCCCGAGCATAGAGGTCGGGGAGGCTGGCGGGCGGATCTCGGAGCAACGACTTGTGGAGACTTCTGTTCACCAATCCCTTCTTGAAGGCGATCATGAGGAGCTCTTCACCGCAGCTCGTCACGCCGAGTCGCTCTTTGTTGAAGCGCTGTAGGAAGCTATGGATGGTCTCCCCCTCCTTCTGGACCACAATGAACAAATAGTCTGACGCCTTCTTCCTCCTTCGTCCCGTCAGGAACTGGTTGCAGAACTTCCGCGAGAGGTCATCAAACAAATCAACGGAACCACTGGGCAAGCCGTTATACCACTCCCTCGCCGCCTCCTTCAAGGTGGTTCGGAAAACTCGACAAAGGAGTGTGTCGCCCGCCCCGTTGACCTACATCCTGTCCTGGTATAGCTGCACGTGCTCCAGAGGATCGCCCGAATCGTCATAGAGTTCAACGTGAGGTAGCTTAAACCTATAGGGTATCGGGGTTGAGATCACCCTGCGAGACAACGGATTGGCCTCTCCGGGGCCAGTGGGAGGTGCTGGCTCTCCATCCCGCTGGTTGGAATCGCCGGATGAGCCACCTCGGCGCTCAGGGGTGTTCCTCCCTCTCTCCCGAGGGGTAGGACTACGGCCGCGGCTCCTTCACCTTCCGTCTTCCCATCTAGGAGAGCGGTGATCTCGTCGGGGGCTTCTGACACGAAACTCGCGCCCCCTCGCCTCGGGTTGGGTGACCTCTCGCGATGGTAGGTTTCATCAGGATGATCCGGTAGGGCGTCCTTCCGTACCATCGAGGCCGACGCTAAAGGGACTCCTCGGCTCCCCTCTTGGAGCCTCTCTCTGTCCGCATCAAAGAGGCGAAGCCGTCGACGAGAGGCTTCCTCATGTACCCGCCTGAGCTGGGTGGCTTCTTCCTCCTTGTTGATCTCCCTTTGCAGAGCGGCTACCTCCGCTTCGTCGAACTGCCTCTGCTGTGCTGCCGCTGCTTCCTTATCAAGCTGGGTGAGTAGGTCTCTCCTCACGCCGCGGGGCTTCGAGACGGTCCCGTCTGCCGCGCATCGGTCCACTCCTCCATCATCTTAGTGAAGCTCTGAAAGCTCTTGTAGATGTCGAGGGCCGCGTCCTGAATGGCCGCGGCCGACCCCTCAAGGGTTTGATTCACCGGGGAAGCTCTCCTGAGAGAACGAGGCCCTTCGGCCAAAGGTGGCCTCAGGGCGTCGTCGATCATGACCTCAAGTCGACCCGGCCTCCTCAGAGGCGGAGGGGATGTGACAGTGGGTGACTTGCCGTGGCGAGGATTACGCTGAGGGCGTGTGGATCCTGACGTTCCAACAGACAGCGCCAACTGTTGCGGGTCAGTTCCGCACACATTAAAATTTGTTTGTAGTGGGAATCACATGTACAATGATTTACAGGTTTTGGGTGAAGGCAAGGCTAGGACGACTCGGAGCACGCTTCAAAGGTGAAGGGCCCTAGGTCACCTGGAGGCTGCACGAAGGTCGCCTGCTCCTGGTAGCTGAGGCGAGCTCCCTGCGAGGATGAACAACAGGTTAGAAAGACAGGCCTGGCTGTCAACCCTTAACCTCTCCGATGCCCAAGTCAGCAGGTGACGTAAAATGTAGGCGCCAGGCACACTTAACGACCTTAAGGCAGGTCGGCGAAGTGCGACGGGCTTATGAGGAAGGCGCATATATATGAAGGATACCTGACCTTGTGTATTGAGATGAGCTAGAGGATTAACTGACCAATGATTTTCCAACCCCCTTTATGGAGGCATGAGGATGGTATTTATATGGCTGAGAGGCGGTAGCTTGCCGTCTTGTCCAGCCGTCAAATCATCCATGCTGACACTCGAGTGCTGGGACGGTGTCAGGGATATTTACCGCATTAATAGTGTCAGGAGGCGTCAGGAGCATTAATGAGACGCGAGTGACGGCCATCAGTTCTTCCCCTTAACCCCTGGCATTAATGGTGTGTAGGTGAGCATACATCATCCTGTCAGAGAGATATTTGTGCTTGGCCGCCCTCAGGGGCGAGCTATAGGTCGGCGAGCTGGTCCTTGGCAAGACGAGCTGTCGGGTCGCTGCGGCGGGCTTCTTGGCGGTCCTTAAAGGCGAGCTTGAGGAGGGCAGAGGCGAGCAGCCTGGCAAGCGTCCCATCAGGTGAACCGGTGAGATGTCCGCTTGGGCCTACCCCGTGCAAATGGGCCTGAACTTCATGGGCCGGCCTTTAGGGTGTAACATACTTCGTTGACGTAAGCGGCCTCTTTGTCCTGTCTGGATCGCAAGAGGCTCCGCGGCTTTGCATGCGCACTCCGCGACTTTGCACTGACCCCTCTGATGTCGCTCTCGCTTCTCATCCTCTGATCCTTTGTTGTCGCTCTCGCCTCTCCTCTCTTCTCTCCATCCCCAGGTTAAATCGTTCTCTCTCCAAGTCCATCCCCAACCCTCGAATCGAGCTTTATTTTGGTATTGTTGGAAGCCAATCTCATAGAAATTATACCATGTGGAGGTACCTGCGTGTCACGGCTGGGAAGTAGACAGCAGTTAATGCTTAGATCACCATCTCGACAACTAGCAACATGTTGTTTAACAGATAAAACATTGGTCTACCATTTTGGTACCTTGGACACATAAAAGCATTTGGCATCCTCATATGTGATCTCAGTTTGTTGTTAGAGCTGATGCTGACTTTTATTATGTACTTGGTGTCTCCAAAAATGCAAGCGAATCTAAAATAAAAAGGTTAAAGCTCTTGGGCACCGGTGAGCTTCGACTCATTGTCTTGGACCTCCTACGTCGGAATCTCCGCCGTCGAGCTCCGATGGATTTTGTCATTGTATGGGGAGATCCACAAACCAGTTGCTCGCCGTCAACCGGATACCCAGAAACATTCCGAACATCTCCAATTGCTCCACTCCTCTCCGCCTTAACCTCTCCTCCATCGATCTCTCCAGCGAGATCCATGCATGCGCCTTCGCCGACTGCCATAGTCTTGACTTTTTCGGCCGCATTCTTGGCCTCTAGTAATCCGATCCCTTGGCTCATCGCGCTCGCCTTCTTTTTTGCCCGCGGTTTCACTAAGACCGGCCTCGACAATCATGTTGATTATCAGTTTGTCTCCCTCTTTGGGTCCACTACACTCGACAGTATTCTCCGAAGCACTTTTGACCCCGCCAATCCCATCGGTTTCAGCCCGAGCCATGTGCATCTTCCTCCCTCCACTTCAGCTCTCATTGGCCCCCTGCGGTTTCTGCCCCATACGACACCTCCTCGCCTCATACGGCCTTCCCCCTGCGGCCTCTCGTCGGCCCCAAGCGACCTCGCCTCTTGTAGAACCTCTTCGGCTCCTTGCGGACACGGCACCTTGCGTCACCTCATCAGCCCTTGCGGCCTCGACCTCTTGTAGGCTGTGCTCTCTACGCTCTCCAACCACTGCATCTTGCACTCTGCGACCATCCGATGTCGTCATCTCTGGATCTTATTTCCGAATCATCGCAATTCCTCTCCAAAAACTCAATGTTACACCTTGAGTTTAAGGGAGGGTGTTAACATAATGATTACTCTATCTATGCACGTGTATTGTGTCTCTTTGGTCTTGTGTCTCTTTAGGTCTTGTGTCATGTCTCTTAGTTTCTTATGGTAGTGTCCCTTGGGTTCTTGTGCCCAATGATGATGTGTGTAGTATATATATGGAAAATTAGCCATTGTAACCATCATCAAGCTAATACAAATCTTTCTCTTCTTCTTCTTGACACACATCATCCTTGTTAACTTATCAAACGTTGATGTAAAAGTATGGTAAGGAATCAAAATCTACTTTAAGTCCTAATTGAGTTGGTTTTTATATATTTTTTTCTTTTGTGTGAGTTCTACGTTATGTTGAGTCTCGTTTGAACTTGAGACACAATGTGAGTTAACCATTAACAAAAATATTCTAATGAATCTAATTATAATTTAGTCTAACACAAAGAACTAATAAATGCAACTATTGAATCCATTGTCTTGATCATAAAAGATAAAGACTTTAATGCATATCTACATCGAGGTTATGTTTTGATTCCACAAGCAATTGACTTTGTGTGCTAGATTTTTCATGGCCCACATGTGATGAAGTTTTACAGTTTGTTCCGCTGACTAGTTCAATCCTCATTAAACATCAACTCCATCATCGATCATGAAGTTCATTCTAATATATTTCAAAACTCGAGACTATAAGTTTTCTTTAACCAATAACGATTTGATGTGGAACAATCTCGTGAATAAGTCCTCAATAATTTTGGATTCAAGTTTGCAATTGCAAATATGAAAATATTTGTTATTTATAAGAGTATATATTCCTTTAGAATTTTAAGTTATCTTGAAGTCGTTTTGTAGCCTTATATACAAATGACAATGTTTATTTGGAAGTGCTTAGAATTTTATTATTAGGAAATCCTTTTGGTGTCTTAACTAATAAAGACGGGTTTGTTTAGAATTCTAGTTGGTATTAAATTAGCTTTGTTAGGTTACAAGTTACTATTTTCTATATAAAAAAGTTGCATGCCTTATCTAGTAACCGAAGAGATGATTGATAATATAATATGATTTTCTTAAACCGCGAAATGCATGCAGTTATTGATAGACAGAAAAATCATGGTATGCATTTTCGTGTACTGGCTAAAGCATTACGTACGTCTGTGGAGATCATATTTTGTGTCCAATGGTTATTTTTGATTGGGAGGGTTTTATCCGGTATGAAGCCAACATGATGATAAGAAACAAAAACATAGCCATCAAATTTCCATACTAATATGTTTCCTGTCACTAGGTCTTCGTCACATAGTTGTGATACATCACAAATTTTCCATGCCGAACGGAATTTACATGAGAGAACATGGATCTATATCCAAGCTAAGCCTTGGGAATCCAAGCTAACATTCAAAATCAGACTATTAATATACCGATATAAGTAGTTGCTAGCAATTAACAAAATAGTAAAGGCAAAAAGTGACAGTATGTGTTATCAGAAAAGTATATTGTTCAAGCAACAAAACTATACCTTAATTATTTCGGGCATTTGGTTTCTCAGCATAATCTGTTTCACATCACCACCTACATTTTAGAGTAAAATTAGGGAAATTCGCAGAGAAAACACGAAGAGAAACACAACTAAATAGCGCATACTCATGCTCAACGGCCTTTCTCAACAGTCTGTATACAAATTTAATATGTATTCAAGCATTAGCGAGGCAGACGCATGCTTAGTATCGACCTTAAGTCCTCCGGCTGCAATCAACAGTATAAAATTTTCAAAAAAAATTAATAAATGCTACCTGCTGAAAAAACACGGGGCGAGCTGCTCTCCACTCGAACACATTTGACACTAGGATCGTCCTCCAACTCATCAAGATAACGCATGTATCTGCGTGAATTATTACCAATTACCATCAAATAACTGAGTGAATAATTCCACCATTTTTCATGGCGAAGTTTAAGAATCCGCGAGAATCAGCTGCTCTCGAAATTTTGATCAAGAATCTAAATTCATCTTCTTACCAACTCCGACAGTTACAATGGAGGCTCGATTGTAGAACTAATTAAGAAACAAGGTTACTGCGGAATCTAACCTAGATGCATCGCATCGGGGGCTTTGTGACAATCGAGAGTGATGAGAGCGAGGCCATTGGGATAGACGGCGCCCTTTACAAATTCTTCCGCTGCGATCGCCATGGAAGCTCGAATAAGACGATCACTTGAGAATGGGAATAAATTAGGGTTTATACGGAAAATTTTAGAATTTGATGATAGAATGAATGTCGAGTCCCGCGGGGCGGGGACATTAACTATGTTCGCTCGATATTTTTATATTTAAAGGGCAATCTTATTCAATCCCCCAATTCAAAATATTCTTTTGAAAAAATTTTATACATTCAAAACTGCTTCCTTAAAAAACATTACAGCATCGATTAAAATATTCTATTATAAAATTTAACATCATTCAAAACCGACAAGAAAAATTTAGCAAAATTTAGTCCAAGTCAGACCAGTTTCATTTTGCTCCCTCATGTAACAATCATTTCTTTAAAACACAAAAGATCGCGATTTAGCAATAAATTATTTACTTTTTCATACATCCATGATTTCTGTCATTGTCGTTACCTTTTTATATCCATAAGTTTTTCCTATAATTTTTTTGTCTAAATCATTCCATGCCAAATGTGTGTTTTTTAATCTTAATGCTGCAGCCTGATCTGTATAAATCTTTACCACCTGCTCATCCACCGTGATTGCATTAATAAGGGGAGTGCAAAAGTTGGTAGTTTTTGTGTAATTCTGTTTCTTTTCACGATTCATATTTCCATAAAAAGGTCAGGCTACACTCTGCAATTTACCATATTATATGGGGGTTTTTGCCCGTATACAACGGGTTTCATTTGGCATATCTCGGGTCGCTCGTCCCGCCCAAATCTCTCCAACGATCGTTTTCATCTGGACCGTCCACGTGGCTAACAACGCGATCTGGACAGTCCGTTTCTTTCCCTTTTGCACCGAAAATGTCGTGCCCCACCTATGCTTTTAGGGAGCCAGTCGTCATAATAGGAAGTTTTGGGCCGTTGGATCGGAATCAAACGGTTTATTTTCCAGTGTAGATGGAGAGCGAATATTTCCTTTTCTTACCGATTTTCTTTTATTTTTTTCATCCCAACTAAACCCTAGGTCACCTGAAATCGAAGAAACCCTAACTCGTCGTTTTTCTAGGGTTAGAAAAAAATCATCTCAAAATTTCTCAACGGATCAAGGAGTTTCCGCTCGCAAACTCTCAGATTTGAGCTGGAGATCAGTTCGCCCAAATTAATTGAAGCCGAGCTGTGGATTTATTGGTCACTATCAGTCTTATTTCATACAGGTATTTGTTTCGTCTTCTCATTTGGTTTGATCTGTTTAATGTTGTTGGGGAATTGCTGGGGAAAACTGATCTATTTTTATTTTACGCCTTTGCTAGGCTTGGAATTGGGAGTGTCTTGCTGGAATTATGTTAGTAGATCTGAAACTGGGGTTTCGACCCGATCTGCATGTATAATTGAAGATGAAATTTGGGGCTTTTGCTTGCTTTCTCGTCAATCGAGTGTTTGTAGATGGAAGTTAGTGTTCAGAATTGTGAATCATCCGATATTCCCAAAAAATCGAGATCTGTGGATCTCAAAAGTGTGTATGCCGAGAAACTGTGGAGTTTGGACAGAAAATCTTCAGTTCAGAAGACATCAAAAGGCTTACAGAGGGAGAAGTCAGCACCATTGGAGAGCAGAAGATCTTTTACTGATGGTCATAGAGGAAAGAGGAGTAGGAAAGAGGCATCTTTGAGCAGTTTTGGGCCCGTAGTCATCAAAAAGAGGAGGAATGGTTTGAATCCATTGAGGCTGAAGCCGAATGGGTTTAGTTCCGGTGTTGGGAAGCCTGAGAAATTGAGCAGCAGTGGTAGCTTCAGGGATGAGCGGCAACAATTTTGCAGTGATAGTGATGTGGACAATTTGAAGAACCATGATCATGGAACTCTGAGCATTGCGAGTACGAGCGGGTTGGTTGATGGCGTGATCATTCCCAAAAAACCACGTGGCGTATTGAGGCAAAGAAAGCTCGAGAACACAGATGGTTCAAAGGTAGCAAAGGGTGACCATGATCATTGTAGTAAAAATGGTGCAAAACCTCTGATAAATGAATTTCCAGCTGATTTAGCTTCACCATCGCAAGTGTTTGATAGTCAGAGGAGGAAAAAATCTACCGAGTTTAGGGATGATTCGCCTACTGATGTAGTTTCACCTTCTATAGCATCATATCATCAGAGGAAAAAGGAGTCTCTTGAGGCTGAGGCTAAGGATGAGCTCTCCACCGATGTAGCTTCGCATTCTCAAGTGTCAGATGGTCAGAGGAAGAAGAAATCTACGGAGGCTAAAGATGTGTTCTCTACTGCTGTAGCTTCGCCTTCTCAATTGTCAGATGGTCAGAGGAAGAAGAAATCTACTGATGCTAAAGATGAGTTCTCCAGTGCTGTAGCTTCACCTTCTCAGGTTTCAGATGGTCAAGGGAAGAAGAAATCTATCGAGGCTAAAGATGAGTTATCCACTGATGTAGCTTCACATTCTCAAGTCTCAGAGGGTCAGAGGAAGAAGAAATCTTCTGTTCATAAGAATGAATTGCGTGCTGACATAGCCACACCTTCTAGCGTGTCAGATGGTAAGGGGAAAAAGAAATCTACCAGAGCAAAGAATGAAATATCCATTTGTGTAGATTCACCTTCTCAAGCGTCAAATGGCAAAAGGAAAAAGAAATCTATTGATGTTAGGAAACGGTTGTCCGCTGATGTAGCTTCAGCTTATCAAGTGTCAGATGTTCAGAAAAAGAAGAATTTTCCCAATGTTGAGGAGAATGGTTCTGCTAGAAATAGATCTGTTGGTTGCATTAACGGTGAAAAACAAGTCCGACGCAGAAAGAAAAATAGCACTATCTTGTTGAGAGGGGATAATCTTGAGAAGGGAACTTCTTTGGCTGATGATTGTGATGAATTCAATGGTGATTTCCTAGAAGATGATCTTGAACAGAATGCTGCTAGAATGCTTTCGTCTCGATTTGATCCAAGTTGCACTGGATTCTCAGGGAGCAGAGGACCTTTGTCAAAATCAGAAAATGGATTCCGTGACAATTCCAAGGCCTTGCAACCAGAATCGTCTTCAGTTGATGCTGCAGGTAGGATGTTGCGTCCTAGAAAACGCAATGGGAAAAGTCTGGTTAGGAAGAGGCGTCATTTCTATGAGGTCAGCTACAGGGATATGGACCCATATTGTATGATTAAGCAGAGGATTAGAGTATTTTGGCCCCTTGACAAGAGCTGGTATTTCGGCCTGGTGAAGGATTATGATCCTGTGACAAAACTGCACCATGTGAAATATGATGACCGTGATGAGGAGTGGATCAATCTCCAAAATGAACGGTTTAAGTTGCTGCTTTTCCCTAGTGAAATCTCCGGCAAAATTTATTCTGGAAAATCGCGGTTGGAGTTGAAACTTGACAAAGAAGGTGATAAGAAAGAGGCAGGTGATAGTTTTGGTAACTGTACAGAGTCAGAGCCCATTATTGCATGGCTGACTCGGTCAAAGCAACAGAGGAAACTGTCAGCATCTAATACAATAAAGAAAAGAACAACACATGCTCTCAAGGATTTTGAATCGTCTATCTCAGATCTCCAGGTTCACTCTGGTGTGAACCCCTTCGATTCATTCCCTAAACGAGTTGAGACATCACCAAGAGCACCCGAGGTTAAAAGGAGCAGTATCTTCAATGATAGGGAACTATCTTTTGTTTATTTCAGGAAGAAGTTTAACAAGAGAAGGAAGGAAATGGATACAACATTAGAACACGATTCTGTTCATGTGAGCTCAGCTTCTTCCATTAATATTCTTGCATCTGTTGCTGACAGTGCAGCAGTCTTGGATGAGCTTGATTTATTTGGTTCATCAATGGAACATAAACGAGTAACATTGATGTTAAGCTTCCAACAACTGTACAATCACGACCTTGCATGTCCAGTGGAATGCTCCTTGTGGCATGCACTTTTTTCCCTTCAATTTGGTAAACTGACCAATGTGTGGCCAATGGTTAACATGGAGATACTTCTTGTTGATAATGTGATGGGAATAAGGCTTTTATTATATGAAGGATCTTTAGGGTGTGCATCAAGGCTTCTATGTTTTATTGTAAGAACATTCTGTCAGCCTAGCAAAGGAAGCAAGTTTCTAGAGGCGCAAATGCCATTTACTTCCATAGGGATTAACTTTTCTGGTCTGCATGATCAATGTGGGAAGCTTCTCTTTTTACTGTATAGATTCTTTGGAATGGAGAGCTCAAAGTGGATGTATGTAGAAGACAAGCTTAAACGACAATCTGTGACAGTGAGGGAGGTTCCTTTACTTGGATGCATGTCTTCTACCTTTGAGAATGTCTGGCATGTAAGTAGTCGGATGCTCCACACTTCGATCTATAAGAATGCAGTTTCCCTTGAGGTATGCTACAACATTTGATAGTTTTTATTTGTTGGATGTTATATGCAGCTTATATGTATCTTTGTGTTTCATTATGTTAGGTTTTATTTGTGTATATAACAGTTTATAATTCCTTTATGCCTCCAATGGAAATCCTGTTTCGTGGCATAATAACCATTTTAGATTCAATGCACCATAGTAAGGGCTTACTGAAGATCAGGAGCATTTGATGGGATTTGTAATCTTGGTGCAAGTTTGAAGGCCTTGTGCCAAAGAAATAGATTACATTTGCTTACTGCTAAAAGATATAGATGACTTTCGAAGAAATTTATGCCTTAGGTTTTTTGCTAGTTTGACACAGTTGTAGTAGTCTGCCGTTATGGTGGTTTAATCTTCACATGTTTTTACCGACCGATTTAGCTCACTTGTGTTGTTGGTCATCACCCTACCTGGAATTAATTGAATTAACCACACAGTCTCTCTTCATTAGCTCTCATGTCTTTCTGGCTTGGCATATGCATTGAATCTACATTGTTTGATCTGTTTACTATAGTCAGGACGAATCCCTAAATTTATCACCATACCTCTTGGTTCTTGGTATGCTAGTTTAGTTGGTTGCGAACATTTGGAATCTAGTGCATCTTCACTGGGAAGCCGATGTGTTCAATGTATTACAGAATTGGCGTGTTTTTGAAAGACAGTTATTTCCATATCGAAGGAACATATATAAAATGGAAGAAAACAAATACATCATGAATCTATTAATTGAATTGGCCAATCTTGAATTTCCACAACAAAGTTGATGGCCCTTAAGATTCTACTTTTTTGGTTGAATCGGCCAGTCTCGAATTGCAGTGACAAAGACTTTATTAGTTTTAAGCTGTAGCTAAGTCTTCTCATCCTTTTATCCATTACTTTGGGATCCAAATCTAATATATCCAGTGGAGTATATTTACTTTTATAAACTATTAGATGATCAGTCTCCATGGGAGAGATTCATTGCTGATTTGCCAAAAGCTGGAACTATGCGACATTTTTCATGTAGAATGCTGCCAATACAATTTTCATATTCCTTGCTTGTCATCCTATCCTTTATCGTCCACTTTCCCATTGCATTACTCTCTTCTTGGGGGTGTATTGGTCTCTCCATTTGTAACTACTTGCTGGCTTCATGAGGATGCCTTGATGCATGCCTTCCATTAGCTATATTTGTAACCATGAGCTTCTTGATTGCCTTGCCGGTGCTGGCCAAATCCACCATTTTGACAAGATACACATTCTTAATCTTACCAGACGTGCCTCGTCCTCGACCAAGCAACTTCATAGCCTTAGAATTTCAGGATATGTAATATAGTTGCTTTGTCGTTTTGGACACATGTTGGACCCATGTGAGTGTATGAATATCATGTTCATGTCGGGATGGTCTTGCCTGTGCTGCCTGCATGCCTTAGCCTGCACACCTCCATGAACAATTTCAGGGAGAATGCTGTTGCAGAAAGAGCCAATCAACCTTAGTCATACACTCTCATAGGTAAGAAATGTGTGCACTGCTGTGATACCATTTGTAGAATAATGGGTATATATACAACAGATTGAAACACTTAATGCTACACTTTTCTCTTTCTATGATATTACATGATATATACAACAGATTGAAAAAGTTAATGCTACACTTTTCTTTTTCTATGATATGCTCGCTCTTATTTTCGCATCAGAATCCCTAGCATTCTCTTACACTCACCTTGTGCCTCTTGCTTGGTTCACATTAAATACCAGCTGGAAGCTAGAATGGGCTACACATATTAATGATAAATTTCTAGATAATTATCCATAGCTACTAGATGTGCCACTCTCACACGTGTCTTAGATATTCTAAAAAAAACTCGAGGAATTGTAAATGGCTACTTATCTCAGCACACAGTGCTGTTATTTATATTGTGCATCGCTATGGTTGCTCTGCCCTCTTATTGCTGTCTGCTGCGACTATGCATATACTGTGAGTGTGAAGAGAATGTGTGAAGTAAGGGTCCAATGCCCCTGATTTCTTCTACGCCCCTTCACAAAGCAGAAGCGGTGAAAGGTGAAAGGTGACAGTGTTGATGGAATGGGGACAAGACATAAGTTGCATCATGTTTAGGGTCTATTTGCTCTGGGCTGTGTTGCTGAGAGGGTTGTTTGATTTCTGGTGTCAATTTACCAATATGCTCGGACATGTTCTGATAATGAGTTCATTATTGGTAACTTATGAGCCTCAACGATGACCTTAATTGGGCACGAACCATAAATTCTTGAGGGAAATGAAAAAATCAAATCAATATCTTTTTTGATTTTTAAGCATGTTTTTGGGCTTAATTCAGTTTGAATCCAAATTTTTGGCTTTTTCCTTGAGATCTATGAGGGTTGTCTTATTTTCAGGCTTACTATACTGTTGACCAGTGACCACTGTATTTTATCAGTGGTAATTTTTTTGATCAACTTTCACTTAAGCGAAATCCCATACTTCTCATAAGTCTATGTTCTAAAGGGTGGTTTCATTAGGCGTGCCGTTTGACAATACTTAGTGCATAATCAGATTGTGCGGTCAATTAATTATACAGATTATCCAGAAATTTTTGATATACATCAACAAATACGTGCTGTTTGACAATACTTAGTGCATAATCAGATTATGCGGTCAATTAATTATACAGATTATCCAGATATTTTTGATATTCATCAAAAAATACCAAGTATTTGCATGTACATGCATATATGTATACTAAATGTAAAAATTCTTAACAAGCAAGAAAAAAATCAGAAAAACATTATCAACTTATCATTGTTGTATATATAAATGTTTAGGTAAAGGAATTGCGGATATGTGCATGAAGCAAGGTTCTAACTTCTAACTCAAGTCCAACCCAAATATGAATCATGATGATGCTCAAGCAAGATTCACATGTTCAATCTCAAATGTTTGGAATTCACAAGTCCAAGCCAAATATAAATTACAACAAATAGTCAATTCTTATTATTGTAATTTAATCTTTATCAAATATCAATTTTTTAAGGATTTTAACTGTTGCAAACTTGCCTTTGACTTTTATGGCCAGCATGCAGATTATGTCGGCTCCTAAAGAGGCTAGTATGCATACTCTGTGGATTATGCTCGGGCATAATCCTTATAAAGTGGGTTGTCATCATAATTTACCCTCGTACCTGCAAGTTGGTGCGACATTCAACCAAATGCGTTTATGCAGCCGCATGTGTGGTCACATAAAATTCCTTTTAGAACATTGGTAAAAATCCATTGCAAAAGATCTATAACCGGCTAACTGTACTATGAGGAGTCATACAAGACTATCATGTTCTACAAACTTAAACGCTAGGGATACAGTGGCAACTTCTAGGATACTTCTATAGACACTATGCAGTCAATATGTCGAGCAATTTGGCCCAATAAACTTGTTCTTCCAAAGATGTCATCAGCATAAAGGAAATGTTAATGTAACCTGTGGTCGGGTTCGGGTTAACCCGTCGGGTTAAGATTTGACTTATACACAACTGCTCTTTTTTCGATATCCAGCTATTTATTAAGAGCCACCGGCAATTTATTAAGTGTTGCATAATTTCCAGCAGCTCGTCGCTTAAACCGCACTGATGACAGTAAGAAGGTATACTTAAATTTACCATTTTATTAACAAAAGTAATAAAATTAACTAAAAAGTTGTATGTAAATGGAATTGAATCCAAGACCTCTTAAAGAAGAGGACAACAATTCAAATCGTTTAAGCACAACCCCCCTCTCAACTGTGTATTGAAGTTATTATATATATATATATATACTAGTCATAACCCGTGCCCGCGGGCACGGTTCATTTCAGATTTCCACCCGTGAAATCTTTGTTCTCAAACATTATTTACACAATCAAATTTGTGCGAAACAACAAATTCGGCGTAGAACAATAAATTCGGTGAGGGCGCCCTTGAGTCGAAAGAACAAATTAGAGTAAAAAAATTTAGCGGGCGCCTTCGACGCGAAGGGTGGAAGTGCATAAGTGCGTGCGTGCGTGTGTGTATGGTATGTGGGTAAAAAGTGAAATGAGAGGGGTTTTTAAGCAAAAAATGAGAAATAGGTGGTATTCTGCGCAAATGTAATGATTGTGGGGGGTTTGAATACAAAAAGAAAAAAGTGGTGGGTTTTCCAAACACTCATCTCAACCCTTCTTTTACCAAGATTAAATCCTAGCCATTCTTCTATCAACCTCTTTATACATCAGCATGACATCAGCTTGTCCCAGTCAGCCCTAGAATTCAAAAAACTCTGTGTTTTAATATATATATATATATATATATATATATATATATATATATATATATATATATATATATATATATATATATAGAAAGTAAATCGGGTCGAATTCGGGTCATCTGGGTTGACATGCCAAACCCATACCCGACCCGGATTTTATCGGGGTCGGTTCGGGTCAACCCGGATCCTACTTGACCCGGATTGGCCCCTACCCATACCCGGTTAAGGATGCCGGGTTTGGGTCGGATCGGGTCGGGCTCATTTTGCCACCCCGAAGTTCACATGATAGCTTGGTCTTGCCTAACAATCACCAAAATAACGAAGAGAATAATGATAACACAAGGAAAAAGAGAGAACATGAATGGAATAGAGAGACGAATATTTTGAAATGACAATTTATTTGTTTACTTTAGGAATTGTTCTATCGTGACTGCATTTTGCGGATTTCCTACAAGTGTTCTGCAAGTTTCAAACTTTCAATCAGAGAAACAGTTCTGTAGCAAGGGAAGCCTGAAGAGCTTTTAAAAGTGTTACCATGAGATCAATTTAGAATTAAGTTTTGTCCCCCTTTCATCCAAAATTTTGCTTCCAAACTGTATTAAATGTAAAGTAACTGTCATTGAAGCTGTCATCTGATATGTGCATGCTGGGGTGAGCATGCACTAGGTTTGGTTTGATTTTGGTACAGAAAATTTGAACTTAAAAAATCGAGCTAATATGTGAGTGAATCTAATATGTTTTGAAACATAAGATAATCGAACTGGATTTTTCTGGCACGGCACGACTTGGAAATCAGTTTAAAGGAGATGAAAGGATTGAAATGCAATGGTCAGCGTCTCAGACAATTAAAAATATGAAAAATCTACACTATAAGAATTCATTTGAAATCAAATATGACTATTATATTTACAAAAGGTTGATTATTTATGATTCGTTCTTAAGGAATATTTGAAATATATTGAAAATTGCTTGAAAAACATCGTTATATAGTCAAATCATGGATCATTGGATATACTAGAAGCCAATATGATTGACATCTAAAACATACATTTTTTGGAACCACTGAAATCTTACATTGATTACAACTCACGTCACGCCATTTAAAAAAAACAATTTTTTTCGATAATCCAGCACAAATCTTAACAAGTACTGAAAAAATGGAGACTAAAATGAAAGAGGCTTTTGCGAACACATGCGTAAGTTGCTGTGACATTTTGAGAGTATTCGAAGAGAGGGATGGCCGTTGGATTTGTGGCAGTGCTAGGAAATAAGATGATGTTGTGTCGGCATGGATGAATTCAATTGTGAATGTGTGGTGGCAGAGAGGAGCCTAGTTCACTGGCCAGATTAAGATAGAGATTCAAATGGATGGTTGCTGGTGAGTATGTTCCAATTCTCCACATGTGTGGAAGGTAAGAACCATTCTTATTATTTTTGTTTTATGTGGGTTTGGTTTGTTACTTCTAAGCTAGAATTTTTCATGATTGAACAACCGATGCTATCTGAAAAATTGAAACCGATAGGATACTGAATAATTTTACCTTACCCCTCCCGGCTTTGATCATTCTTTTTTATGGAACCAGATTATGCCACCTTTTTTATCTGATTTGATGTGACCCCTTAAATTAGGTATGAAATCTTACAGTAGAAAGATAACCACCTCTCGAAAGAGGAAGATGTAAAAAAGAAATGTATCATAATTGTCAATTATGTTAACTATTTATTAGGATGGAGTGAGAGTATTTTCTCCGCAGCGTCTGGGCTTGTATTCAACTGCAGTCACAGTGAACCACAGTTCTAGCAACAAGCCATTATTAATTTCATTATAGTTGCAAGAGTACCAGTAGATTCAGTCCATCTTTAGTTCAAAATTCCTCAAGTATTTCAAAATTTTCACCTTTGCAAACCATTCATTGGCATGGAATTGAGTGATACATGTAACGTAACTCCCATCATACTTGCAACAAGCTTTCAAGAGCAACCAAAGTAATTGGCTGCAAGTGGGTTGTCTGCTAGTTGGTCCTTCGCTGCTGAGACGGTAGATGCAATGGACAGTTGTGCTTAAACAAATAGTTTCAATTGGACTGTTATTAAGCAAGTGCAGTTGCAAGTGGCCATATTGTAATAACATAAAGAGGTATGTTTAAACTTTGATGTTCTAGAATGTATAGTCTGATAATAAGTGACAGTTTTAGCAAGGTATTTACAATCTAATCAAGAAAGCTATCATCAGGAATATTAAAAGAACAGGAATAAATTTCTTATATCTCGCTTTACACCAGGCAAGTTTTGTTCATTGATATATGCTTATTCTAATGTCGACCTTTGACCTGACTGATGTATCTTGATCCCCTTTTGTTGCATTAAATTCATTTTGGAAAGACATGTTTACCTCAAAGAGGAATTTGGTTTATTAGGGGGGCAAATAAAATGAGAAGAGGAGATAACATACATGCAACTGAAGTGGGGAGATACAAAGGGACAAAACAAGGGAATTAAAAGGGAAGAGGCTGTAGGTTCATGTCATGAAAGGTTAAAAAGAGGTGGTTGGATTGCCCTCTTCTACTCTTTAGGAAAAAACTGTATGCGTATTTCATTCTATGTTTCATTGACTTCAAGCCATATGATTTGTGCATTCTACCTGCTATTCAATTATGTTGCTACTGAGAATGTCACCATGTTAGCTGCTGCACAATTTGATGAACAGTAGGAATTTGGATGCAGTTCATGGACAGCTGTTTGATCACACGGATGCTTTTTCTTATTAGTACTGTATTCTAGAGATTCTATATTACATTTGAACATGATTACTACAGAAATAGTGCTGCGGGAAATTTAGTCTTGTGCATTTTCTATGACTCGACGACGTGCATGCCGTTGCAGTATAAAGTTGGTATATTATCATGGCTTGCAGAACGGTCTTTAGCTGTCATTCTATCTAGGTCACTTTAAGGAGTACATTTCCTGTAAGGAATAATGTTTTGTTATTTCCGTATCGGTTTTGTTGGTTTGTGGAAGTCCGGTCTAACATATTGTTTTGGTTTTGATAAGTTTTGGGTGAAATGTAGTTAAAATCGGCCGATTTCGAACAGGTTTGGAAAGTTTTGGATGAAACATTTCAAAAACTACCAAATTTCAAAAGAAAAGGGGTAGTCTAATGACATCATTTATTAACAATATTATCTCTCTTCAATTTCTATTCCTATATGAATACATACATCTTGATTTATCATAATTATATATGAGTATCATCATACTCTCATATACACTTACGTGATGGATACTCATCCATATAGTATAATGGGTCACATGGGATGTACTTTTTATCTCACATGTATTATATAAAGGAAAATATGTTATGTGGATGTATATGAGAGATCTATCCATATCATAGGATATTAATTATTCTATATATACATGGTAGTGTTACTGTTGGCGAGAAAAATTTGGAGCAAAAACTTTTTCATTTTCTTCTGATTTTTTTTCAATTTTTTTAGATTTAATTTATACATATACACCCCCCCTTCAATAAAAATATACGTGAAACCTAAATGGATTTGACACTCGATCAAGTCATTACAAATTTAACAATTTTAGAACTTTAGAACAACTTGTAACGCTCCGATCAAGGATAAATTAGGGGAATTTTTTTATTTTTGGTGTGTGTATTGATATGTGTAGATCACATCCAATGATTTATATCTTTAAAATATTAAGAAAACAATTTTCTCACCGTTTTACACGGGTACTTTTTGGATACAAAAAATTTTATTTGCATATATAAGAATAATGTGGAACATAACTTATGGTTAATCCACATATGCTATGTGTTTGCATTTAAAATATAACTTAACTTGACTATGGTCTTAATGTAATTTAAATCGACAACTTTCATATTAGTTTAGATTAATAATTGTGTTAATTGGTTGAGTACTATAAGCAAAGTTTTCTTGATTAACCCCCAACCTAGCTTGCATGTTATGTTATTATATACTCTTAAGGCATTACATGTTCAAATAACTTGAGATGGCAACATGCCTAGTGATTATAGACACACTTAAACAATGTAATTTTACTCAACATATTTAGAATCAGAATCAAAGCTCCAAAAGAAACCTCAAAACCATCGAGACTTGGTGACACCTTTAATCCAAAGATGGTCCAAAATTAAAACTGATGGTAGGTTCTTAAACATTGGGTAGATTATGCATACACACATACACACACCCAGAGAATAATGTATATGTGATGTCAGCACGAGAAATTGCCTTACACCGATGCATATATACATCATTTTGATTTATTTTTAAATTTTTTTAGTTGTGTTCTACTTATCATAGATGATCAACGTATCAAAAATAAATCAAGTGAATACAATACTATTTGACTCTCGATTCTATTGTAACAAATTCAGCGATTTTAGAATAATAGAATTTTTGTAACGATGGATTGAGGGTCAACCCCCTTTATGGTTCATCCATATTTATTTTTTTTTGATATTTTAGAATGTGTACACCAATTCTATAAAATTATTTTTTAAAAAATAGAGAATGTGGTTTCTTCCGTTTGCATAGGAAAATTCATGCGCTGACAACACATATCTATTACCTCGTGTATATAGACGGGGGTTTTAAGGTGCGATCAATTCACACCAACTTCCCATGTGAAAGCATTTTTTTCAGATTTTTTTCTCAAAATTTTTAAGGATTTACTCCATACACATATTTTCGTAGAAAAATGATAGGTGAATGTTAGATGGATTTGACCCTCGATCAAGTTGGTATAAATTCAACGGTTTCAGAACAATAGAACAATTTCTAACGGCCAGATCAACGGATGAATATGTGGATGTTTTTTGATTGCGTGTGTGTGGAAATATTATGATGTGTAGATCACATTCAACGGTTGAAATCTTAAAAAAATATCAACAATATATTTTTTCATGGTGTTTGCATGTGGAAGTTTTTGCAACGGAAATTTTCCATATATATTTAGAATATTGTACACTCCGATGAAGATGAAGTAAAAGTGCTGATCATATCAAGCTAAATTTAAAAATGGGCCCTATAAATAAAAAATCCAATTCGTTGGTTGCGATTTAACCCATCTAAACTTTTAACAAACTAAATTTCAAATAATTTATACATGGTTTACTGGCAAAATGTGGCGACAAAATCAACATTTAAGAATATCATAAAACTGACATCCATTTGATGTATGGGTAAAACATATCCAAATTATTTGAAATTTAGTTTGTAAATAGTTTAGCATCCAATGAATTGGACTTTTAATTTGAATCGCCAATTTTTAAATTAAGCTTGGTATGATCTGCACTTTTGATCCATCTGAGTGCACCACCGTCTATATATATGTACTAGTCATAACCCGTGCCTGCGGGCACGTTTCATTTAAGATTTTCACTTGCGAAATCTTTGTTCCCCGAAATTTTTTTTCAAAGCCAAAATTTAAAAGAAAAACAAATTAACTTACAATACTTAGCGGCACAGGCGCCTTCGGCGTGGGTGCCTTCGGCGCAGAACAACAAATTCGACGTAAAACAACAATTTCGACGCGGCCGGGTGCCTTAGGCGCGGAGCAACAAATTAGCGTAAAAATATTTAGCGGGCGCCTTCGGCGCGGGCTTCATATACATATAACCTGTGCCCGTGGGGACACTGTTCATTTAAAAATCTTGGACCCACTAATTTTAAACAAACATCAATAATTATTAGTTTCCCCTGAAATATCAGTAGATGGGATCGAAATTTTATAGGGTTTTGCAACACGGATCAATGAGTTGGCAGCATCTCCCGCGTTCATTCTCCCACAGCTCGCGTTCATTCCCAAGATGAGATTGTGTATGTGCACAACATTTTTTTTCATAACTAATATTAAAAGGCTATCCATAATTTCAATGTTTTTGTGTATTCCCAACAAATTTCTCTTCAACCCAAAAATTTCCCTCCAAAACTTGATGTGACATTGCCACATAGGACAAATTCAAAATCTGCCCTCAATTGTAATATAGATGTTTGTATGTATGCTTAGAACATGTCTTCTATTCATTAAGAATATGCCATTTGTTTTTTTTTTGAATGTTTAGATTCTGCCGGCTTGTTCAAATAATTACGGCAGTGTCTGATGTGTTGAAATTTTGTGTTCAGGCTGACATTTTTTCCCTTTCAACTATGCAGAATTTCTCAGAGAGTTATTGCCCAGACATTTTACATCAAATTGTACCTGATAAAAAAGCATGTTCGAATGCGAACCCAGCAATTTGTTATATTGACGAGAACAGTGGAAGGCTTCCTTCATATCGGCCTCATTTTCTTACCGAACCTTCTGTTATTCTGAGTCTCCATATCAAGTTACTAATTGAAAACAATGCAACTTTTATTAGCTTCCAAAAGCGCAACTCAGATTCTTCTAAAGAAACTCCTGACAGTCATGAGAAGTTGACTGTTAATGGCTGCTCTCCTGCTGAGGACCCTTCTGATCAAGTTTCAGATATCACAATAGAGAATTTGGGCACTTCATTGGCCAAGATTTCTGCTTGTTCTGGAAATCTATCTGCTTCTCATCTAAAGGTAGAGACTGATGCTCTCTCTATGAGCAATGATGGTGATTGGATGAGGTCCTCTCACAATTCTCTCAGAAATGAGGTTAACATCAGTGGAAATTCTGTAGGTCGTCAAACTATGGAGCTTAATGGAAGTGATGAGACGGTTGTTCGAATTGAAAGGCTTCCCAGCTGTTCAGGGTCATGGCAAGATGCTGAGAAATCAAGCTCTTCATTTCCTGAAGGCTATTCATCTCCAGAAAAATCTGAAGGGGGGTATGATTCTTATATGAATAATAATGTCCCTGTTGGTCAAATAGAACATTCAACTGACAAGGGAACATTACCTGTTGACTCGATGCTGGATTTGACCTGGGAAATGGATGTGTATTCTGGTCACAGTCTTAACACAACTGCTCCAAGGAGTGTGCGGCACTGTAATGGACTTAGCTCAGCATCGCCTAAATATGGTCAATGCTCGAAATTTGGGCAAGAGGATTTTATGCTCAATGGCTTCATCAGTGGCTCGAAGAAGCCTCGTACCCTGGTTTCATATTCGTTGCCCTTTGGAGGATATGATCTTGGATCAAAACGTCGAAGCAATCATCGAAAACCACGGTCTTACAAAAAGATAAAAACTGATGATGCGAGGAGGCTTTTGGGCGTTTCAGCAACTTATCATAGCTATCATGATCAACTGATTTGCAATGCAAATGTCCTGGTTACAGCCGGAGACAAAGGTTGGAGGGAATGTGGTGCTCGGGTTGTACTCGGGTCTGATGATAAGAAGGATTGGATGGTTTGTGTAAAACTTTCAGGGGTTACCAAATATGCCTACAAAGCACAACAAATTGTTCAGCCTGGCATAACAAATCGTTATACACATGCTATGATGTGGAAAGGAGGAAAGGATTGGACTTTGGAATTTACGGACCGGAGCCAATGGTCACTTTTCAAAGAAATACATGAAGAATGCTACAATCGGAACATGAGGGCTTCTTATGTGAAAAACATCCCGATCCCTGGTGTCCGACTGATTGCAGATGATAATTGCGATGCTGGAGGAATGGATTTTCTTCGTAGTTCATCCAAATACCATCGACAGGTTGGGACAGAGGTTGACATGGCCCTGGATCCAGCTCATTTGTTATATGACATGGATAGTGATGACGAGGAATGGGTTTCAGAAATGAAAATTTCTGAGGATATGAAGGGGGATGGCATTTCCGAGGTCACCGAAGATATGTTTGAAAAGATTATGGACATATTTGAGAAATTTTCATATGCTCAACAGTGTGACGAGTTCAGCAGTGATGAAATAGAGGAATTTATGGCCGATGTTGGTCCACTTCACATTGTTAAAACTGTGTATGAGTACTGGCGGCAAAAGAGGCTGAAAAAAGGCATGGCCTTGATTCGACAATTCCAGGTAACATCATTTACTTTTTCTTGTCCTTTGTAGTGTAGTGTATAATAATGACTCCCTTATACTTCCCACAGAAGTAACGCTGTGGACTGCAGTGAAGCATTTTTATTTTTATTTACTGTAGTTTCCTTTCTTTTGCCTTGTTTTTTTTAAATGCTTATTCATATTTGCATTTTAGACTGTTTAGATTGCCATATATGTGCTAATGTTATCGGTAGTTGAACTAAATATGCATATAAATTTATCTTTTAGTCCAATCTGTTGCCAGATGCAGGTAGTCCATAATATTGTCTATGTATATCCGAAGGAACTCAAAGCAATCTTTTGCACTGATTCATAATTTTGTTGGCTCAAAAGTTAGCAGGGTGCATGACAGAAAACTATGACTGATTGCTTTCCTTCCAGAAGTTGGAAAAGATCAAATATAATATAAAATCTAAGTAGATTAGTTAAAGTATGGTTAGCTTGATATCTACATCAGTTAGTCAAGGAGGAAATCCCTCTTTGGCTCGGTCAATAAGTTCATTCTCGACTATTTTTTCGACGATGTGAACCGTTCATTTTGATCTTCATATTATAAAAACCTAAAACACCAAATACCTAATGAACCCAAGAGGTTTTGCTCAATCCAAGAGGTTTTGCTCGTTCATTCACTCGTCGCAAATTTAATTGATTTTCAAATAGTAGAACTTTTTGCAACAGCTATGTGAACGAGCAAAATTCCTTGGGTTTATTAGATCTTTGGTGTTTAGAGGTTTTAGAATGTGAAGATCATAGTGAACGGTTGATCGTCTAAAAATAATGGAGGGTGAACTTTCTTACGAGAGCCGAGGATGAAATTTCTCATTGGATAGCTGATGCCTATATTCCTTATGTGCATGTAAGTAAACAGGAACTAGTATGTCAATCTAGCCAAGTGGCTAAAATGGGACTACTGTCTCGCTTATCTTCGACTATTTGTTTGATGATAGGAGCTTTTCATAATGATTCATACATGTTAAAACCCTATGACATGAAAAATCCAGTTAACCCATGGTGTTTGCTTGTTTGATTGGATTGTTAGAAATTTAAAGATTTTACAAAAACAAAATATTTTTCAAGCAATCTGACAAGCAAACACCTTGTGGTTCACTTGATTTTTGGTATGTTGGAATTTTTGGCATGTATAGATCATTATGGAAAGCTTTGATAGTTTGATTATCAAATAGATAATCTAAAACATTTGAAACATTAGCATCGTTCTAGCTACTTTGCTAGATGGACACTAGCCCCCGTTTACTATATATTACACCGGTAAATGTATATGGGCGGCAACTGCACATATACCAATTTTTTATTTTTTTATGATCAACTTACCAAAAATTAAGTGAATCCAATACTATATGACCAATCAATCGGATTGTTACACATTCAACGATTTTGGAACAGAATTTTCTTGTCAAGATCTGATCGATGGTCCAATCCGCTATGGTTCACCTAATATATAGGATTTTGGGTGTGTATAGTGATACCAAATATTCAATTCAAATAATATTAAACCGTTGGAACTGTGTCATCAACACTACATAGTTCCAGTTTACTCATATATATATATATATATATATATATATAGAGGTGGGATCAAATGACCCCCAAAAATAACCCCCAAAAATGACCCCCTATAAAAAATCCTATGCCCCCCATTTTTTCGGAAGATCCGAACCGCTCATCTTGATCTCCACCCTCTAAATAACCGACCCACCAATTTTCAACCCAATCACATGTGTTTTGCCCGTTCATCAACCATTCGCAAAAGTTCTGTTCATGCGAAACCGTTAAATTTGGGTCGGATGGATGAACAGGCAAAACACATGTGATCGAGTTGAAAATTGGTGGGTCGGGTATTTAGAGGGTGGAGATCAAGATGAACGGTTCGGATCTTCCGAAAAAATGGGGGGCATAGGATTTTTTATAGGGGGTCATTTTTGGGGGTTATTTTTGGGGGTCATTTGATCCCACCTCATATATATATATATATATATATATATATATATATATAGGAGGGATCAAATGACCCGCAAAAATAACCCCCAACAATGACCCCCTATCAAAAATCCTATGCCCCCCATTTTTTCGGAAGATCCGAACCGTTGATCTTGATCTCCACCCTCTAAATATCTGACCCACCAATTTTCAACCCGTTCCCATGTGTTTTGCCCGTTCATCCATCCGACCCAAATTTAACGGTTTCGCATGAACAAAACTTTTGCGAATGGTTGATGGACGGGAAAAACACATCGGATCGGGTTGAAAATTGGTGGGTCAGGTATTTAGAGGGCGGAGATCAAGATGAACGGTTCGGATCTTCCGAAAAAATGGGGGGCATAGGATTTTTGATAGGGGGTCATTTTTGGGGGTCATTTGATCCCTCCTCATATATATATATATATATCTATTATGTAAAAGAGGGATGTTATCAAGAGAAATTGGATAAGAGAATTTGGACATGAGAAATTGGATAAGAGAATTTGGACATCTATTATGTAAAGGAGGGATGTTATCAAGAGAAATTGGATAAGAGAATTTGGACATGAGAAATTGGATAAGAGAATTTGGACATCTATTATGTAAAGGAGGGATGTTATCAAGAGAAATTGGATAAGAGAATTTGGACATGAGAAATTGGATAAGAGAATTTGGACGTCTATTTTATAAAAGAGGGATGTTATCAAGGGAAATTGGATAAAAGAATTTGGACATGAGAAATTGGATAAGATAATTTGGACATCTATTCTATAAAAGAGGGATGTTATCAAGCGAAATTGGATAAGAGAATTTGGACATGAGAAATTGGATATGAGAATTTGGATATCTATTATATAAAAGAGGGATGTTATCAAGCGAAATTGGATAAGAGAATTTGGACATGAGAAATTGGATATGAGAATTTGGATATCTATTATATAAAAGAGGGATGTTATCAAGAGAAATTGGATAAGAGAATTTGGACATGAGAAATTGGATAAGAGAATTTTGATATCTATTATATAAAAGAGGGAAGATATTCTCCCCCCTTTTCGAACATTTTTTTCTATTATTTTGAAGATTTTGAATTTTATCCTACTAGGACAAAGCTTTGTCCTACGTGACAAGTTTGCCCTAGGTGGCAATGACAATTTTGAGGAAACTTCAATTTTGGGGGGAAACTTCAATTTGGGGGGAAATTTGAAATTGTGTGGGAAAACTTGAAATTTGTGGGGGGAAAACTCAGCCATTAAATAAACCGTGCCCTATGGGCACGGGTAATGACTAGTATATATATAAGCCATCATATGTAAGCCATCATCCTCTGCAAAAATTTCGCACAGGACAATTGTGCGAAAAAGAATTTGTCTGAATTTTAAAATTGATCTTGATCTCCTCATATATATATATATATATATATATATATATATATATATATATATATATATATATATAGCCATCATATGTAAGCCATCATCCTCTGCAAAAATTTCGCACAGGACAATTGTGCGAAAAAGAATTTGTCTGAATTTTAAAATTTTTTAAGGTTTAATCCATGTGTGTATATATATATCCCTAAAAAAATAATAGGTGAACATTAAGGGGATTTGACACCCGATCAAGCCATTACAAATTCATTACAGAAAACTTTTGTACCGACCCAATCGAGGGGCAAATAGGGGTATTATTTTGATTTTTAGTGAGTATTAGCATGTGTAGATCATATCTATCAAATCTAACAGTTTGGATATTAAGAAATCCTTAAAAAAAACCTTTTCGCTTGTTTTTCGCACATAATGTTTTTTGCATGGGAAAATTTTCCTATATATATGTTACCAAGGAGGAAATTCAACAGTTTCAGAGCAAATATTTTTGTATCGATTGGATCGATGGTCAACCCCCGTTATGGTTCATCAATTTTGGAGTTTTAGAATGTGTACAACATTAAATTTTTTTTCGAAAAACTCATGGGAGAAGGGGTTCATCCGCGCATGAAATCTCATGCGCTAACGATACTTTTCAGATTTCCCCCAATGTGTGTGTGTGTGTGTGATATGATCAATATTGTTTTTTTGCATCAGTGTAACTCTTTTCATACGGTTAAAGGCTTGATTTGTTACATCTCTTCTTAAAATCTTTCAACCGTCCTATTTCAGCCCGCGTGTTGGGTGCGATACCAGCAGCAGTTAAAGGAATGGGAGTCAGCCACGAGTAAAATGCCCTACTCGCCTGATGGGTCCCGGGCGAAGACATGCCCAACCAAGAAACCCCCAATGTTTGCATTCTGTTTAAGGCCACGTGGCTTGGAAGTACCCAACAAACTGTTGAAGCAGAGATCGCATAAAAAGCTTATGTCAACAGCAAGCCACAATGCCTTTGCGAGAGAGCAAGACGAGTTCCATCCCTTTGGTATTTCCCTTCTCTTCTTTGTAGCTCGCCCACTGTAAGTACTTAACGCGGCGTTCTTCTAATTTTGGAAGTCTGGTTTTATGTTATCAGGTAGACGAACAAACGGACTTCGAGATGGGAGGGCTGTAGTCACCATCCCGAGCTATGAATCTTCGGATTCCTACCACTCCAACGATGGTGCTGAGAGATATCGGTATCCAGAACTCCACAGAAGTAATTCGAAGAGGAGAGGAACATTTGCATCACCCAGGGATTCTCACACAACACCCTTCTCGCGCAATAAAAGATTAAGGAACGGAATGGATCAACGGTGTACCAGAATTTACGAATCGGCCCACATGAGTCAGATCCAGCGTGACGGAATCCGCAGGCACCGAGCTGACATCGATGAGTTTAAGCTACGCGATGCATCGAATGCAGCTCAGCATGCATTGAGCATGGCCAGAATGAAGAGGGAGAAGGCTCAGTGGTTGATACACAAGGCTGACCTCGCCATTCATAAAGCCACCGTCGCTCTTATGGTGGCGGAGGCAATGGAGGGATCCGAGGAGGAGGACTCGGTGGAGGACGACGATATTTAAGTTCTTCGGGTTCATCTCGGGCACGGAACATCACACGTGGCACGCCCATCTCCATTGTTGTTTATACAAGTGGTGGAGACCGGGGGCTACTTGGAGGCCGCGCTGATCGGTTCCGACATGCGAGTATTCTCAGCTGGTTAGATTCGCCCATTTTGGCCCTCTGCAGCAGTTGTTTCTTCGGCTGATGGTGGAGGTTTACTCTTGTAGGTATGAGGCATGTAGTTTCACTTTGGGTTGCAAGGCTTTGTACATAAATTGGTTTGACCCCCACGCTCTTTTTGCCAGTTTCCCCCTGTAATCTCTTATCTGCAAATGCTCACCAGTTAAGTTGTGCATTTCAGTGAAAATAATACTCATGCAGAAAGTTCTCCGATCCCTCAACATCAAAGCTCTTGTTGCATTGCACAAACAAAGGCCGAATCACTGCAGAGCTTCTTGCGTTTATGGATCTCCTGTAATCCAATGTTAAGTAATGCCTCCCATTTTCCTCTGCCTGATGTGACTTTATGTGAGAGAATTTGAGGTATTGCATCATAAATAAGAAATTTCGGGGGTGTGCTTTGAACTGTAGTGTACGTTGCCCTTCTATTATTATTCCAAAATATAAGTATCTTAGGAAACATGATATTTTCACCGTGTCACGCCTCACCGATAGAATTTCCAGCAGCAAATTCGTTACATAACAAAGGATCAAGATACAAGTGAGTGTCATTGATTCAACCTAACACCTCAAAATTAAAAAGAACACTAAATTCTTAGTTAATACGCAAGGGCCTTCCCACCTTATTAGGCATGCAGAATTCTAAATAGTAATCTACCAACACTTCCTCAGTCTCGTAGCTAAGTCTAATTCTAATTCTCCCCAAGACAGCTACAGATACAAGAGTTCTGCAATGCAGAATACCATTTCAACTCCAACTGCTGAAAGCATAAAGAAGTAAAAATCAACGCAGCAACGAGGGAGGTGAAATGGCATCGAGTTCGAACATGGGGTGGTTATTTGGGTCTCATGCATTTGAAAAGGACCTTGGCGAAGCTCCCGTATGTTTGAATCTTCAAGAACTTATCATGTGCCTTTTTCCTCCCATTTATTCCCATCTTCTTCCTCGCAGATGGGTTGCCCAGCAGATACTGGATGTGCTGCGCGAGCACCTCGGTTCCTTCGTGCCCGACAGGATGTTTAAGGCCCGTTACTCTGTGATCCACAATCTCCCTGGTGCCTCCAGCATCTGTTCCCAGGACCTGCATCGAGAACAGCGGGGGAAAAAATAAATATAGATAAAGCATAGCTATTTGATCCATATTGTTTTTAATCAATTAAGAACGATAGTAGCAGGAATTTTGCATTGGCTACTTCTGCTGGCCTCTGTCCCAAGATAGTAGCAGGAATTTTGCCTTTTATGCAACAATTTAGACACTCGGCAAATTGGATGCAATACTCTCCTTTGATCTACCAAGCAGTGCCAATTTACCGTAGTCCTCAACCAATTTATTCTGGAACAGTTAGCATTCAATTATGATTTCTCTAAAGTTCACTGAAGTGTAGCAAGTAGCACAAACGATACCCAGAATGCAGAACAATATTTCCATCAAGGTTTGAAATCATGACCGATGCCCGATACGTATGGCTCGTATCGTATCGGAATTCAAGCATGTCAATACGATACCTTCAAAATTGACCGATAGCACCAATACTAACTAATAATAAAGTAAGAGGACATCTAATTTCTTAGTTACTAAAATTTGAAATCCCTTCTTCTTTCATAATGGACATAAAGAATCTCATTTCACAGTCAAAAGTCAAAATTTAAAATATTGGCTTGGGATCGAATGTGCTAAAAAAAAGAAGAGAGAAAACAGCCCCTAAATGACAGACATCATCTGTGAATAAATAAAACACTTACTGAAGATGACCATCTATGTGCAACTAACAACTATTTTTGGGCCAGCATCAGTTATCATTCAATTATGATTTCTCTAAATGACAGGCATCATCAGTTAGCATTCAATTATGACAGACAGCATCAGCCAATTGATACCAATGCAACTGATACATAACGTCCAATACATAAAGTCCAATACATCCGGTATGTCTCATCTGATACTTTCAATATAGCTCATACTGATAGTACAAACGGCCAATTGATACCAAGATCGAGACCAAGATTTCGACCTTGATTTGCATCATTTGATTTTTTTATTTTTATCTTCATTGCAGCTTAAGCCTTAACGACAATTTAATTGAGTTATTATAAAATGAATTCATAACGTTTTACACGGAGCCAAAGAAAATGGATCTCTTTATCATTTGAATAAGTATATCATGCAATTTCCAATAGATAAGATTGGAGTAACAAAGTCAAATAAACAGTAAATTTCAAAATTTGAAAACAAATAGAAAAAAGTACTTTACTTCCGAAACTAAAAATAAATTCAATACGAGGATGAGTAAGTAAATGATTCATCATACCGGTAAGCCAAATGCCATGGCTTCAATTGTCACCCTGCCGAATGTTTCTCCAAGCCCCTAAAATAAAATTAAATAGTTGGTAAATATCTTCCATGAAAGATAACCAGAAATATCAATTCCACAGTTTTGGCCCTTCTCCCATAATAGGATGGAAATAAAATCCTTGAAGAAAGAGAAGGAAGAGAAACATGCATTTGAAAATACTAATTGCTATCATGTTTCCTAAATAAAAGTCGTTGAAGCCATTGACCATGCCATTTCCTACCACCAAAGCTTGTGTTTGTGGACATATGCAAGCAGTGTTATAAAAGGCGGTTTCATTATACGCGCGGTCTAGGAGCGCATAGCGCATAAGCGGATTATGCGGCCGATTATGCGGTTTACGCGAAAATGAATAATTTAGTATATACATAAGCAATAAGTTTATGTATATGTGTTTGTGTATATTAAATTAAAAAAGATAGGAACAGGGAAAAAATCATATCAAGTTTTAAAAGTATGGATACTAAAACATCAGCGCCATTATGACAACTAATACATAAAATAACTAACGTCTAACGTCTAAAGTAATCTGCACACAAAACATAACTATTTAGTTTTACGTCTAAATCAAAAGTATGTTAAACATAAGCATTTTAAAATTAAAAAACTGATATTTATGTATAACGGGTCATGTTTCTTAATGGGTTGGGATTTTTTAGTTGCCGATTATGCGCCCGCATATTCGCATATGCGGTCACATAACATTTATGCGACCGATTATGTGACCGACCGCATAATTCAACCGCATATCTTAATTTTCATGCGGTCTAAGGCCGCATCCTTGTATGCGGCCGTATATGCGGCCGCATATAACTTGTTTTAGAACACTGTATGCAAGTGCGCGTGCTTACCAAATGGCTTTAACTTTTTTTTTTGAAAAAAATCAAATGACCTTAACTTGTCTAGTATAACAACTCTAGGATGAGGTTAGGAATTGGAATCTCCCACATTTGCAGTCCAGGGGGACTTGTCAAATTATTTGGTTCTGTATCCAGTCTCTGAATGCAATGAATCAGATTCACAAAGCATGTAAGCCAATAGTGGTCCATGCAAGCTCACCATGATCCATGTGCAAATCAGGACATATCAATTAGAATATCCAACTAATAATTTCTTTCCTTAAGGAAGTTCTTTCCCACCTTGCCAAGCTATCAATTAGAATTTCCAACTAATAATTCCATTGAGTTGATTATCCCAATACCAAGTCATCACTTGAAATTTCTAGATAACAATTTCTTCACTTAAAATGGTTCCTCTCTCTCTCTCTCTCTCTCTCTCTCTCTCTCTCTCTCTCTCTCGCCCCCCCCCCCCCCCCCCCCCCCCCCCCCCCCCCAAATACATGCGCTATTCCTTCAGTGTTAGGGCCTCCCCCCCCCAAACAAAAAAACCGGCTTTGGGTATCTGTGTCCCAGGCACTCTTCCTCCTATCATGATGAATGTCCATGTGCCTTTCCAAACAGCCACCAGTACGATGACCACCACCAACAGTAATGATATTTAATAATCTGCGCAGCAAGCACAAGAAAGCTGCTTATTAATATTAAAGCCTCGGCTACTACCCAAAAACTCCGAAGTTATGCTGAGGGCATTCAACCTTTCTACGGGCCGAAACCTACGCTTTTCAGCAGCAGTATATTCTTTTAATCTGCTTTTTAATTGCATGATTGGCTGGGATTTTAACCTAGATTGCTCTGATACCATGTTAAAATCCCAGCCACTATACCAAAACTTCGAAATTGTGATGAGGATTGAGGGCTGTACTTTTGTATTACAACATTTAAACATTTTGAATTATAAATCCCAGATCTCTTCTCTTTGTTCACTTTTTCACATTCTCTTATGTTCGGGGAAAAAACAGTTCATTTACCCAAAAAAAGAACAAAAGCAACTAATTATTCAGATAAATTCCAATATAGCATACTTTATGATGAATTTATTTGGTCTCAATGATGAATTATTTCCATATAGCATACTTTATGATGACTCAGCTCTAGAGAATACCAAAGCTTACGCTTATTATTAGCTTACATTACTTGACTGGTTGATTGCATCATATATTACCTAGATCAAAGGATAGAACCAAATTAAACAAAACAAGTATCAAAAGCACATCAATCTACATAACTAAACAAGTAATGAATGTTAAATCTTAACCACTAGTTTACTGTAAGTTCTCCAATTACAGTTACAACAACATGAGTTAATGAATACTAACAATGATGCAATTGGCAGTCAGATTATAATCTATATGAGATATATGAAAGCCTCAAATATCTACAAAAAGGCAAGTGAATATTAATAGTACGTCATAAAATCACCTGAGCGTTTATTACATAAACATCTGCTGCAGCATAAAGAGCAGCAACACGTGTCGTTGCTGGTGTCCAAAGTACTGTCTTTGACATGTTAGAATGTTCAGATATAAATCTCATAATTGCTTTGACATAAAGCACTTTATTGCTTTTTGATCCAACAGAACCAATTAAGACTTTGAGGGTTTCATCATGCTGGACTGCTACTTCGGACAACAACAATTTTCTCGATTTTTGCTGTTCTCCTTCCGTCATGGTCTTTACACGACGTCTTCTCCTCTTCTTCTTAGAACCTTGACGAGCAGAATTACTTTTCTGGAGACCATCTGCTGATTTGTCAGTCTGGTTGGTTAGTTGCAGGACAGGCACTAGGTTTAGCTGTTCAGCAGCAATAGTTTGATTCTGTTGAGGAACACCTGAGAGCTTATCCTCCTCCAGTAACTCATAACTTTTAGGATCCTTTATAGAGACATTATGTTCAGCCACTAAAAGTGAGGCTTCAAGAAGCAACCGCTGGCCCTTTGCCGGGTTTATGCTGCTTAATGACATGACAAGCATATCATTATCACTTAACCCCATTTCTTTCCGGACAGCACTTCTTAGTAAATCCCTCTTTTCTATCATCTTTTCAACACTGGATGCTGGAGAATTCAGGGAACATGGAAGACCTGCTACAAAGGCTAGTTCGTCATTGACAGACAGAGGCACTAGCATCGGCTGTAAATAAAACTTAATCTTTTCTTCTTCGCACCAAGATAACCACTGTTTAGACTGTGACTCAGACAAAAAAGTCAGCATCTTCACTCGGTTAAGCAAATGCTTTGACCGATCAAAGTACTCCCGTCTATTCTCCATAATCCACCAAACAATCTGACCGGCTCCTGCTGGAAAATGGTCCAAATATGGTTCTGCAAAAAAGTAATGGAGAATATAACATTAGTATAAAAGGAATACAATCATGATGCCATGAAAGTTTTCACTTTGTATCCTTGAAAGAAGCATAGTCATTTCTTAATTGTATACAATAATAGATACTAGAGAAGATAATAGAAACAAAGACTCTTGTAGCAAAAATATTCCTTCCTGCTTGTACCGTTAAAAAGGTAAATGAAAAGGTATTTTCCATGGTTAATATAGGAAAGGGTGTATCATGAAATGATAGATTCTAAAGCAATAAAGCATTAGATACCTTTTGCTTCCCATTAAGTAACCAAGAAAATGCCAAGGAAACTACTATCCGTGCCTTTATCTCAGAAGACTACTATCGATGCTCCTAAACACATAATAATGTCATTCCAGCAGATAATGCCAGATAATTCCATGTGTTAGTGCCAGAGAGAGAAAAATTAACAAATTTAGAATTTTGTAGTCAAACATGGGTATAGCAATATTCACTAGTTATGATGGACGAGGAGAAAAAAGGTGCAGTGTTACTGGCAGTGCAATTCATATGAACGGTATCACTGCCAATTATGGACACCATATTATCCAACTTTACATTATCCTACAGGGCTGAGCGAAATATGAATGTTCAAGAACACAAAAAAGGTACCTAACTAAGCATGAGATTTGCATGTACAAAATTGTTTGCCTGTTTCAGCATAAAAGGAAAGAAACAAATTGAATAACCTTCTAAGCCTACAAAATATACCATTGTTTTCTAATAGCTTGAAAAACAAAACAAAATGTCATTCATAATAGAAACAGTAAATAGACCATGGATCCTCCTCACTTGCATGTACGGGGCTCATTCTTAAGCCCTGTAGTGTTTATTACTCACCAATCCATGATGAACAGACAGCTGATCCTGCTATGATGAGGTCGACTTTCATTGCAACCTTGAAGCTTGGCTTCTCCCTGTCTTGGAGAACTTTGATTCCTCTCCTCTCAAGTTCTCCCATCAACCCACCCTTCCTGCTTAGAATAATTGCAGATACAGACCCTCCACAGCTCAAAATCTCCGTAGCCAGTTCTAGCATCGAAAGCGGTGCTCCCGTCATTGAGAGCTCATGAAATACCAACACAAATCTCCGCGACCAAACAAGGCGTGCAAAGTCCCCCTTCCTATTGCATGTCCCTCTCCTCTTCTCCGGGCTCCATTCCAAAACACTATCTTCTGTCTTACCAAATGGACCGACAATCAACCCATAAGACGTATTCTTCCTCGGTATATTTAGCTCCTCCATCTCATCTGGTTGATTCTCCTCCTCCGCTTCCTTTGGTTTCACATCCATTTTTCTCGATCTCCGTCCCTTCTTCTTGGTGGTAGATTTCAGTTGGGACGAAATTTTTCTCACTTTCTGCATCAAATTCACACCGAAGGTCGAATCTGAACCTTTCTTGCCTTCCACTAGAAGCCTATCCTTACCAAGGTCGGTCGAATTGTCAATAGCTTGTACGGTGGCATTCTCACCACGCCGCTCGCTCTTGTAACCCACAAACTCCGCTTTGTTATGATCACCATGAGCCCATTGCGACTGGAAGTGAAATCCAATGTAGGCCCATAGAGTGATGAGTATCAACCAGAACACCACCCGATTGTTCCGGATCCAAGTGAAACTCCCCGTTCCAGTTCTCGAATCCCTACGGGGAGTCCTACTGGATCCCAATCTACGAAATGTCGGCGAATTCCTCGGGCTTGATTTCCCCGAAAACGAGGTTTTCAAGCTCAGTGGTGACCTATTTGGTCCCTGCCTGAACAAATTCCCACGCAAATCCCCTTTAATATCACCTTCCTCCATTCTTATCCCTTTAACACTAATATACTCATCTATCTGCTACAAAAATCACGTCCCCAGAGCGTCTCTGCTGATTCTTCAGCAAATTCGCCACAAAATACTATCAAGTATCCAAAATTCCGCTAAACAATTAAGTAAAAACAAAATTTGATCCCACAATGCTGGAAACAGATCAAAATCTACTTCAAATCCCTAGATTCGTCTACCAAAAAAAGAACCAAAGATCTTCGAGCATCATAACAGGTTTCAAGAGGAGATCTGATTCAAGGAAATGCTCAATGAAGTTCGAACCGATCGAATAAAAGATGAATTAAGTTGGAGAGTTCAAACCCTAGCAATGGCGAGCGAACAGATCCGAGGTCGGAATCAGCTGCGAGTTCAGCAGATCGCAGTTCTCGTCGCCTAAATCTGCAGAGAATGCGATGAAATGTCTAGATTTCAAGATCGAATAGTAAGAAACGAGTGGATTTTCCCAATATTTTCAATGGAGATCTCTCAGAAGAGAGGAGAGAGGGAGAGAGAGGGAGCTACTGAAAATGGTAGAGAGCAGCTTCAGACAGAGACCGTTGAGAATTGAGAGAGGGGAGAGAGAGAGATTTGACCGCAGAGAGACGAACCGGTAAAAGTTCGGACCGGTCGGCCTTGCACGTGCTCTGCACGTGTCGGCATGCGGAAAGTCGGATGTCCCTTTCGTGACGCGGGGAAGGCCTACCATCAAATGAACGCATGCCACGTCACACAGATCCGACGAAGGCAGCTGTACTGACATAGCTAAGAGTAGGGCCCACGCATTGGAAAGCTATTCCTTGGGTTACATCGAATATAAAAATTATAATAATAGAGGGGGGTTACAGAGTCTATTAATGATGTAATATTTAATTAGTAATTAATTAATTTCGTTTTCGTTGGTTAATGCGCCTCGTTCAAGTGGACGTAAGTTAACAACCAAAAGCGTTACATGAGTGCGTGCCAAGATTTTAATATGCTTAGGGATCTTAGCGGGCCTTGGGCTTTTTTACCTATAGAAGCTAGACAAATTAGATTTGGGCCAAGCCCAAGAAAGTTGCTTATATAGGGTTTAAATAGGAACAATACAATACATAGCACAACATGCCACCAATTAGAGATGAGAATGGGCATGGCCAAAGTCCGATTGTGCTTCCAATTGGACATGCCACATCATCATCGCTACAATTCCATCATTAAATCTTGAAAGAATTAATGAAGGAATTGTAGGAATAAGGATGTGGCAATGACAATTGGAAGCACAATCGGGTTTTGGGCATGCCCATTCTCATCCCAACCACCAATACGATCGCATTCAAGGCACTTTGTTTATTCCAAGGATCGTCGGAGGACAGCGATGAGCTTCTCCGGGGCCGTGGAATGGGGGAAATGCCCGTCCATCTCGACCACCTCAAGCGCCGCCTCCCCTTTGATCGTGCTCCTCATGTAATGCCCAACCGAGAGGGGCACCGCCACGTCGTTGGTGCCGTGAACCAGAACGCACGGGGCGGTCACTCGACCGAGGACGTCCCTGTAGTCGCCCAAAAAAATGACTCGGGCAACGGCCAGTGCGTTCTCCGGCCTCATCCTCTTGAAGTCGGCTCCGAACTTGTCGATCACCGCGGGGTCGTCCGTGCCGAAGGCCACAGGGAGGAACCCCTCGGCCCACCGCCCGAAGTCGGACTCGATGCTGGCAAGCATGTCGTCGATGCCGGACTTTTCGGCGCCTCCTTCGTAGCCCTCCTCGTTTATGTACCTATACGTTCCCTCTCTCAAAGCACTAACAATAAACAAGGGAGAGTTTACATGCGAGTTAATTACCTTGGAGAGGCTGCAACGAGCACGAGCCTGTTGAAGAG
Organism: Scilla litardierei; assembly: GCA_030789695.1. Classification (NCBI taxonomy): domain Eukaryota; kingdom Viridiplantae; phylum Streptophyta; class Magnoliopsida; order Asparagales; family Asparagaceae; genus Scilla; species Scilla litardierei. Next base: position 318,975,754 of record CM061141.1, on the reverse strand, counting down.
GTCGGGCCTTTTGAGGGAGGCAATGCATCCGATCATGCCGGACATCGAGTGGCCAACGAAGAGCACATCGTGAAGGCCCATCTCGTCGAATAATGATATGAGGTCGTCGGCGAAAGCATGGTACGAGGAGTACCTGGACTCGTCGAATTCAGCGCTCGGATCGTCGACGACGGCGCCGGAGAAGCTCCAGTCGAAGACGACGACCCGGTATTTGTCCGAAAAGCTGGGGACTATGTTGTCCCATGAAGCTTGGCTGCCCCCATAGCCATGAGCCAGGACTAGGGTTTGGCTCCCATTGCCTATGATCTTTGCGTTCAGTGCCATGAGAGAGAGAGAGAGAGAGAGAGAGAGAGAGAGAGTTGTTGAGCTGGTGGTAGGGCGATTGAAAATTTGAAATACTTATAAGAGGTTTACATGGAGGAAGTGCGTACGATTTGGCATTTGGCTGCTAGCTTTCTTGGAAGATACCACATTGTTCAAGGGATCAACCGAAAGGCACCGGGTTGGCTCCTACACACGTAAGAGCATGGGATCTTCCAACGCGACGTAGACCGTTACATCAAGCCTTTTTTTGGTATTTATGGGTCCCACCACACACGTCTTTTTCTCCTTTTCCCTCTTTACATAAGGAGACAAGGATGTGGGTGATGGGGCCCACAAATTCCAAAGAAGGCATGATCCAACGATCTACGTCGCGTTGGAAGTTGGAAGATGACATAGTCCTACCGCATGGAAGCCCAAGATAAGGGTTCGAGAAACGACGGAGCACCAAATCGATTATTTGAAAAAGGATATGATAAACAAATCTCCACCGTTTATATTTAATTAGAAACTCGACGGTCGGAAAAACAGCGCGTGCTTGTATATAATAATGGATGTGCTGCGCCGGCACAATTTCATATTTTTGACATCTTTTTCAAGTGTAAATTATTTGATAGTGATCTACGCAAGATCTACGGAATCTGAGCCTACTAAATTATCCGATGGGATGCGTTACAAAGAATTCTATTATAAAACAAAACAGTTTAGTTTGCAACGAGCTGATCGATAACCAAACACACTAGAGTTCACTTGATTTTGGTGTTGGGATTGTCATGTGTTAGATTAATCGTAAATAATCACAACTTAAAAATATCAACAATTGTTGAAGATGTATTGTAACGCATGAAGTTTCATGCACTAGCATCACATATTCATTACACACGCATGAAAATATCTCAAAACATGAAAAATCAAGTGAACCCTAAGTCTGTTTGATTCTCGTTCGGATCATTAAAAAAATTCTATTGTTTTAAAATTGTTTAATTTGTAATAGCTAGATCGAGTGTCAAATCCCTTAGAGTTCACCTTAAATTTGGAGTTTTATGGCCTTTTGAAATGTCTAGACCAATCCTTATAAAATAAAAAACATGTGGCAAAATTTTTGCATTGAAACTCGACGTGAAATTTGGTGCAAAAATTTCATACATTACCAACACCCAACGTACATACACATATGTGTATTTTATGGGTATCATATGATTGATGCACTCCGTATTTAACTCCCGTATTTAGCCCCACCACCATGGATGGCCTTACACGCGATCCATGCATTACGAACGACAATTATTCTAAATCTCTACTCACGTCACCACCGTGGGTTAGAGCTTCGATCTGTGATTTGATGGCTCTCATTGATGATACTTCAGTAGGTCATCAATTAGTAATATAGGACGCCGGTGGAAACCATCAAAGTGTGTGCCACTACCGTGGATCACGAACTCTAATTGAATTCACTAATGTGCCTAATTAAGTTCATATGATACCCGTCCATGGTGCATGCCATTGTTGGATCTGGATCTAAGCATAGGAGGGGGGGTGAATAGACTAATAAAAATTCTCGTGCAACCCACGAGCAAACACAGGCAATTATAGCAGATGAAGAGTAAATATAATCAATCACAGAGTATGCAGCAGATTTACCCCGGTTCGGTCGTCCACACGACATACGTCCAGCCCCCAAAGTAGATACTAGATTAATAATGTAACATGTACAACCATAAAAAGATAGAGCACCTCCTCTACGCTTACCAGGCTCTCAGTACCCAACTCCACCGGTGTTCAACAAAACTAATCCTAGTATAAGCTTTCTATTGACTAGTCTCAACTAGTCAAGTTTCGCTTGTCTAGTACCACACTAGACAAGACCTCAAAACAAGTATGGTAAAGTTTTCCCTACAAAGATCGCTACACTTGTCACGCCCCGCTTCCCTAAAATGGAGGCGAGACGTGAGAAGGTCCGCTCAAACGTGGAGCTGTGAAGCTACACGCCTGATAAGCGTCAATAAATCATATGCAGGTCCCTGTAACCACGAACAGAACAAGATAATAACACAAGGAGATACGGAAATAAAATCCCAAATCTCAGCAATGTCCAAACATTAAAATTAAGTTCAACATCCAGAAAAGCCACCAGGCTAAAAGAAAGAGTCTATGCCCAAAACATGGATAACAAGCCAACACGACACAAAGTATTGGTGCTACGCACCGACAACTAAAGCAGGCTAAACGACAACACAAACAGTCTCTACGACTGATCGCCCGTGTCCTCAAACTCCTCGATGAACGCGGGCTCTGACTCAGCGTCAGCGAACACCACGTCCTCAGCAGCAACCTCAGGCTCAGGATCAACATGTGTCACCCAAAAGAGTAAAAGGGGCACATGTCAGCAAGTCTAAAAGACTTGGGCAAGGAAACTGAAAGGAAGGTAAACTAGCAACCTAGCAGTTATAGTATGCATGGCATGACAGTTATGGTATGAGTGCACAAGTAAGACATGGTGTAATAATAAGTGCAAGAGAACAATTATCTTGGCATGTCAATAGCCAAGCTACTAACAATCTCAATCTTCTCACTAGTCACGTTTCAAGTTATTTGTAGATGTTTACACCTTACAGCTGAACTGTTTAACATTCACACTGAGTGGCCGCTTAACACTACCCCAGAACCCAGAGTTTACGCCTTACAACTGAAGTTGCTGATCGGGCAGACTCCCAGTTGAATGGCCGCTTAACCCTTACCCCTCCCACATGTAAACGAGCCAGGGTCCATGTACACGATGCTCAGTAAATGAGCCAGGGTTGCCCCGCACAAGAGCTTGTTTTCCGGTTCACAATCCAAAAGTATTTTTGGCGTAGTGTTGTGCCCGCTAGAAGCAGGTGCCTAGCCGGATCAAGTAGTACAAGTAATGTAGCGTGTGTTATGAATGCAACATTCAACAGGGATAGCATGGCATGTACACATAATTCGCGTACCGTTAATTGAATTTAAACATGGAAGATAAGGTGCAAATAATTAAAAGTAGTCGGATCAAGCTTCGTTGTCAAGCTAGATCCTGAAGTTGCGCCTAGGCGAGTATCATTTCGTTGCCTAGTCTCTTTTACGCCTACAACAAGTAAGTGGCCTAAAGCATGGCCTAAAACCCTAAGTGGCAAGTTTCACTTGCCTGGCACCAAGGATGACGATCAACAGTAAAACGTCACAAAATGTTAAACTACGGAGGTGGGATCGCTGCCATGGCAAAACAATATCAGTTCTATTAGGGTTTAACAAAAATCACAAGGTGGGTTAAGAGAATATTAAAGGATCGATTTACTACCCGTATCGTAGCGGAAGAACGATGCCGAGCAAGCACGGCAACGGAAGAACGATCCGGTGAACTACGGCTCAGATCTGGAAACGGGGAGAAAATCTGGAGAAATAGGATTTTGGGGGTTTTGGGGGTTGGCCGCGGCCTAGAGGAGATGGCCGGCCCAAATGGAGGGTGATAGGGGCTCTTGAGGAAGGAGGAAGGGCTAAAGGCAGGTTGGGGAAGATCAGAGGTCTAGGGGAAGGGAAATGGCCAAGAGAAGTGAAAGAAAGAAAAGAAAACGATCGGTTGTTTAAATAGAAAATCGTGCGGCAGCTGGGCAAACCCTAGGTTTACTGGGTCAATTAGTCGGTCAAAGAAGAGTGGTTGACCAACTAGTTCGAGAACTAGTCGGTCGGTAGACCAACTGTGACCGACTAACACCAAACAGTAACTCAGTTCGTCAAAATGGTCAATGAATTAGTCGGTTAAAGAACAATGGCTGACCGTCTAGTTTGCAACCTAGTCGGTCGAAAGATGTTCTTAGACCGACTAACGATAAACCGTAACTTAGGTAAAATTAATCGAAGGAACTAGTCGGTCTGAGAGCAAGTTCTGACCGACTAGTTTCACATCTAGTCGGTCGGTGGTTGTTCTTAAACCGACTAAGAGTAAACAGTAACTTCTGAATTATTGATTTAATGAACTAGTCGGTTTGAAAAGAGTTCCTGACCGACTAGATTGGAATCTAGTCGGTTGGTTCCCCTTCTTGAACCAACTAAAGTACACAAAAAGTCTCGAATCGAAGCGCGAAGTTCCAGGAAGATTACTACGGCTTCTAAGATCAACCTATCTCTAAGATATGAGCGATATGAAGCTCGTCACGAACGACTTACTCCAAAACTCAACGATCTAAGGAAGAAGCTAGAAAATCACAACGAAACGAACGAAAACGAAAGATACGGAGACGGAAACCACACATAAGGAGAAAATCCACCAAAACATATATATATAATATAGATAATCCAAATACTTGAAAAACCAGTCGTTACATCCTCCCCAACTTAAGAAAAATTCCGTCCTCGGAATTTCCCAACACTCACGTGTCTGGGAACAAAAGTGGGTAGCACTCTCACATCTCATCCTCTCTCTCCCAAGTAGACTCTCCTGGCGAGCAGTGTAGACACATCACCCTCACAAGAGCGACTGTCTTGTTCCGAAGTGACTTCTGACGCCTGTCCAAAATCTGCACTGGCTGCTGGTCATACGTCTTATCAGGGTGAACGGTGATCTCCGAGAAATCCACAGCATGAGATGGATCACTGATGTATCGACGAAGCTGCGACACATGGAAAACATTGTGAACTCCTTCCAAAGATGGCGGCAAGGTTAAACGGTAGGCTACCTCGCCAACTCTCTCCAGAATGTCAAACGGTCCAATGTATCGCGGGCTCAACTTCCCTCGCTTCCCACAGCGAATTACTCCATGATTCGGGGAAATCTTCAAAACCACATGGTCGCCCGGCTGAAACTCCAAAGGACGGCGTTTAGCATCCACCCAATGCTTAAAACGGTCCTGAGCAATCCTCAACCTCTCCCGAATGTTCCTGACAACATCCACGGCCTCCACAATCATCTCAGGTCCCAACATCTGCCGATCACCAACGTCATCCCAACTCAATGGCGATCGACATTTCCTCCCATACAGCGCGGCGAAAGGCGCCATGCCAATACTTGCATGGAAGCTGTTGTTGTAAGAGAACTCCACCAGATGTAGATGGTCCTCCCATGAACCCTTGAAATCCAACATGCACGCCCTCAGCATGCCCTCTAAGATCTGAATCGTCCGCTCGGACTGACCATCTGTCTGCGGATGGTACGCCGTACTGAAACTCAGACGCGTACCCAAACTCTTCTGCAAACTCTGCCAGAACTGAGATGTGAACCTCGTGTCTCTGTCTGACACGATACTCACAGGGACTCCGTGAAGTCGTACGATCTCCTGCACGATTCACGTTACATCACTATCTAAACTAGGAAAAGGAAATAGAAACGGAGAGTAAAAGACTTTACCTCCATGTATCTCCTCGCTAGCGCCTCAGTGGACTGTCCTACTCGGAATGGAATAAAGTGCGCGGATTTGGTCAATCGATATACGATCACCCAAATCGTGTCATTCTGCTTTGGACTCCGAGGCAGTCCAGTCACAAAGTCCATAGTGATGTGTTGCCACTTCCACTCCGAAATCGGAAGCGGTTGTAGCAACCCTGTCATACGCTGATGCTCCGCCTTTACCTGCTGGCAAACCAGACACTTGGCCACACTCCGAGCCACACTCCTCTTCATACCATGCCACCAAAAGTTCAGACGAAGATCCTTGTACATCTTGGTGCCACCAGGATGCACAGAATACGGCGAACTGTGTGCCTCCACCAACAACTCCTCCCTGATATCCGCAGCTGGCACACACACCCTAGCTCCAAACCTCAGCGAGCCATCCTCATGAATCAAAAAGTCATTTCGCAGACTGGCTTCTACCTGCTCCTGAATCTTCACCAGCTTCGGATCTCCAGCCTGGCCAGCCTTGATCCGACCCACGATCGTCGACTGTATCTGCATGCACATCAACGGAGAAGCCTCCCCAGGAAGAACAATCTCAAATCCAGACTCGCAAAAATCCTGCTGCAATCTCCACTGCGAAGTCAACAACATCACCGCTAGAAGCCTACTCAGCGCATCAGGAACCACATTCACCTTGCCAGGGTGATACTGCAAATCAATCTCATAATCCGCCATGAGCTCCAACCATCGACGCTGTCGCATGTTGAGCTCCTTCTGAGTAAAAATATACTTCAAGCTTTTGTGGTCGGTGAAGATCTTCACTTTCTCACTCAGCAGGAAGTGCCTCCAAATCTTGAGTGCAAACACGACAGCAGCCAACTCCAAGTCGTGTGTCGGGTAATTCTTCTTATGAGTCTGTTGGATCCTGTGGATGGCAAACAACACTAGAAGGGGGGTTGAATAGTGTTGTATAAAGATAAAACTTTTTCGTTATTTAATCAAAACAACACAAAACAAAACCTTCTAATGTTGCCTAAGAAACCAAGTAGAGTGATCTACGCTTGGTTCTTAATCAACTTAATTAATCTTATAGAAATATAAAAGATAAACAATTATGATTACAATCAGATAAGAGATCTTTACACACAGATAGATCTTTACACAGCAGAATTAAATGTATAATCTTTGTAATATGCAAATGAACAAAGAATTACAAAGATATAATAATAACAAAGTAAATAAGAATTGCTTGCAGAGATAAATAATCAAACACAGAAAATGCAAACGCAAAGACAATGATTTTTATCCTGGTTCCCCACAACCCTGGGTACGTCCAGTCCCCGACCAATCCGGTACGAGATTTCCATTATTGCCTTAGCAATACAAATACCTAGCCACAACTAAGATTTCCGACCACCTAGACTTGTCTAGGATTTTACCCTTGCCTCACAACCCGAGGACTTTACCTTGCCTCACAATCCGAGGACTTTTCACAAACACCTTGCCTACAACAAGGATTTACAACCACCCTTATCACCAAGGGACTACAAGTAAAATCAAATCCAATACACCACAATGAATTAGTGGAGATTGATTTTTACACCCAATAATTCTATAGCCAAGATTAAATTTGCAATTGTGCTTAACGTGGCTAAAAGAATTGTAAATCGTCCGTAGATCACACAAAGAATATGAGTTTATTCACTGTGATCTAGAATCTAGATGTGTTCTTAGATCACACACAGAATATGAAATTATTCGATGTGATCTAGAATCTAGATGTTTCAAAAAATCCTTTGAGAATATAAAAAAAATCAAAGAGAAGGATTTTGAAAACCAATTTACAATAGCCAAATAATAATAATGATCTTAAAAATAATTGTATAAGAATATAAGCAATAAGATCAGAAATTGAAAACCCGATTTGGCTATGAAGAACTTTGAGAGCGATGAGAACGATGAGATCTTTTGAGAGAATAAGAATTTTGCTCAAGAGTAAATTGGTGAGAAAAATGTTCTCATAGGTTCTCTATTTATAGAGCCAAAGGAGAATTCAAAATAATTCAAATCAAGTTTGACTTCAGCCCAAAAATCAAGCAAAGAATAAATGAGAGAGTGAATCAAGGAATTCTGGTCGCACAGCTGGTAGTCGACTCCCTAACTGTGGTAGTCGACTCCTAGAGTGTCTCAGAGAAAATCTGCTACAACTGGTAGTCGACTCCCTAACTTAGGTAGTCGACTACCAGACTATCTTTTCTGGTAGAAGACAGAAATCAGTGTAGTGAACTACTGGGTGTTTGTAGTTGACTACAAATTGAAACTTAGCTTCTATGAAAAGAATGCTCTCAAATAAGTTTAAAATGAGTTTTAAAAACATTTTAGAAAATCATTTTGTGTGTGTGCAAATTCTTCTTGGCTTTGACATAATCCTAAGAAAATGAAAAACAACTCACACACTAAACTCTATGAAGAACTTGAAGCCTAAATGAGCTTGAGCTAGTTGCATATGCTTCGCTTGAATTTGAGCTCCTCTTTAGCTTTAGCTTGAGCACATTCTTTGAGCTTTGGAGTTGCGAGCTAAATTCATCTTCATCTTCTATGTGTGTGGTTGAAGTTCTTCTTCTCGGAGTATGTTTCGAGCTTCAAGTAGCTTATTGCACAACCTACACACTTAAGTAGTATGATTAGTAATTTAATAACATTTGGTGTGATCATCAACAAAACAAACCACTTGGGGTGGGACTAGATTCCCATCACTCTCCCCCTTTTTGATGATGACACCCAAATGAAAAACATATGAATAATATGAAATAAAAACAATGAGTAAGTGTACTTACTCCCCCTGCTTAGATGCGGTTTATTATTCATTCATGTTTTTGCTTGCTTCACTTTTTCTCCCCCTTATCATCACAAAAAAACATATTCGTATACATACCAAGTGAAGAAAAAAAAATTCCATAGGCTCCCCCTTAAAGTTTGCATCATTGCAGTTCGGTCTCCCCCTTAATGTATGCATGGATTTAGAGATTCATTGGGAGCTCTTCTACTAATCCCTTATAGTTTTGGTACCTGAAAATCAAACAAATAATTTTGGTACCCTTTCTTTGTGGGTCCGTGGTATTAGTCAAACATAATAATATAATTTTCAACTAAGAGGGAACCAAACCCAGTTGGGTTGAGATTTCCCATAAGTAAATTTATAATCTCTACAAAAATGAACATTGTTCATAAAACTAGAAATGTAATTGTCTTTCATTTGGACTGTTCCAATTTTGGGAATCCAAACTTTGACATATCCATTTTCAGTTTTAGGAACTCTAGCTTGATGATGAGAATTTCTAGCATTTTGATTGGTCATGTTATAACCTAAGCCATGTTTGCTAGATTGGGGTTTTTGTGATCTAATCAAGCTATCTAATTTTTCTTTACCTTTATTGAACCTAGCAACATTATTAACCAAGTCCTCATGCTTTGCCTTAATGGCGGTCATGTTCTTTTCTAAGTCTTTAAACCTATTTCCTAGGTCTTTGAGTTCTACATTGAGCAACCTATTCTTTTCAATTAAATCCTTATTGTTGCTAATCAATTTTAGGTTCTCTTCTCTAATCTTTTCTAGCTCTTGATTAGTAGGATTAGAACCACAAGATTTATGCATCTTTTTTAGAGTTAGAAGCTCTTTGAGTTGGACCTCATATAATGCATAAATTTTATGAAATTCCTCCTCATAATCAATTTCATCATCATCGCCACTATCGCTATCACTAGAGTTATCGTAGGAATTTACCTTGGGGTCTTCCCGTGCCATGAAGCACATGTAATTCCGCTCGTTCCTTTTGCTTTCTTTTCCTTCATTTTCGGATGATGACGAGCTATCAGAATCATCTTCATCATCGCTTCTATCCCAAGCCCCAAAAGCTTTTCTATTTGGCCTTTTGCCTTTGTATGAATTCGTTCTCTTATCTCTGATTTTCTTTAGAGGACATTCATTCTTCATGTGGCCTGGCTTATTACATTCATAACAAATAACATCATTAGTGGAATTGAACTTACGGTTGTAGGACTTACGTGCTCTTAGGATTTTCTTGTATCCTTTGGAGATGAGCGCCATTTGTTTCTCCATCTCATCTTTGACTTCATTCTCGGACTCCTCCGTATCCGATGTTGCTTTGAATGCAAGGTTCTTCTTCTTTTCATCATGTTCCTTGGTCTTTCGCTCTTGCAGTTGGAGTTCATACGCCATTAGATTGCCGATGAGCTCCTCCAAGGTTAGCTTTGAAGTGTCGTTGCCTTCTTCAATGGCCGAAGCTTTGGATTGCCATTCCGGAGTGAGGGATCTAAGGATCTTGCATACGTGATCCTCTTGTGTGTACTTCTTTCCCAATCCCGCAAGTGTGTTGACGATCTCCGTAAATCTCGTGTACATCGCCGTTATGTTCTCGTCTTTCTCCATCATAAATTTTTCATACCTGCAGCATAAAGAGAAGATTTTGAAGATTTAACTTTTTGGTTACCTTCATGTGTTACCTCAAGAAGTTTCCATATTTGGTGCGCGGAGGTAGCCATGGAGATGCGGTTGTACTCCGTTGTGTCAAGGCCGCAATATAGAGTTGACACTGCCTTGGCATTTAGAGACACTTTGTCCTTCTCCGTCTTGGTCCACTTTTCTTCCTCAAGAGTGGGTTCTTCATAAGGATTCTCCACTATCTTCCATAGATCATAGGAGATAGAGAGAAGGTACATTCGCATCCGATTCTTCCAAGATCCATAATTTGATCCGTTGAGAAGTGGTGGTCTGCTGGAAGATTGTCCTTCGGGGAAATGATTGGTTGACACCATCTACAACCTCGCTCTGATACCAAGTGTTGGATCCTGTGGATGGCAAACAACACTAGAAGGGGGGGGGGGTTGAATAGTGTTGTATAAAGATAAAACTTTTTCGTTCTTTAATCAAAACAACACAAAACAAAACCTTCTAATGTTGCCTAAGAAACCAAGTAGAGTGATCTACGCTTGGTTCTTAATCAACTTAATTAATCTTATAGAAATATAAAAGATAAACAATTATGATTACAATCAGATAAGAGATCTTTACACACAGATAGATCTTTACACAGCAGAATTAAATGTATAATCTTTGTAATATGCAAATGAACAAAGAATTACAAAGATATAATAATAACAAAGTAAATAAGAATTGCTTGCAGAGATAAATAATCAAACACAGAAAATGCAAACGCAAAGACAATGATTTTTATCCTGGTTCCCCACAACCCTGGGTACGTCCAGTCCCCGACCAATCCGGTACGAGATTTCCACTATTGCCTTAGCAATACAAATACCTAGCCACAACTAGGATTTCCGACCACCTAGACTTGTCTAGGATTTTACCCTTGCCTCACAACCCGAGGACTTTACCTTGCCTCACAATCCGAGGACTTTTCACAAACACCTTGCCTACAACAAGGATTTACAACCACCCTTATCACCAAGGGACTACAAGTAAAATCAAATCCAATACACCACAATGAATTAGTGGAGATTGGTTTTTACACCCAATAATTCTATAGCCAAGATTAAATTTGTAATTGTGCTTAACGTGTCGCACAGCTGGTAGTCGACTCCCTAACTGTGGTAGTCGACTCCCAGAGTGTCTCAGAGAAAATCTGCTACAACTGGTAGTCGATTCCCTAACTTAGGTAGTCGACTACCAGACTATCTTTTCTGGTAGAAGACAGAAATCAGTGTAGTGAACTACTGGGTGTTTGTAGTTGACTACAAATTGAAACTTAGCTTCTATGAAAAGAATGCTCTCAAATAAGTTTAAAATGAGTTTTAAAAACATTTTAGAAAATCATTTTGTGTGTGTGCAAATTCTTCTTGGCTTTGACATAATCCTAAGAAAATGAAAAACAACTTACACACTAGACTCTATGAAGAACTTGAAGCCTAAATGAGCTTGAGCTAGTTGCATATGCTTCGCTTGAATTTGAGCTCCTCTTTAGCTTTAGCTTGAGCACATTCTTTGAGCTTTGGAGTTGCGAGCTAAATTCATCTTCATCTTCTATGTGTGTGGTTGAAGTTCTTCTTCTCGGAGTATGTTTCGAGCTTCAAGTAGCTTATTGCACAACCTACACACTTAAGTAGTATGATTAGTAATTTAATAACATTTGGTGTGATCATCAACAAAACAAACCACTTGGGGTGGGACTAGATTCCCATCAGAGTCTTGAGCTGACGCGAAGTATATGCCACAACATGACTGTGCTGATGCAACACACAACCGAGACCCTTGCCAGAAGCATCGCAAAATATCTCGAATCCTCCACTGCGATCAGGCACAACAAGAATAGGGGCAGTCATCAATCTCTCCCTCAGAACACCAAAGGCATTCTCACAATCACCCGACCAAACAAAAGGTACATCCTTTCACGTCAATCTGGTCATCGGCTCAGCAATACGGGAAAAGTCCTTAATGAAACGCCGATAGTAACCAGCCAATCCAAGGAAACTCCGGATCTCAGATGCTGACTGCGGAACAGGCCACTCTCTGATGGCCTTAATCTTCTCGGGATCCACTGAAATACCATCTCCAGTCACCACATGCCCGAGAAAAGCAACTCTGTCCAGCCAAAACTCGCACTTCGAAAACTTAGCATACAACCGATGCTTCCTCAAAATCTCCAACACCGTCCTCAAGTGCGAGGCATGCTCTTCCTCAGACTTTGAATAGATCAGAATGTCGTCAATAAAGATAACGACAAATTTGTCTAAAAAGTCATAGAAAATCAGGTTCATCAGATTCATGAAAACTGCGGGTGCATTGGTTACACTGAAGGGCATAACCACAAACTCGTAGTGTCCATACTTCATCCTGAACGCTGTCTTCGGAACATCTTCCTTCTTCACATTCAGCTGATGATAACCACTCCTCAGATCCAACTTCGAAAACACCCTCGAACCTCCAAGCTGATCAAAAATATCATCGATGCGAGGCAACGGGTATTTATTCTTTATGGTCACCGCATTCAACTCCCGATAGTCCACGCACAAGCGACGCGAACCATCCTTCTTCTTCACCAGCAGCACCGGTGCTCCCCACGGGGACACACTAGGATTGATATAACCCTTCTGCAAAAGCTCATCCAGCTGCTTCCGTAATTCCTCCAATTCAGCGGGTGCCATACGATAAGGCGCTTTCGAAATCGGCTGCGCTCCCGGAATAAGATCAATCAAAAATTTGAGAGCTCGATCGGGTGGCAATCCAGACATCTCCTCCGGGAAGACGTCATCGAAGTCCCGCACTACCGCTGGCCTCTCCAGCTCCATCTGCATAGCCACAATCTCCACCGGCCTGGCCCGAAATCGGACAGGACCAAGCAAACTGCTACCCCGGCTGAACTCGAACACTGGATGTCCAGGAATCTCAAACACCACCTTCTTCCTCTGACAGTCGATCGTAGCATAGAAGCTCGCAAGCCAATCCATCCCAAGGACCGCATCATAGTTGATGATGTCGTGGACAATGAAATCAGCGTAAAGCTCATGTCCACAGACCACCAACAGGCAAGAATTGCAACCATGATGCACCGAGACCACGCCATTTCCTGTAACGATATTCCAACTCTTGAAAAGAGGGGACGTCGATAAGGAATGCTTCTCCACGAAGCGCCGCGCCAAAATGCACATCGATGCACCAGAGTCAAAGAGGACTCGTGCAGGAAATGTGCAAACCAGAATCACACCTACAAACAGCCTAACAATCAAGCCCTAGTCTAGCAAACAATCATGTGCAAGCAACCAAACATAATGTAACAAACAAAACTAACTAAGAAGGAACAGCTAGATTGAGGATTACCTGTGATAACCTCATCCACAGCCATGCTCTCCACCTAGGTCATCAGAAAAGCCTGCCTCCTTGGCGGAAAAGCCTGCTGAAAAGCCTGCCTCTGAGGGACAAGAGCCGCTCCACGTCCAGCAGGAACATGCGCTCTCTGCTGCAACGACTGTGCTGCAACAGGTGCTCTCCAAGGCTGTTGAACACCATCCGGCGCTCTTCACATCTGATTCGCATGCCGACAATCCTTCGCGACATGAGAAGCATCACCACAAACCAAACGCTGTCCCAGAAATCTTCTACACTGATCCTTGATGTGGCCAGTCTTGCCGCAGAAATGGCAAGTCTTCAGATTAGGCCCTCCTGGCCTCTTGAACTGCACCGGATGATTAGGCTTGAAACCAGGCCTAACCACCGCTCTGGCCTGCTCCATAGGCCTCTTCCCAGCTCCAGCAACATGTCCCATCCTCTGGCTCAGGTTCAGCTCCTGCCTCCTCGCAGCTACCAGAACCTTCTGATAAGAGTCCAGATCAGAGGAAGACACAAAACTCTGAAGCTTCAAAGTAAGTCCCTACAGGAACCTCTGAGCCCTCTCATCAGCATCCTGCACCATCTTCGATGCGAACCGACTCAGCCTAGTGAACTCTTGGTGGTAATAATCCACCGTTAAGCTCCCCTGCTACAGCTCAATAAAACGCTGCATCATCTCCTTCCTGGCAGCCTTCGGGAAAAACTCTTCATCAAACGTGGAATTAAAGGTAGCTCAAGATATCGGCTCCACCAGCATCTTCTCTTCTGCATCCCACCAGTTCCGGGCATTATCCTTGAGCTGCCTCTTCGCCAAATCAACCCATCCAGCTGGGCTGATCTACGCCATCTTCAAATTATCCTCGATGTTCTGAATCCACTCATCGGCAGCTAGAGGACCCTCAGACCCATCAAAATAAGCGGGACCCAGCTCCCGAAATTGCTTCGCTCCCAGCTCGGAGCGAGGGGCATCCTGTATTGCCTGAGCAGCTCGTGCAACTGGAGCATTCTGGACTTGCAGGAGCACGCCCTCCTGCACCTGCATCATCTGAAGCATCATCCGCATCATCTCCCCATTGGTGGGCTCCCTATCAGGCTCCTCGTCATGAGGGGGCACGCTACCACCACCACGGGTAAATCGCCTTCCTGCCATCTAATGACACAGAAAACGAAACAATTAGACTCATAGCTTAGGACTCGGATGTAGAACTTAGTTTATTGGACATTCTAATATTATTATCGTTATTCCGATAATCGCAGTTACAGAAGAGTGACCTGCATGGGCCACCAACAAAACCTGTCACGTCCCGCTTCCCTAAAATGGAGGCGAGACGTGAGAAGGTCCGCTCAAACGTGGAGCTGTGAAGCTACACGCCTGATAAGCGTCAATAAATCATATGCAGGTCCCTATAACCACGAACAGAACAAGATAATAACACAAGGAGATACGTAAATAAAATCCCAAATCTCAGCAATGTCCAAACATTAAAATAAGTTCAACATCCAGAAAAGCTACCAGGCTAAAAGAAAGAGTCTATGCCCAAAACATGGCCAACAAGCCAACACTGCACAAAGTATTGGTGCTACGCATCGACAACTAAAGCAGTCTAAATGACAACACAAACAGTCTCTATGACTGATCGCCCGTGTCCTCAAACTCCTCGATGAACGCGGGCTCTGACTCAACGTCAGCAAACACCACGTCCTCAGCAGCAACCTCAGGCTCAGGATCTAACATGTGTCATCCAAAAGAGTAAAAGGGGCACATGTCAGCAAGTCTAAAAGACTTGGGCAAGGAAACTGAAAGGAAGGTAAACTAGCAACCTAGCAGTTATAGTATGCATGACATGGCAGTTATGGTATGAGTGCACAAGTAAGACATGGTGTAACAATAAGTGCAATAGAACAATTATCTTGGCATGTCAAGAGTAGCCAAGCTACTAACAATCTCAATCTTCTCACTAGTCACGTTTCAAGTTATTTATAGATGTTTACGCCTTACAGCTGAACTGTTTAACATTCACACTGAGTGGCTGCTTAACACTACCCCAGAACCCAAAGTTTACGCCTTACAACTGAAGTTGCTGATCGGGCAGACTCCCAGTTGAATGGCCGCTTAACCCTTATCCCTCCCACATGTAAACGAGCCAGGGTCCCTGTACACGATGCTCAGTAAATGAGCCAGGGTTGCCCCGCACAAGAGCTCATTTTTCGGTTCACAATCCAAAAGTATTTTTGGCGTAGGGTTATGCCCGCTAGAAGCAGGTGCCTAGCCGGATCAAGTAGTACAAGTAATGTAGTGTGTGCTACGAATGCAACATTCAAAAGGGATAGCATGGCATGTACAGATAATTTGCGTACCGTTAATTGAATTTAAACATGGCAGATAAGGTGCAAATAATTAAAAGTAGTCGGATCAAGTTTCGTTGTCAAGCTAGATCCTGAAGTTGCGCCTAGGCGAGTATCATTTAGTCGCCTAGTCTCTTTTACGCCTACAACAAGTAAGTGGTCTAAAGCATGGCCTAAAACCCTAAGTGGCAAGTTTCACTTGCCTGGCACCAAGGATGACGATCAACGGTAAAACGTCACAAAATGTTAAACTACGGAGGTGGGATCGCTGCCATGGCAAAACAATATCAGTTCTATTAGGGTTTAACAAAAATCACAAGGTGGGTTAAGAGAATATTAAAGGATCGATTTACTACCCGTATCATAGCGAAAGAACGATGCCGAGCAAGCACTGCAACGGAAGAAAGAACTACGGCTCAGATCTGGAAACATGGAGAAAATATGGAGAAATGGGATTTTGGGGGTTTTGGGGGGTTGGCCGGCGGCCTAGAGGAGATGGCCGGTGCAAATGGAGGGTGAGAGGGGCTCTTAAGGAAGGAGGAAGGGCTAGAGGAAGGTTGGGGAAGATCAGAGGTCTAGGGGAAGGGAAATTGCCAAGAGAAGTGAAAGAAAGAAAAGAAAACGATCGGTTGTTTAAATAGAAAATCGTGCGGCGGCTGGGCAAACCCTAGGTTTACTGGGTCAATTAGTCGGTCAAAGAAGAGTGGTTGATCGACTAGTTCGAGAACTAGTCGGTCGGTAGACCAACTGTGACCGACTAACACCAAACAGTAACTCAGGTCGTTAAAATGGTCAATGAATTAGTCGGTTAAAAAACAATGACTAACCGACTAGTTTGCAACCTAGTCGGTCGAAAGATGTTCTTAGACCGACTAACGATAAACAGTAACTTAGGTAAAATTAATCGAAGGAACTAGTCGGTCTGAGAGCAAGTTCTGACCGACTAGTTTCACATCTAGTCGGTCGGTGGTTGTTCTTAGACCGACTAAGAGTAAACAGTAACTTCAGAATTATTGATTTAATGAACTAGTCGGTTTGAGAAGAGTTCCTGACCGACTAGATTGGAATCTAGTCGGTTGGTTCCCCTTCTTGAACCAACTAAAGTGCACAAAAAGTCTCGAATCGAAGCGCGAAGTTCCAGGAAGATTCCTACGGCTTCTAAGATCAACCTATCTCTAAGATATGAGCGATATGAAGCTCGTCACGAACGACTTACTCCAAAACTCAACGATCTAAGGAAGAAGCTAGAAAATCACAACGAAATGAACGAAAACGAAAGCTACGGAGATGGAAACCACACATAAGGAGAAAATCCACCAAAACATATATATAATATAGATAATCCAAATACTTGAAATACTAGTCGTTACAACACTACTGCACAAATATAATAATAAAGAGTTTAGAAAATCTCAGTTTGTGTAGCGGTAGTCGTCTCTGTCAAATCTAGGCTTAAACATGTTTTAATCTAGCGTAGATCCTTTAACCTGCTCATATACCACTTTTTGGATCTGGATCTAAGCCTAGAGGGGGGGAAATAGGCTAATAAAAATTCTCGTGCAACCCACGAGCAAACACATGCAGTTATAGCAGATGAAGAGTAAATATAATCAATCACAGAGTACGCAGCAGATTTACCCTTATTCGGTCGTCCCCACGACATACGTCCAGCCCCCAAAGCAGATACTAGATTAATAATGTAATAGGTATAACCATAAAAAACCAGAGCACATCCTCTATGCTTACTAGGCTCTCAGTACCCCACTACACCTGTATTCAACAAAACTAATCCTATTATAAGCTTTCTATTGACTAGGCCCAACTAGTCGAGTCCCGCTTGTCTAGTACCACACTAGACAAGACCCCAAAACAAGTATGGTAAAGTTTTCCATACAAAGATCGCTACACTACTACACAAATATAATAATAAAGAGTTTAGAAAATCTCAGTTTGTGTAGCGGTAGTCGTCTCTGTCAATCAGCTCAGGCCAGATCTGAATCTGACAAGTAGTAGTCGTCTCGAACTTTAGAGCAACTCAAGTTGCGGCTTTGGCCCCTCTCCTTGGATGTTGCGGCATTGGCACTCCCCTTGACTTGGTGGTGCAGCAGTGCGTGGGTCGACGGCAGCAATGCGTGGGTCGACAACAGCAGTGCGTAGATGAACAACAACAGTGTGTGGGCAGCAAGCCACAGTGCGTGGACTGCAATCAGCAGTGCCTGGGCAGTCTGTGGGCTGCTCCTTGTTGGCTTGTGCAATGTGATGAGGAACCCTTGGATGATAACTTGCAGCCTTGGTGACTCCTCAAAGAGATGTTGCTTGGCTAGGGAGCTTTGGCAAGATGGCAAGAAGATGATAGGTGTTAGGATTAGCTTGCTTGCGGCTAGAGGTAGATTGCTAGGGCTTGCTTGCTTGCAAACTTGTGGCCTCCTTGAGATGTGTTTTCCCTTGTTGCGCAATGAAGATAGGCAATGGATGCTTGGAGCTTTGTTGCGGCAAGGAGATAAGCAATGGATGCTTTGGCAATGAGGTTCTCTTGAGTTTTTGCCCTCTCAAATTATCTCTCTTTGGAATATGGGTTTATATAGGAGAGAATGAGATCAATTAGAATCAAATAGAATCCCATAGTTGATGGAGATGGGAAGGAATCTTACCTTGAATAGGATTTGAATGACTCACCATGGATATGGAGTTTGAATATGGATGGCTATAGGATTTGAATTTGAATAGCTATAGGATTAGAATTGGATCTCATTTAATCACCATTGATTTGCATGAGTTTCTCCATATCTCTCCATCTTTGACCAAGTCTTCAATTTGCATGGCTTTAGGATTTGATTCATGCACCAATTGATTTGAATCAATTCAAATATGGATTTGAATTGATTTCTGTAAGGGACCTTGCGGGGCTACACACACTAGAGGGGGGGTGAATAGTGTAATGGCAAGCAATGTAATGGCAAGCAAAGTGTTTAATTAAAAGTTACTGAAATTAAAGCACGATAAGCAGCGGAAAATAAACAGAGTGCTCAACAACAAAAATCGTAAACACAATGATTTTACCCTGGTTCCCCAAAACTTGGGTACGTCCAGCCACACCAGTATTCACTATATTCCCACACAGAGAAGTGAATACAATCTCACACAGAGATACCTCACACAGAGGATTTAGGATTCCCACAAAGAGATATCCTTACTCTCACACAGAGAGACCTCACACAGAGGATTTTTTCTCTCACATAGAAAGAACCAAACTCTCACAAAGAGAGTAACTCCCACAAAGAGAGTAACTAATTCCACACACAGAGAATTAGGGTTTCGAACAAAAAACAAAACGAAACAACACTTACATATGCCTTGATATGATCTTACCAATATGATGAAGAAGGCATGCAAGTGAATGACCAAGTGCTTGAGATTAGCTTTGATTGCACTTGATGATCTTTCTCTCTTCTAGGAATGAATCCTAACACTTCTCACTTGAGTGTATAAAAATGAAGAGAAGAAAGATGATCTCTAAGAAAGGAATGAGAATTAGATCCCTTGGAGAATTTTCCTATGATCTAGCTTCAATGCATGAAGAGGAATGTGCTCATGAGATGGAAATGGGAGAGATTAGGAGTGGCTATTGATTCACAAAGATATTCAATAATAACCAAGAGTTCTAAATGAACTAAGCCAAGTCCTATATATAGGAAGCCCAAAGGAACCCATAAAACCAGCCAAAAACCCAAATGGAAGAAATCTGCAACGGCTAGATTTTGGCAGTTTACGGCAGACAGTCGACTGATGAACAAATGACAGTCGACTGTTCAACGGCTAGAAAAATCCCAACGGCTAATCTGAGCCAGGACAGTCGACTGTAGAAGACTACACATGCGACTGTAAAACAGACAGTCGACTGTATAACCTTCATCAGGCTGCTGCTGCAGGGATGGAAGAAAAACAGAGAGAGATGCATATTTTGCACTTACGCCTTTCAGACGACTGAAGACCATTTCATAGGCGACTGTAAATACTTCATCAGTCGACTGTCTTGCAAATTGGGATGAAGCCCAGAAAATGCAAGAAGCGCACAGTCGACTGTCGACCAATTCACATGCGACTGTAAGACTACGGCGACTGTAAATTGAACATCAGTCGACTGATGCGAAAATCTCAAGAAGAGACAATAAAAATATTAACTTGAGCTATTTATCACAGTCGACTGTAGAAGGCTAGACAGGCGACTGGAATCACCCAGTCGACTGTAAAACCTTCAGCAGGCAACTGTAGGAGAGCCAGAGACTCCAATTGAGTCTTTGGGCTAGATGAACCTATTGGGTTGGATTCTATGATAATCCTAAGGCTCACTAAGATGGTAAAATACATATGCATGAGCGTATGACCATCTATCAAGGCATTACAATAATCCTAGACTCAAAAAGAGAAATGCAAGTAATTGAAATTACATGGATTACAAATTGCATCTCTTAGAGTCTAAGTCTTCAAGCTCATGATACCTTGATGCTCCGCATCATCTCCAAGCTTTGGCACTCCTTGATGAGCTTCCCTTCATCAAGCTCCAAGCTTTGGCAATTCTCATCTATATGTCCATCCTTCATCATGCTCCAAGCTTTGGCTTCATTAGATGACTTCATGACTTCATCCAAGCTTGAGCACACCATCACTCTTGGAGGTCTTTAAGATATCCCTTGTAATATCCTCCAAACAGTATGCTTTGTCTCATCAACATATAATCATTAAGATAAACTGAGACTAAAACATAAGATTAATTAGCACACTAACATAATGTATTGATCATCATCAAAACAACATTAGTCTTGAACCCAAAAACTAACAATTTCCTCCTTATCTCCACATCTTTGACTTAGTCTAATATTTGTCTCCATTATCTTCATCTTTGACCAAGTCTACTTTGCTAATGCATGTCAAATTCTCCATCACTTTGACTTAGTCCATCTTTGCATATTTGCAAGCTTGCCATTCCTGAAAACACTTAGCACACACATTAAATCATGCACACATGTTTGTTATCATCAAACACGAAGTCATCGATCGTTGTATCCAACTACAGATTGTATCCAACAACCACTACCGTGGATCACAAACCCTATATGAGATTTCCTACAAACTTGGGTGGATCAACCAAAACACATCCCTTTTATGCCAAAACTATTGGATCCTGTGGATGGCAAACAACACTAAAGGGGGATTGAATAGTGTTGTACAAATATCAAAGTTTTTCATTCGTTGATCAGCACACTATAAAAACCTTCTAATGTTGCCTAAGAAACCAAGTAGAGTGATCTACGCTTGGTTCTTAATCAACAAAGTAATCTTTATAAAGAATGTTAACAGAGTGATTTCACAGCAGGTAGTCGACTCCCTCAAAGTGGTAGTCGACTTCCAGAAAGTTTGAGTGCAAAGCTCTGCTGAGTGATGATATAATACAAAGATAAGATTACAAGCAATATATCTCTACACAGCGGAAATAAATAAATGAACTTTGTAATTGTATAAAAGAATGAATTACAAAGATACACAATATCAATAAGCAACGTAAAATACTGTTGCATGAAATATAAACAATCTCAGAAAATGCAAACACAGAGACAACGATTTTTATCCTGGTTTCCCACAACTTGGGTACGTCCAGTCCCCGACCAATCCGGTACGAGATTTTTCACTATTGCCTTAGCAATACAAGTACCTAACTTCACTCGTTAGGATTTCCCAAACACCTAGCCTTGACCAGGATTTTCGACCACATAGACTTGTCTAGTATTTCCCGTCCCTTACAACAAAGGGAATCCACAAATAAAAACAAGTTTCCAACTCACCACAAAAATTAGTGGAGTTTGGATTACACCCAGAATTCTATAGCCAAAGTAAATATAACAAATGTGTTACATGGCTAAAAGAATTCAAATCAATCTTAATATCACACAAAAATATAAGATGATTCTTTGTGATCTTTGATTATTTGGTTTTCAAAAATCCTTCAAGAGTAGAAATTTAAGAACAAGGATTTAAAAAAACAATTTTAAAAAACAGCCAAACAAAAGATTAGATCTCAGAAAAATAATAACTTTAAAATGAAGCTGGAGATCGGAGATTAAAACAGAATTGGCTATGACGATGAGAGCAAATAGAACGAGAGATCTTTAGAATTTCAGCACAATAGAGAATAGAGAATTTGATTGTCTTGATATATTTTAGAAATGATCTCAAGGGGTCTATTTATAGGTTTCAAGAGAAAAATTTGAATTTAAAAAACATTTGACTTTCAGCTCAACCAAATATGGAAATTAAGCGAAATCATGAAGCAGAGTCGTTGGAAAACGACAACTGGTAGTCGACTCCCTCAAGGTGGTAGTCGACTCGCAGAGAATTTCACTAGAAGTTCTGCTTCTGACTGGTAGTCGACTCCCTCCGCTGGTAGTCGACTCCCAGAGCAATTTTCTCTGAAACTCATCTAGTTGAAAGGCGTAGTCAACTCCTGGGTGTTTAGAGGTTGACTACTAATAATGGATAGACTAGCTTATTTGCTCTCAAGAGTTTAAAAGGATATTTAAGATAATAAAAACATTTTGCTTTCAAAATCATTTTGTGTGTGTATGTGATTTCTACTTTGGCTTTATATTAATCCTAAGAACTCACACACTACACTAAGACAAGACCTTCGAGAAGCTGATCTGGTAGATGCTTGCTTCTCCTGAATTTGAGTTCCTTCTTCATTAAGCTTGAGCACGATCTTCATCTTGTGCTTGATGTGGTACTCCCCCCGCATCAAAGCCGGTTAGCAAAATAATATCCATTCACATTTAGCAAAACAATATTCATTCACATTCATTCACATTTTTGCATTTCACCACCTTTCTCCCCCTTGTCATCAATCAAAAAGATGACATATAATATTTCACCAAGAATCAACAATAAAAATTGGAGAGAAGATAATTCGAGGTATTTTAAGATTTTTCTGCAAAACAGCGTTAGTAGATAAAGATATATAATATGATTAAAACCTGTATAAGCACAACCATCAAACCATAAGTGTATCAAACCATAACATCATAGCAGAGTATAGTTATTACAGACCAAATTATTTTAAAGAACCATTGTTGTAGAAACCAAATGACTTAGTTTATGAAGCTCCTCCATTCTTTTTCAATTCCTTGATCTCGCCAAGGATCAACTTCAGAGTCTCCTCCGTCATTTTGTTGCTGCTTACCACAAAGTCCTTCAGATCATCCACCTTTTTGTTGAGGATATCACATCCTTTTTCTTGAGAAATCATCAATTTTTCAATCTTCTTTTAGAGCATATCTTGAAGCTCAACAATGTATGCCGGTGGTTCTTCTTCTTCTCCTTCTTCATCACGATTCTCTTCCTCTTCTTCATCTGTATCAATAAGAAGAGGTTCTTTACCTTTCTTCTTTGAGGATGATGATCCTCCTTCAGCAGCGAGCTTTTCCTCTGGAATATTCTGGTTGAGATCTTTATGAAGATTCATTCGGCCAAGAGCAGGTACATCAAAGATGCGAGCCGGTTCCAGAATTTCGGTTTCATTATCCAAAGGTAAATTATATCCAATAAACAAGATGGTGAGATAATGACCATGGGCTAAGGTAGATGAAGTCTATCAGAAGAAGCAGATGCAAGAATGGAATCCATGATGACTTTGGCCCAATTTACATGAATGTTTCCTAGCATGGCGTAAATGCACTTAGCTTGCTTCTCAGATAACACAGAGTGGCTTCCAGATTTTTGAGTAATATTATACGACAATATATTAGCTAGAATTCTTCCTGGATAGCGAAGATCGCTACATGGTAGTTTTGTTTGGAAGAATCTTCCAGGCAAATACATTTTCTCCAGAAAATACATTTTCTCCAGAATATTCTCATCAACCATCTCTATGTTATCCAGTAACATTCCAATGTAAGGGATTCCTAAAGCTTCTCCTAGAGATTTGACAGTTATAGCAAGATTGGAATCTAGGACCTTAGTGATGAACCTACACTTAGCAAGATCATAGTCCATGTTGGCATAGAAAAGATGCACACGCCTAGGATATCATGGATAGATATTTTCAGAAGAAAAAAGATTTGCCAAGTTTTGAAATTCTAAGATACTATCAATGACATAGTTCTTAAGATGGTCAATTTTGACAAACCTCTCATGACGGATTTGCCTATTAGAAATTTTGACAAAGTGCTCAAAAGTAGTAGTTCTGAAAAGATATGGTAGGATGATTTCTTTTTCAGAAAGAGATTCATTAGTAACCTTCCTCTTCTTTGATATCAATTTCTTGGAAGGCATCTAGATGAAACAATATTGATTTACAAGACTAGATATGCAAGAATAACAAGAAGTAAATAAAGTAAAAGTTGATAAGAGAAGATTAGAGATGATTTTACCTTAGTGATTTTCTTGGGAGGATGATGCGAGAAGATGAATACCCAACAGAACTCAAAGTGCCCAAAAAAATTTCAAAGAGAGGTGAAAGAGGGGTAGTCGGCTACCTAGGGTTTTCGCCTTGGGGGATTTTAACTTTGACATGAAAAGAGATGGAGAGTTGTAGCCCTTAGATCAAGAGATGAAAGGATGAGATCATATTTGCTTATTGGGTTTAAGTTACCCTTTGGATGTGAACCCAATAACTCAATGGAAACCCAATAGGAGTTAGAAAAAAAATCAAACACTTCAAATCCAGAAATTTCGTACATCACCCTGGTAGTCGACTTCCTGAAAGAGGTAGTCGACTCCCTGCTTGGTTGAGCTGTTTTCTCATCCCGAGGGTGTGTGCGAAAAGAAAAAAAATTTTATAACAAAAAATATTTTGAATATAAGCAGACATAAATATTTGTACGATTAAAATTTTGTGACGCAGTTCAATTTTCATCGCATGGTGTTTTTGAAGCAGTTTTCTTTGTTCCTCCTCCTTGGTTTTTAGAGTACCTGTAAATGTAAACGTTTGTGGTACTCTTTATATATTGAGTCCAAGAGGTTAGTCTTTAGGAAACCAAACCCAATATGGTTTAGTTCCTTCATTAGAAACATATCGATAATTCTTATTTAAATGAACTTTGGGAACAAAATCAGTTGTGTACCTTTGTTTCTTTTGATCGGTCAAGTTCTTCGGTATCCAGCTGCTCAGAAAATTTTGATTAATATGATGCATCCTAATATGCTTGACCCGTTTATTGGTATGATTAGAATCATAACCAAGCCCAATTTTGCTAGATGAAGCTTTTTGATTATCTATTAAACTATCTAGCTTCCCTTTTCTTTTATTGAAACTTTCAATAATCTTCATCGTAGAGTCGTATTTGTCCTTGACAGATACAAGAAGATTACTTAAACTTTCAATTTTCTCATTCTTAGAAAGAATGTCTTTTTCTAAAGAGTTATTTTTTTCTTTTAGAATGATATTTTCTTTAATAGTCTCTTCTTTTTCTTTAACCTCTTTCTTAACTATTTTAAGAGTTTTCTTGTGTTCTTTTATGAGCTTTTCATGCATTTTGCATAGCTCCTTATATGCTCCCCTATAGTCCACGTCTTCATCATCGCTAGATGATGAATCACTATCACTAGATGATGAATCATGCAAGGTACTTACCTTTGATGACGTGGAGGCTAAGAAACACATGTGGGATGTTTCTCTTCTTTCTTCTTTATCATCTGATGAGGATTCATCGGATGAAGAGATATCGCTTTGGTCGAAGGCTGCGTAAGCTTCCTTCTTCGGTCGTCGGAATTTGTTCCTTCTGTCGCTTCTTCGTTCATTGTTCTCTTTGTTCTTCCCACGATCTTTGGAGTCTTGGTTGTTCTTCTCCAAGGGACAATCTCTCTTTACGTGTCCTGGTTTGTTGCAACCAAAACAAATAATATTGTTAGTAGGTCGAAATGAACGTTTACCATACTTGTAATAAACTCTTTAAAGTTCTTTGAGACAAAGGCAATATGGTCTTCTTTGTCGGTATAGTCGGAGTCTTCTTCTTGAGCTTTGAATGATAGGCTCTTCTTCTTTAGCTTTTCTTCGATCTTCTTGTCTTCCTCGAGTTCTATCTCATATGCCATGAGATTTCCCATCAGTTCTTCAATGGTTAGATCCTTCACGTTGTGAGCTTCTCGAATGGTTGTTGTCTTTCCTTTCCATTCGAGTCTGAGAGATCTTAGTATCTTCATTACCTGATCATATTCAAATATTTTCTTACCTAGACTTACGAGGTCATTAGTGATATTAGTAAAACGAGTATTCACATCGGTGATACTCTCTCATTCTTTCATTTTGAAAGATTCAAACTTAGAATGCAAAACATTGATGCGGGACTCCTTTACCTTTTCAGTTCCCTCGTGACTTATCTGAAGAGTATGCCATATCTGATATGATGTCTCGCATTGAGAGACACGATTGAATTCATTACATGTCACGGTGCAAAATAATGCGTTCATTACTTTGGTGTTGAGGTTGGCTTTCTTTTTGTCATCAGCAGACCATTTTCCGAACTCGACGTCAGTAGGTGCAATGTATGGTGCTTTGGTGACGGTCCATGCTTCGATATCTAGTGAATTTAGGTGAGTCTTCATACGGATCTTCCAGCTTGCGTAGTTGGTTCCGTTGAACAATGGTGGTCGAATGGTGTTGAGTCCTTCAGAGTGAAATGATGTTGATGCCATCGCCTTTGACGCCTTGCTCTGATACCAAGTGTTGGATCCTGTGGATGGCAAACAACACTAGAAGGGTGGTTGAATAGTGTTGTACAAATATCAAATTTTTTCGTTCGTTGATTAGCACACTATAAAAACCTTCTAACGTTGCCTAAGAAACCAAGTAGAGTGATCTACGCTTGGTTCTTAATCAACAAAGTAATCTTTATAAAGAATGTGAACAGAGTGATTTCACAGCAGGTAGTCGACTCCCTCAAAGTGGTAGTCGACTCCCTCAAAGTGGTAGTCGACTCCCAGAGAGTTTGAGTGCAAAGCTCTGCTGAGTAATGAGATAATACAAAGATAAGATTACAAGCAATATATCTCTACACAGTGGAAATAAATAAATGAAATTTGTAAGTATAAAAGAATGAATTACAAAGATACACAATATCAATAAGCAACGTAAAATACTGTTGCAGGGAATATAAACAATCTCAGAAAATGCAAACGCAGAGACACCGATTTTTATCCTGGTTCCCCACAACTTGGGTACGCCCAGTCCCCGACCAATCCGGTACGAGATTTTTCACTATTGCTTTAGCAATACAAGTACCTAACTTCACTCTTTAGGATTTCTCAAACACCTAGCCTTGACCAGGATTTCTGACCACCTAGACTTGTCTAGGATTTCCCGTCCCTTACAACAAAGGGAATCCATAAATAAAAACAAGTTTCCTACTCACTACAAAAATTAGTGGAGTTTGGATTACACCCAGAATTATATAGCCAAAGTAAATATAACAAATGTGTTACGTGGCTAAAAGAATTCAAATTAATCTTAAGATCACACAAAAATATAAGATGATTCTTTGTGATCTTAGATTATTTGTTTTTCAAAAATCCTTCAAGAGTAGAAATTTAAGAACAAGGATTTAAAAAAACAATTTTAAAAAATAGCCAAACAAAAGATTAGATCTCAGAAAAATAATAACTTTAAAATGAAGCTGGAGATCGGAGATTAAAACAGAATTGGCTATGACGATGAGAGCAAATAGAACGAGAGATCTTTAGAATTTCAGCACAATAGAGAATAGAGAATTTGATTGTCTTGATATATTTTAGAAATGATCTCAAGGGGTCTATTTATAAGTTTCAAGAGAAGAATTTGAATTTCAAAAACATTTGACTTTCAGCTCAACCAAATATGGAAATTAAGCGAAATCATGAAGCAGAGTCGTTGGAAAACGACAGCTGGTAGTCGACTCCCTCAAGGTGGTGGTCGACTCCCAGAGAATTTTACTAGAAGTGCTGCTTCTGACTGGTAGTCGACTCCCTCCTCTGGTAGTCGACTCCCAGAGCAATTTTCTCTGAAACTCAGCTAGTTGAAAGACGTAGTGTAACGACCCGAATTTTTCAATAAATCTATTTACGTATTCACGTATTTTTCACATTTTAAAATTACTTTATAATGATTAGTCATGGGTTTTATATCAAAAATGATTTCAAAAATTTCTTATGAAAATATTTTGAAGTATCAAACTAGTTATGGAGTATTTTAGTAAGTTCGGATTTCATCAAATACCTCTAAATAATTTGATAAAAATTCATTTTCAATTATTACTGTTTTGGCTTATTGAATAATTTTCTATATGAACATCATCAAAACATTTTCAAACTGCTACAGTATCATTCTATGATCATTTAGGGCTTCCCATATTAATTTCGTAATTTTCTGAAGTCAAATCAATAGAGAACCCGCAAGCCCGCTTCCTAAATGTTTTGGCCTAAAACTAATATCTCCGTAGCTCAAACCCTGACCCTGAAACGGACTTCGTATTCGCGATCGTCGCGACGATACGAACCCCTGGCTATGTTTTCGTAATTTTTCAGACACGTTTACCCGCAGGGGCAAAATTGTAATTTCTTTAACTATTGTGTTTTTACTAATTACTTTCACTAATTAAAGTTTACCTTTCACTAATTACCTTAAACCCTAATTATCTACCCTAAACTAGCAGCCCACGAGGAACTCACTTAACCCATATTCTTCCCTTAGTCAAAATTTCACCTAAATCTAATTAATTCTATTGACTAAATATTAAATTCTCTTAATATTATATTATCTTATTAATCCTATTTAAACCCCCCTAATTATCTTTCTCCCTCACTCACCCAGGCCAAGGCCCGACCCCCCGTGTTCTCTCTCTCTCTCTCTCTCTCTCCCTCTCTCAAACTCTCTCCCTTCCCCCGAGACCCTCACATCTCCCTCTCTCAAACTCTCTCCCCCTCTCCCTTCGTTTTTCCCTCAGCCCATGCGTTCCCCCTCAGACCGCGCAAAGCCCCTCGTCTCCGACCTCCGACGATAGCAACGACGAATGCCGCCCCCATGTCGACACCCTCTCTTCCTCCCCAGCTCCGAAGGCATCGCCCACCGCCTGTGCGACCTTACCACGTCGCCGTCGACTTTCGCCTGCGAAGCCGTCTCCTCCGACCACCGAACTGCCCGCTCCGACGTCGAAGCCCACACGCCAAGCTCCCCAACCCACGGCGATGATAACACTGTTGTCGACTCCTCCCCCAGCTGGCAAACTCGAGCACCTCGCCACACACCCCAAGCACTCCACCATCCTCCACTGTTCCACGCCGCCACTCCTCCTTCCCCGAGCTCCACCTTGATCGCCGCCTCCCTCCTTCGCCATCCCCGACGCGTCGCTTCGATGCCTTCCCACCCTAGAGAACCCCCGAGCGCCCCACTCTTCGAAGCCCCACGCCACTCGCCCCGTCGCCGTCAATCGCCGCCTCCGATCGCCACGCTTCGCCGCCCCGCTGTCGCTTCGCCGCTGCCGCTGTCGCCGCCTCCCCCGTGCCACCGTCGAGAGCGCAAGAGACACCCCCCAGCGAACGGAAACGAAGAGGAGTATATGCAGGTAAAATACGTATTCGTATACGTGTACGAAAATACGGGTATATATTGATATTATATGGGGTTTATAGTTTAAAATTCATAACTGATGATATAGGCCTCACAAAAATGCAAGGCCTGCCCCAGAAAATCAAAAATGACATTCTGGATCATATGGCGCTGGTTTCATCTCAATCAGACGCTTAGTTTATCCACAATAAAGTTTTAACCCTAAAACTTAAATACGTCGTTTTCACTTAAAAATCCGTAACTTGATATTTTCACGTAAACTGATATGTGAGAAAAATATATGTTGTAGCACTCTTCGAGACGGTCATTTTGACAGCTCACTTGAAACTTTCTGATGCAGATTGCACCCAGAAGAAATTGTTGAATAAACACGTTACCTAATTAAAAATAGTTTTTAAATTGAATTTGAGCTTTTAAAAATTATAACAAAATAACATAAGCTTTTGAAAAATCTTTACTCCTGCAGTAAAATTATTTTCCTCATATCTAGCATATATAAAAATTTAGAACGCTTTTCGACAATGTTTCAATCAGTTTTAAAAATCAAAACAATCAAATTATTTAGATAGGAAATGTCGTGTTCTTTAACCAATTATTCTTGTGTTTTTAGGTACCAGTTCTTGTGCACCAACTCTAGTAGAAGCCATAGATCTAGTCCCAGCTTGCTACGACAACCTCGAAATCAGTAAGTCACGATGAATTCTAAAGTTAGAAAATTAGCTAGTGTACCTGTATGAACTTAGAACACCACTATTGCCTCAGAACGGCTACTTGACTTGAACCAAACTAGAGACCTAATCTAATAGGAAAGTAATCAACTACAAATTACTTTGCCAACTTTCAACTTTGGTGGTTGTAGCACACAACCATCAACTTGGGTAAATTGTGTGATAAACAATACTACCACATGCTCGAAGCATGGAATCAGTATTACAGTTGTTGGACTTGTCTTTATCCTCACTGTGCTTTGGCACCGTCTGTTTTGAAAAAGAGTTTCTAACTTTCTGGTTTTCAATAAGAAAGTCAACCAGTGGTCTTGGGTTGACTAGCATCGTGTGATACATCGTATGGAACATCTTGTGAAACATCCCGTATAACACTTGACACTTCACTGGGGTTTTGGGGGTAACTCTTAGTTTGAGACAGTGCGGGAGTAACTAGAGTTCATCTACATGTTTAGCTGCCTGGGTTTCGGCATCCTGTCTAGCTGCCTGTGTTTCGGCAAAAAAATATGCTGACGTGTCAGCATCCTGTCTAGCTGCCTGTGTTTCGGCATTCGTCTGGGTAAGCGCACCCAGGCAAGAGATGAACTCAATTGTTACATATTGTACTCTCCGACTTGAGTCACGTAGTTCTAGTACAGCTTGCACGATCACCTTTACTCTTTGCAGCACATGCACTTTACCTACTACACATGTGCAGTCACAGTATTTTACTTGTCGTACTTTTAGCTACAACAGTAGCATGCTTCACCGCTTAGCCTGCTTTACACTTGTACTACCACAGTACATTTTGTTCTCTCCTTTCAGTTCAGTTTACCTTTACTACTCAGTTTTGTACAGTTGTTGCTCAGTACTTTACTTTTCACTCTGGTCTGCTTGTATGTAGTTACTTTTGTCATACTTGTACACTGCTTCTTTTCTATATTTAGAATTGTTGTGACTTACCTACAGTTTCATCTTCGTGGCACCGCAGATGCAGTACATGTTGATGTAGATGTTGAGTTGCAGAGCCAGAGTTCGACCCTGAGACCGCAGCTTTCAGATTTATTTTCACTTATGTACTTTCTTTCTTCTTGTATATTTGTTGGAGTATATTGTGTAGTATGGATTGTAATAATTGGACACTATTTGGGTATTTTTGTACATCTCTGCATCGTGGCTATATTGATTTCACTGGTGATCTGCAGACCTGCGAATAAATCAAATAAGTAATGCCCCCCGAAAGCGGGTCATTACAAGTTTGGTGGCCCACGCAGGTCTGCGCTAATTACTCGTGAACAATACAACAAGATCAGGGTGTGCAATATAAAATACTCAAATTAACCTCGAGTACGGGTTGTCTTGAGTGTTCACCTGTATTGGATAAACGGGTGAAGCGTCCTTATTACCCAGCTTCATTAGGTCTTCCTTGATTCTCATCATCTTCTTTGAACCCTTAACCCTTGTCTAGAAATTCTTGTTCCATTCTTTGGATATACCTTCCGTAGTAACCTCCTTTGCTAGCATTTAGATTGATTTTTCATGAGTTGAACCATTCTTTCACTTCAACATCATCACCCTTCCTTTAGCTTGATGACCTTTCGATTGACCTTCTTAGAATCTTTCTAACTTAGTTCGCTTGAACTCTAGCTAGGTCTATTTTAAGAAGGGTAGCATTCAATTTTCGGTCACCAGAAGTTTAAGTTCAACAACAGAAGCGTATCGAAGGACTTTCAGAAGTATTTGAGGATGGTGCTAGAGAATTTGAGACGAGCCAAACCCGACGTGCAAGTGTAGGCTGTTACGTCTTATTCATCTTCTTGAGCTCGTATTTCTCTTCCAACCCCTACTTTCATCTTGTGCCCGATTTTCCATGGGTTTAAATCCTTTTCCCGCATACCATCTCCCCCTCATTATTATCTTTTGTCCTCATCCTCTCCTCGAGCCCCGGTCCCGCCTAACCTAGCTACCTTACCCTACCCTATCAATGCTTTCGGTGCCCTTTTAAACCCCTCCTCTCTTTTCATCACCAACCCATCCAGTGGCTTCCTCTTCGCCGCAACGACACCCACTCCCTCACCCTACCTCTCTCCCAGCGAGCCCAGCCCCTCTGGCCTCACTCGGAGCTCCGCCACGCCACCCGACGTCGTCGAGCAATCGCAGTCTCTGCATCGACAACCGCTGATGGCCCTCTGACATTCCGTTTTAGGATTTTTGGGCTTAGCGACGACCCTCATCGCCACCCTCGCTATTGCAGTATGGTTGAGATCTTGGGAAGTTGCGATTCTTGGGTTTCTTTCGAGCTCTTTGTCCTGGGCCTTGCCCCTAAAGGTGCCCCGCTTCGTTTCCTTCTTGGGTCCACTCCTTCGTGTTTGTTGGACCATGAGTTATTGGTCGTTGAATTGTTTAGGGTTGATGGTGATAACTGTGGATGTCAACCAATGGTGTTGGCAAGGAGTATCATTGGGGATGAGTATTGGCTTGCTATTGGCCTTAGGTGTTGAAGTTGGATGTCGATCTTGTGTTTGGATTTGGATAATGGTTTCGGTGTTGGTTTGTTATCGGACGTTATGGGAGTTGATACAAGAAATGGCGATGATAAGTACGGTCTTTAGTAGTTTGCCTTGTACTTGTTTATTTGTGTTGTTTTGGACAATGATTTGTCTTTGGTATTTATGGAAGTTGACGTCTTTTGTGTTCGGCTGGTTAAGGTATAACAGCACAAATGCATATGGATTAGTCATTACGTCTTTGTATGCTATATTGATGACTTACTTGGTTAGGCCCAGTTAGTCATCATTAGCATAAGTTGAAAATTTTAAACTTTATGATCTTCCTTTTTATGTGGTTTAAATAGCTTGCTACTGACGTATCACCTCAAGTTCCAAGTTCGAACAGATGTCGTCGTCATAATAACTATCATTTTCATGTAACGCCATTAGCTCATATTAACTTTTGGCTACTTGAAAAGTCAAGTAAATTATTATGACGATACTGGTCTTAGGACTAATTAGGGAAGCTATGGTGATGTCAATAGTATGTATTCATACACATCATCTCTTGTTTTCTTGATGTTGTGATATCACATTATATTTCATGCTATTAACAACTTATTTTCCTATATCATGATCGTTTATCAAGCCTTCCCATTGATCGTTTAATTGCTTAAAGCAATGATCGGTCTTTTGAATTTCGAGGACGGAATTATTTTAAGGAGTGTAGGATGTAACGACCCGTAATTTTCAATACATCTATTTACGTATTCACGTATTTTTCACATTTTAAAAATTACTTTATAATGATTAGTCATGGATTTTATATCAAAATGATTTCAAAAATTTCTAATAAAAATATTTTGAAGTATCAAACTAGTTATGGAGTATTTTAGTAAGTTCGGATTTCATTAAATACCTCTAAATAATTTGATAAAAATTCATTTTCAATTATTAATGTTTTGGCTTAATGAATTAATTTTCTATATGAACATCATCAAAACGTTTTCAAACTTCTACAGTATTATTCTATGATTATTTAGGGCTTCCCATATTAATTTCGTAATTTTCTGAAGTCAAATCAATAGAGAACTTGCAAGCCAGCTTCCTAAATGTTTTGGCCTAAAATTAATATCTCCATAGCTCAAATCATGAAACGGACTTTGTATTCGCGATCCTCGCGACGATACGAACCCGTGTCTATGTTTTCGTAATTTTTCGGACACGTTTACCCTCAGGGGCAAAATTGTAATTTCTTTAACTATTGTGTTTTTACTAATTACTTTCACTAATTAAAGTTTACCTTTCACTAATTACCTTAAACCCTAATTATCTACCCTAAACTAGCAGCCCACGAGGAACTCACTTAACCCATATTCTTCCCTTAGTCAAAATTTCACCTAAATCTAATTAATTCTATTGACTAAATATTAAATTCTCTTAATATTATATTATCTTATTAATCCTATTTAAACCCCCCTAATTATCTTTCTCCCTCACTCACCCAGGCCAAGGCCCGACCCACGTGTTCTCTCTCTCTCTCCCCCCCCGAGACCCTCACATCTCCCTCTCTCAAACTCTCTCCCCCTCTCCCTTCGTTTTTCCCTCAGCCCACGCGTTCCCCCTCAGATCGCGCAAAGCCCCTCGTCTCCGACCTCTGACGACAACGACGACGAATGCTGCCCTCATGTCGACACCCTCTCCTCCTCCCCAGCTCCGAAGGCATCACTCACCGCCTGTGCGACCTCACCACGTCGCCGTCGACTTTCGCCTGCGAAGCCGTCTCCTCTGACCACCGAATTGCCCACTCCGACGTCGAAGCCTGCACGCCAAGCTCCCCAGCCCACGGCGACGACAACGCTATTTTTGACTCCTCCCACCGTCGGCAAACTCGAGCACCTCGCCACGCACCCTGAGCACTCCACCATTCTCCACCGTTCCACGCCGCCACTCCTCCTTCCCCGAGCTCCGCCTTGATCGCCGCCTCCCTCCTTCGTCGTTCCCGACGCACCGCTCCGACGCCTTCCCGCCCTCGAGAACCCCTGCTCTTCGAAGCCCCATGCCACTCGCCTCGCCACCGTCAACCGCCGCCTCCGACCGCCACGCTTCGCCGCCCCGCTACCGCTGTCGCCTCGCCGCTGCCGCTGTCGCCACCTCCTTCGTGCCACCGTCGAGAGCACAGGAGACATCCCCAGCGAACGGAAACGAAGAGAAGGAGTATATGGAGGTAAAATACGTATTCGTATATGTGTAAGAAAATACGGGTATATATTGATATTATATGGGGTTTATAGTTTAAAATTCATAACTAATGACCTAAGCCTCACAAAAATGCAAGGCCAGCTCCAGAAAATCAGAAATGACATTATGGATCCAATGGCACTGGTTTCATCTTAATCAGACGCTTAGTTTCTTCACAATAAATTTTTAACCCTAAAACTTAAGTACGTCGTTTTCACTTAAAAATCAGTAACTTGTTATTTTCACATAAACTGATATGTGAGAAAAATATATGTTGTAGCACTCTTCGAGACGGTCATTTTGACAGCTAACTTGAAACTTTCTGATGCAGATTGCATCCAGAAGAAATTGTTGAATAAACACGTTACCTAATTAAAAATAGTTTTTAAATTGAATTTGAGCTTTAAAAATTATTAAAAAAATAACAGAAACTTCTGAAAAATATCTCCTCCTGCAGTAAAATTATTTTCCTCATATCTAGCCTATATAAAAATTTAGAACGCTTTTTGACAATGTTTCAATCAGTTTTAAAAATCAAAACAATCAAATTATTTAGATAGGAAATGTCGTGTTATTTAACCAATTATTCTTGTGTTTTCAGGTACCAGTTCTTGTGCACCAACTCTAGTGGAAGCCATAGATCTAGTCCCAGCTTGCTACGACAACCTCGAAATCAGTAAGTCACGATAAATTCTAAAGTTAGAAAATTAGCTGGTGTACCCGTATGAACTTAGAACACCACTATTGCCTCAGAACGGCTACTTGACTTGAACCAAACTAGAGACCTAATCTAATAGGAAAGTAATCAACTACAGATTACTTTGCCAACTTTCAACCTTGGTGGTTGTAGCACACAACCATCAACTTGGGTAAATTGTGTGCTAAACAATACTACCACATGCTCGAAGCATGAAATCGGTATTACAGTTGTTGGACTTGTCTTTATCCTCACTGTTCTTTGGCACCATCTATTTTGAAAAGAGTTTCTAACTTTCTGGTTTTCAATAAGAAAGTCAACCAATGGTCTTGGGTTGACTAGCATCGTGTGATACATCGTATGGAACATCTTGTGAAACATCCCGTATAACACTTGAAACTTCACTGGGGTTTTTGGGATAACCCATAGTTTGAGAGAGTGCAGGAGTGACTAGAGTTCATCTACATGTTTAGCTGCCTGGGTTTCGGCATTCTGTCTAGCTGCCTGTGTTTTGGCAAAAAAATATGCTGACGTGTCAGCATCCTGTCTAGCTGCCTGTGTTTCAGCATTCGTCTGGGTAAGCGCACCCAGGCAAGAGATGAACTCAATGGTTGCATATTGTACTCTCCGACTTGAGTCACGTAGTTCTAGTACAGCTTACACGATCACCTTTACTCTTTGCAGCACATGCACTTTACCTACTACACCTGTGCAGTCATAGTACTTTACTTGTCGTACTTTTAGCTACAGTAGTCGCATGCTTCACCTGCTTTATACTTGTACTACCACAGTATAGTTTGTTCTCTCCTTACAGTTCAGTTTACCTTTACTACTCAGTTTTGTACAGTTGTTGCTCAGTACTTTACTTTTCACTCTGGTCTGCTTGTATGTAGTTACTTTTGTCATACTTGTACACTGCTTCTTTTCTATATTAGAATTGTTGCGACTTACCTACGGTTCCATCTTCGCGGCACTGCAGACATTGTACATGTTGAGGTAGATGTTCCTGAGTTGCAGAGCCAGAGTTCGACCCTGAGACCGCAGCTTTCAGATTTATTTTCACTTATGTACTTTCTTTCTTCATGTATATTTGTTGGAGTATATTGTGCAGTATGGATTGTAATAATTGGACACTATTTGGGTATTTTTGTACATCTATGCATCGTGGCTATATTGATTTCACTGGTGATCTGCAGACCTGCGAATAAATCGAAATAAGTAATGCCCCCCGAAAGCGGGTCGTTACACGTAGTCAACTCCTGGGTGTTTGGAGGTCGACTACTAATAGTGGATAGACTAGCTTATTTGCTCTCAAGAGTTTAAAAGGATATTTAAGATATTAAAAACATTTTGCTTTCAAAATCATTTTGTGTGTGTATATGATATCTACTTTGGCTTTAACATAATCCTAAGAACTCACACACTACACTAAGACAAGACCTTCGGGAAGCTGATCCGGTAGATGCTTGCTTCTCCTGAATTTGAGTTCCTTCTTCTTTAAGCTTGAGCACGAGCTTCATCTTGTGCTTGGTGTAGAACTAGCAAATTCTTCTTCGTCTCGTGTGTGGTTGAGCTTCTTCGGAGTATGTGTAAAGTCACCGTTCGTCGCATAACCTGCACACTTGAGTTGTAGTATAGTTAGTATACTAACATCATTTGGTGTGCTCATCATCAAAACCACTTAGGGGTGGGATTCCATTTCCCATCAAAAACAATGTTAAAATCCTAACTTTGCATCAAATCCTAAGATCCTAGGGCTAATCCATTAGCACTAGAAACGATTACTCATAATTTATAGCGATATCAACAAAAGCATTTAGAATAGCAATAGAAATCATGATCGCAATAAAAGACATCGAACTAAGCATAGATAAATTAGAGATCGTTACCAAAGCGCTGAAGACGAACAAACAATCGCAGAGAATTAAGATCAAGAGGTTCCAAGCAAATTGCAATAATAAAAATATCAACTTTGTCTTCAAAACAATAGAGACGGCTCAAGAACTCTATAAGAAAAACTAAGAACTTATAAAATAAAAATGTCAATAGCCTCCTTTAAAACTAGGGTAAAAAGAGTGCTTAAATACAATGGGGATGGACCCCACAAATCTGGAGAAAGAGCTTCTTGGGCCTCCAATTAGTTGGGCTACTGCGCCCTACTCGGTCGAGTGACAACACTATCAACCGCTTCTCCTTTCTTGGTTCAGCTTCAGATACAAGCAGCTCGGTCGAGTGATCACCGTGCTCGGTCAAGTCACTGAGGGATGCTTCTTTAGGCTCAACGTGCGGCTCTGTAATTGATTCCGCTCGACCGAGTAGTTGTAGTACTCGGTCGAGCACTGGTCTACTCGGTCGAGCTACATTTAGTTGGAGAGGCCTTCAAAATCTTCGTTCTGATTAGGCTTCAGCTCGATCGAGCGGTTGCAGTGCTCGGTTGAGTCACTTCTGTGCTCTGATACTTCGATTAGGAATTGGAATTGAATTGTAGTCAGGCGAGTTGATCTGACCGAGTGGCATTTCTACTCGGTCGAGTGATGCATGCATATCAGCTGGAGGAGCTCTTCTTTTGGTTTGGATGTCAGCTCGGTCGAGTGCTGATGCACTCGACCGTGTGGTCTGGGAAAACAACACATGATCCTCTTTGAGCTCCTTTCTCTCTTTCTTTTCTCTTCTCCTCCTCCAATCTTCTTCTCCACCTTGTTGAACACATATCGAATCTCGCCATAGATGTTATGGATAGCTCGGATGTATCCATATGCTATAATGGCTCCAAATCGCTCCAAAAATTCCAGAAAATCCACAATTCTATACGAAAATCGAAACGATGATAGGGCTCTGATTGTACAACGATGAAGCTCGTAGGGTCGAGCTCCTCTTGTTTGACGAGTCTCGTCGGGCAGAGCTCCTTTGGGTCGAGGTTGCCTGGGTCAGAGGTTGTCTGACGATTGGTGGTCCAACGAGATCAGATTGGTTCGATCTTTTGCTGGATCCAAAGCGCTGCTGATTGATTAGCTCACGTGACCTAGGGATCAGAGGTACTCTTGCATCGATGACGTTCTAGCATCGATGACAAGGGCTTGAGTTGGACGCGATGTATTTGAGACTGCCATTGAAACTCGGATGAAGGCCCACGAGGCCAATGAACAGGAATGGAAGTTCAGATTGAGCTCGGGGGGCAGCAGTCTGACTTGGACGAAGGATGGGGACTCGGATAACGCATGGCGGCCCCGATCTTGGCTCCAATTTGGGTTAGACGAGGTATGGCAGCCCCGATCTCGTTCGGACAAGGCACGATGACCTCAATTTGGGGCTGACGAGGAATGGAGGTCCAGATCTCGCTGGATCAAGCACTCTGGGTCGATGTATCTCATTGCGTCGAACTCTGTCGATCTCGTTGCATCGACGGGCTTGTCCAAGCTGCCTAATGGAGATCTGAGACTGCTCCTGATGATTTCCAGATTGAAAGTAAAAAGTTGACGAAGAGAAAAGAGAGTAGTATCTTCCATGTCTTTGTCTTATAGGTTCAATCGGAGCTCGACCGAGCTTGGTTATCTGCTTGTTTGCTCAGATCCTAAAGGTGTCGAATCCCCTGAGCTTGGACCGTCGATGAAGCTCACAGAACTCGATCAATACTTGGAGATAGGAGTAGACCTTCAGGATCGATGTTGAGGAGGTAGGAGGGCTCCGATTGAGCTCAGACGAGCTATGGATAGCCTCCATCAAGTTCGGAGGAGGCATTGGGGCTCGGATGATGCATGACAGGTGTCGATTTTGCTTAGACGAGGAACAGCGGCCTCGACTTGGGTTGGTCGAGGCTTGGTGGCCCCAATCTCGTTCGGGTGAGGGACAATGGGCATCGACATCGCTCAGGCGAGGAACGACGGGCACCGATGGTTTTGAGCTTGCTGGAACGAGGTATGGTGAGCGTCGGCTTTGCTTGGACCGATATCTGGTGTTGGATCGAGGGTTGAGCTCCTTCGAGAGGCGCAGATCCGAGGAAACCTGGTCGATCTCTGGTGTTGGATCGAGGGTCGAGCTCCTTCGAGAGGTGAAGATCCAAGGAACTCCGGTCGATCTCCGGTGTTGAGGGTCGATCTCCGACCCTTCGAGATTGGATTAAGGGTCGATCTCCGATGTTAGATCTGGGGTCGAGCCCCTTCGAGATTGACGGTGTTGGATCCGATGTTGTGGGTCGATATCCGACCCTTCGAGATTGGATTGAGGGTCGATCTCCGATGTTGGATCTGGTGTTGGATCGAGGGACTCTGGTCGACGGTAGTTCGACCTGGATCGATGAACTTCAGAAGGGATCTGAGATGTTGGGCCTCGCATCTAGGTCGACGGGCCCCGCAGGATCGCTGAGTTTCATGGAAGAAGATCGGAACCCGGTAAGCTTCTCAAATTTGGTCGAAGGTGGATCCAAGCTCGTCGGAGCTTCTCCATCTTGATCTGAGGTGAGTTGATGAATCATGTCTCGATCACTTTTCGACCGTATGTTTTTCGTGCGCGTACCTTCTTGTTCGTACGCGTATTTTTGTGACCTCCTCTTATATCCCAAATGCGCGATGTTATATGTCGTTGTAACCCTCTGAGAGAGTACTTATTTGTGGAATTTTTCGTGAACGTCATTGCATGACTCATTCTTCCACAAAACAGCTTTGTTTGAAGGGGTGTCGTAACTTTAGACTTCGACCTTTGACCTTTTTGTTTTTAGTTTTATTTTCCGTTACCCTAACCCGTGATCATCATCTTAGTCTCGACCCTCTCGTTGACACGGTCATCCCGATAATTTTCTTATATTTTTCGGACACTGTTAGGCTGACCAATCACCCTAATCACTTTCAACTTGTAATTCGCCTAGCCAATCCCTAATTCGAAATCTTAATCAATTCTAATTAAATCTAAACCTTAGGATCCTACGTATCACATGTTGAAATATTCCTAGCTATCTACACCCTAACTCTACCCTCCCCCTCACACACACTCTCTCTCTCCAATCACCCTAAGTATACCCCCTTTTCAACCCCATAAAGCAAAACCCCCTCTTATTGAAACACACTCACGCATCTAACCCTAGGTTTACAAACAACCCAGCTGCCTCTTGCATCAAACTCACAGCAACCTTGCTCCTACCCACCGGCCACCCTCCACCCTCTCTCCCCTTGCTCCGGCTAAGCACCACCACACAACACCTCCTCCTCCTCCTCTAAACCGCAAGAAACTCTCCCCACCTACACAAAAACTGGCGATCTCCACTTATAAACTGCCGAATACCCCCTATAAAACTCACGGCCACCACCTACCTTTGCCGCATAGCCCCTCATCAACCCCCCACATCGTCGGCCCTCCTCCACGACAGCCTCCACCGCCGGAAAACCCCACAAAACTGCTGAACCCAACAAAACTGTCATTCCTTACCCCAAAACTTTCGGCCACCCCCTTGTAGCCGCCACCGGCCACCCACATCCGGCCATCTCCCTCCTCCCGTGGTCATCTTCTCCTCTGTGTTCGCTGCCCTCTTGTCGTCGTCTTCGTCGCAAGCCGTAGTTCATCGTACCTCGCTCGCTACCGGAATCCAACCCTTGACGTCGCTACCCGATGTCAGTGTAGCTCTCGCGTCATGTTCAGGTATATCCCGATTTGTAGAAAACC
The DNA here is from genome assembly GCA_030789695.1 of Scilla litardierei. Taxonomy (NCBI): domain Eukaryota; kingdom Viridiplantae; phylum Streptophyta; class Magnoliopsida; order Asparagales; family Asparagaceae; genus Scilla; species Scilla litardierei. The sequence continues at coordinate 318,934,505 of CM061141.1, read as the reverse complement.
CAAACACCGCATATCTAACAAGATAAAAATCGTAATTTTATTGTTTTGGTTAAATCACTAATTGAGATTAATAATATGGGACTGTAAGTTTGGATATTGGTTTGAGCACATAGGGAGATTCTGGACATCGTTGAACTGAGGATTACGGACGTTGTATCAAGCAAGTGAAACTTGCTCAGATTATTGTTAGGCCATGTTTAGGCCATTCTGTGAATTTGTGCAAAAGAGACTAGGCGGTGAATTGATAGTCGCCTAGACGCCCATATTTGATCTAGCTTGACAACGAAGCTAGATCCGACACCATATTTGATCTAGATTGACAACGAAGCTAGATCTGACACCCTTGCCATGCTATGATTCATACATATCACATGTTGATCGCGCCCCAGATACACGTCCCGGTACGGCGACACTGTAGTCTTACCGCAAGCGCACGGTGTAGCGGTGAGCGGGTATCGAACACGAGGAGGACGTACGACAGTGTCTTCTTCAGTCAACGCTATAGGAACAGTAGAGAAATGGTCGCAGTAATGCGGTCACAGTCGTTCAATTATACGAAAGAAAATATCAAATTAATAAAGACGCCTAGGGATAGGGAATCCCCGCTACTTGCCGTATCTCATCATTGTGATTCGTAGGTTTCACAATTGCTAGACTTGAAATTCGGGTGAACTAGTTGCAACTAAATGTAGAACCAAGCTCACGCTCTCGCGTTATTGCCGGTCTATAGCAAACCTAGGGTAGGGTCCAATCTCTTGCAAACCCTAACCTAGGCAAACTAGCGTGAAGAACAACATCATCGTTCAATCGTATCTCGAGCCCACTCTCGTGCAAACTCGAGCTACGACCTAGGTTGGGATAGTTCCTACCCGTCCAATCTCTTGCAAATGGGTACCGGTTTGGAATTGCAATCGAAAACCCTAGTATTGGTCCAATCTCTTGCAAACCAATCCTAGGGGAATCCAATTGCAACCCAATTCGAATTTCTAGGGCTTCCTATCGAATTGGGATCCAATCTCTTGCAAATCCCAATCGGTATGAATCCTTAGCTATTCGTATTAAATCAATCCCAAATTAACCCTAATCAATCCTAGCAAGAATTTTACCTATTCATCACAAATTTGAAATTGGGCTCGTAGGGTTTATCCCTACGCCCTAAGACGATAACACTACTCACAATTCATCATGCAAATCATTAGATATTCAATGGAAATAACAAGAGAATTCATTGCAATAATCAAGATATCAAGAAAAAATAGGGTTTTTAATAGAGAGAAAGGCAAACCAATGGAGTTCCAATAGCATCCAACAAAAAAGAACTTTTATCTCCTCTCCAATAATCCAAATCAAATCTCCTAAAAGTTAATCAAAAAGGCTGCCAAAAGTTCAAGAAAAAGCTCCCTAAACTAGGTTAAAAACTGGGGTTAAATACCCCCCAAAATCACCCAAAAAAACTGTGACGAAACTGCCCCTACGCAGCCTCAAAATCGTAACTTACGCTACAGGCAGCGCGGCTCACTCGGCCGAGTGACAAATGTCACTCGGCCGAGTGAGAGACACTGAAGGATTCCAGAGAGTTGGGGGTCTTGGGGGTCGTCTCCTCGGGAGTCACTCGGCCGAGTGACTTTTTTTCACTCGGCCGATGGGCGTTCTTCACTCGGGCGGACTGCGTGCGTCACTCGACCGAGTCGGTCTTTGGGGCTGACTGATGGATTCCAGAGAGTTCAACATTTTTGGTTGCCGTCGTCTTGGCTCCACTCGGGCGAGGGGTGACTCGGTGCTCGGCCGAGTGGTCTGGCGATGCTCGGCCGAGTGCACGCCGATATTAGCTCTGTTGCGTATCCGATCTGGCCGGCCGAGCGGGCTGTCTATGCTCGGCCGAGTGACTCCTTCACTCGGCCAAGTGGCATGCTGAAAATGCCCATTCTTCGTATTTTTGCCTCCTCGTCGCTCATACGACGTTCTTTCTTCTTCCACTCCTCTCCAATCGCAGAATACCCCTCAAGAGAGTCGTCGGTGACCCTCCGGAGTGGGTGCATCTCAGAATCACTCCAAATCGCTCCAAATCTCCTGAAATATGACAAAAACAACAAATCGTGAAAAGCATCGCAATATTGTCGAATAAACATGAAAAACACGATTTGAGTGTTCTAAATGGCATGCAAACATGCAGAAAAAAGGTGTAAAATACGGAGTGATCAAAATCCCCCAAGCTTACCTCTTACTCGTCCTCGAGGAAGATGAGTAAAAAGCGAACCCGGTGGATAAAGATAAAGAAAACGATGGAGAAATAGAAAATGAAAAATGAAAAACAAAGTAGAAAACGAAGAGGGAAGTTGCTAGATCATTTTTCTCAGGACGTGGGTTTTGCTTACTCATATAGCATGCATCAAATATAAAACACATGTCAAAGACTTTTATTTTGATATCATAGTATAATGGTGCATTTAAAATAGAAAACCCAAGAATATCAATATAGCATGAAAAATGGAATAATTCTAAGATTAACATCTTTTGAAGCATCTAAAGCGGTATACAATATCGTAGATGACACACTTTTCAATTGAATGCTTTCTATAAGGAGTATAAGAGATATCACACGATAGAGTAGTAAGAATAGAAAAAGTGTGGTTTTCATGAAATGAATGCTAAGCGTAGATTTCTGGATTTCGAGAAACTTTAGCAATCTCACCGAATATAAAATATTACTTAGCCTAGGTTGTCATGCACCGTCAGGTAGTCACTCTCTCACACATCATTGGATTCTCTCCCCCAAGCTTATCTATAAGTGTGGTGGCATATACAAAACAATATTTACATCTCCGTTTCCTTTTGTAGCTCCAAAAGTAAAAGAAAAAAAACAAAAACAAAAAGAGGGAAGAAAGAGAGAAAGTGTATGAGATGAGATCGTTTTCGAACTTCTTTTCTCTTCTCTTTTCTTTTTTTTTCTTCAATTCTTTTTATTTTCTTTTTCTCTTTTTCTCTCACTTCTTTTTTTAACATATATACACGAATGATCCCAAATTAAAAGAGAAGGATATACAAGTATTTTTCTTTTTGGCTTTGGGGAATTTGGAGCATGGGATACAATAACGGGGGGGTGCCAATAATAGAATCGCTAAGGGGAGATTCACCAATGAATTAAAAATAGAGAAATAATGTTCAAGATATGTGGAGAAAGAAATAAATGTATCTATCAGTTCACTCTATAGGACGTGCATGACAACTTCAGCAGGGTAATATAATCTACTCAGTTTAATCTCAAAAAGTAAACTAGTCCAGATTTATCATTGCTAGCAATAATTCAATCAACCCGAAGCGAAGCGTACTAAGCATGCAATAAGAAGTGATATGAGAAAAGAAAGCAGTACTCCAAATATAAGCGATCAATGCGTGAATCTTGGTGTGTTTTCTACGATAGCATACATATGAATCATCAGACATCAGCTAATAATAGAATTTCATCCATTTTCATACAGCAAAAGAGAGTGAGTTACTATTTCTAAATGCAAAGCAGAACATAGCATATGATATCAGAAATAAAAAGCTAAGACACGACAAATATAGCATGCATATAGAGAAAAGCTAACACCACGTCATTATCATCACAGAAAAGTCATCTCTAGCAGAAGATGAAAGAAATAAAGACAAAAGAAAATAAAAATATTTACAATGCAGCACACAAAGAAAATAAGAAAAACGTGATACATGGTAAAAAAAATGAAAAAGTGATGAAAAATGGGTGCAAAAGTGGAAAAAACGTGGAAAAACTAAAAATAAAGGTGATAAAAGCGGAAAGCGTGAGAATTCACTCCCCCAAGCTAAAGTGCACAGTGTCCTCAATGTGCGAAGTGTGGCACACCGAGAGACGTGTAATGGGTGGGGGGGTGGTTGCATGCATGATAAAAAGAAAAGAAAGGTAAAAATAAAAAAGAAAATATGATGATGAGAATGATGCATGCAAAGATGGGAGTGATGCAGATATGTGTCACCAAAAATACTCTCACTCTCTCCCAAAAAAGGTATATAATGATGTGAGCAAGATAGAGACAAAAATAGTGCGGGGAGGAGGGGGGGCAAAAATATATCGACAGGACCTAGTAGAGAATGGGCAGCATAACGAAAAAAAGAGCAATGGCATCAAGGGTGTGCCTAAGCTGGTGGTGCTGCGCCATCTCCGTCCTGAGGCGGAGGTGGAGGAGGTGGTGGTGGTGGCTGGGTAACAGTCTGCTGGGTGGGTGGTGGTGGTCGTGGCAGTCGCTCGAGAATCTGGGTCAGGCAAAATTGAATGCCGGGAAGTAGCTCGACGCGGTGCTGCATGGCGGTGACTGCGGCAGAGAAAGCCCTAAAATCGCCCCTGAGTCCACTCACCGCCCCCTCAAGAGCACGAATGCTCTGGACTAAGGCGTCAGGGGGTGGTGGAGCGGAGGGACGGACAGGTCTAGGCTGAGCAGGTCGGGGCTGTCTGAAACGGGCGGTGTAAGTAATCGGGACAGCATGCAAGTGTGCAAAAGGTGCTGTGCTCACTAGTGGATGCCCAGCCTCAGTGCGAGGCCGGGACACAGGCTGGGACGAGGAGGAAGCAGCAGCAGTGGAAGTGGAAGACAAAATCGGTGACGAGATAGCAAGAGAGGCCAGTGACACAGACGTGGGAACAGACGTCATGACACTCGCGGATAGGACGGCTACCGTGGAGACAGAAAGGTCGACCGCTGGTGTGGAAGTGTGGGGAACAAAAGGTGAGACCCCAGCGGAGATCAAAGTGGATAGGGTCTCCACGACGGAAGCGAAGGAAGACTCGTCGCTCTCAACAATAGAAGGTGGACGCTCTGGTAGCAAAAAGGTGAGGGGCTCAACCGACAGGGGCACAGCAGTGGTGGGGGTGGTGGTAGACGTGGTGGAAGTGGAGGACGACTCAGCAAGTGTACTCCCGACACCGGCAGAAGTGTGGATAGTGGTGTCGGGAGCGGCAGAAAGTGCAGGCTCAGGCTGAGGGATCACAGGGTCTACAGGTGCAGAGGGTGCCTGCTCAGCCTCCTCGACCTCAAGCACGTAGGTGGCGGGGATTAGGAGATCCATCGTCGGAAGCCAGTCCTCGTGTGCCGGTCCTATGTGTGTCCGAGCGGGGCTCGGGAGGATCATGTAGTCAGCACCGAAAGGACCGTGCAACCATACCCAGTGCCGCTGGCCGTGGGGATGAAGCATCTTCATCCGGGCCATGACGTCTATCGAAAGTGAAGTGGGGCTCGAAGGTCGACGCAGGTCGGCCGAATGGTCCTCGTCGGTCATCAGGGCTAGCAGGGTGATCAGGCCGCTGCAACATATCGGGGAGCGAGCGCCCACAGATACTATGATGCGGTCCAAAAACCAGCTAGCAACGTCAATCTCAACGACGGGGACCATCGCAACACCATCCATATCCAGAACTCTGGGGCGAGTCATCGCGTAGAGCATATAGAGCTCAGGCGTAGACATCGTCACAGGCTCATACCTCGCTAGAAAGGTGGTTGCCATAAGGCGCTGTGCTATGCGGAGGCAGGGGTGGACTATGGCTGAGGACTTGGCCCTACTAGGGTCAAAGGCGTGTGGTAAACCCGTGATCCTGGCCCAAAAGGCGTGGGAATCGAAAGATGGCGGAGGGATGTGTGTGTGGACGTAGGCTCGGTCGGGCGCGGGGATTGCGAGCCACTGAAAGAATGCTCTAAGCATATCGAGAGTGATCTGACACTCTCGTTCCATGAGTCTAAAGGAGCATCCCTCATCAGTCTGGGTGATCGAGCTAAGTACCTCGAGTGTCGGACGAACGTAGGTGTCCGCCGACACAGACAAAAAATCTCGCCAACCCACGTTGTCGTACAACATGAGCATCCCCTCAAGTACCCCCAGGCGGTCTAGGTCTGCTAAATGAGCGAACCTGGAGGGTACTATTGGGCGCTGGGCGATACGCTCAAATCGGACGCGATGTGCATCGTCTCTGAACGTGATGCCCAGCGGCCCGACGGCTGGAGCCGGTGGTGGCTATGCGTGAATGGGATCGGCTGGAAGTGGCTGCGGATGGATGGGGTCGGCTGGAAATGGCTGTGTGGGGTGAGGTGGTGAAGGTGGAGGGGAGTCCTCCCTAGCGTGGGAGGGGCCGGGCTCATCTGGCCGCTTCCGCTTGACGAAAGTTCCCCGAGTGCGTGGCCGTGTACGGGGCGGCATATGTGTCCCGAGTGCTCACCCAACTAATGAAAAATGCGGCGTGCTAAAAAATGGAATGAAGGTACCTGAACACGCCGCGAGAGCAAAACAGCAGATAAGTGCGAAGACGCCGCCTCCACGAAGCCAATAGCGCGTCCGACAGCTCCCCTAAGCTCCCCCAAGATAGCGTGCACATCAAACAATAATATCAGCGTATAAAATTCAAAATACATGGGGGATATGGGGTATAACAGATAAGTAAAGAAGTCGATTTGAGTTAGGGGCTCAATGGGCGTACAGATCGTCAAAAATAGGGGGAAAAGGAGCAAAGGGGCGAAATTTGGGTTACCGGCGGTCGGCCGGCGGCGAGGGTGGTCGCCGGCGGTGGGGGGTCGGTGGTCGGTGCTCGACCGACGGTGGTGCGACGATCGGGGCCGGCGACGGGGTGAATCGGGCGAGGGAGGGTGCGTCGCGGGCGAGGGGAGTCGAAAGGTCTCGGGCTCGGGCGAGAATTGGGGAATAATTGCGTTGAACTTCGCACCGAGCCCGCAATTTCTTATATAGGGGTGGTTACGACTCGGCCGAGTGACTCTGTCACTTGGCCGAGTGACGTAACAGAAAATTTTTAAAAAAAACTCCTCGCCACTTACGACTCGGCCTAGTGTCTTTGCCACACTCGGCCGAGTGGAGAAAGTCCATTCGGTCGAGTGGCACAAGCTACTCGATAGCACTTGCCCTAGGATGGTATCAATTTCACTCAGCCGAGTGAAGAAATATACTCGGTCGAGTGGCAGTTTATACTGAAATCACAAAAAAGACAGAGAGTTGGGTACATCAGACTTCCCTCGTTGGTGCGCCACTCGGGCGGACGGCTTTCTTTGCTCCGCCGAGTGACTATGGTACTCGGCCGAGTGAGGCTCTGTTTCCTGCTTCGGGGCTCCGTTTTGGCTCTACTATCTGTTTTTATTCCTCCAGGTGATTTCTTCCTCCTCCTAAGCCTTGAGCGCATTCCTGGAGCGCTCTTCTTCGCCTCGGTCATCCTCCATATGATAGATATCCTTTCCTCCTCCTCCTGTCAAAGAAAATAGGACCCGTTGTCACAATTTTTCAGGCAAACGACTCAAAAACACTAATAAAGTCTAAAACTAAAATAAAAACTAAAATAGAAATAATGCGATAACCGTCGGGTTGCCTCCCGACAAGCGCGCGTTTAAGGTCTTGAGCTCGACCCCTTTAAATTTTCAATTTAGCGCGGGATGTTGGGTGCATATGAGATGCACCCATCAAATTTGCCGGGAAGACCGCTCGGATTTGGATCATGGTGGTGTGTGGTCTTCCTCAGTGCCCCTTCATCACGGGCAATGTTGGGGGGTGTCTCCCCCAAGCTAAAGCTTGTTCCGGTCTTCGACTTTGCCGGTGACACCGATTGTCGTATCAGTGGAGCTTTCTTCGGAGTCCTCAACTTTGAGAGCTTGCAGAGCTCTCGTATTCTTGTGACATCAGCGTCGCCATCATCAATTGCCATGGAGATATCGGGGAGTGCTCCATCTTCTCTTCCTCGGCCAAATTTAGGCCTTCTTCGAAGCTATCTTCGTGGGGTGCGCCGATGGAGTGGGGGATCGCCTCTTCGATGACCTCGTCGAGGAGGTCCATGTAATCCAGCTCCTCATGATACGGCATGTGCTTCATTGCCTTCGGTATATGGAGCTCCACTTCGATGTTGCCGACGTTCAAGGTAAGATTCCCCTCCCGCACATCGACGATGACACAGGCGGTGGCGAGGAATGGGCGTCCAAGTATGAGCGACGTATCGCCCTCCTCCTTGATGTCCATTATCACGAAATTGCATTGCAAACATATGCCTCCCGGAACTTGGAGTGGGATGTCCTCTGCTATCCCAACCGGCCTTGTAATCCGACCGTCTGCTAGTTGAATCCGCATGTTGGTAGGCTTTAAATCCGTGCCGGTATTCAACTTCCAGAACATGGAGAGAGGCATGAGGCTAACACTAGCCCCCAAATCTACCAATGCTTTTTGTAGGGGGACGCCGCCTAGAGTGCAAGGAATCCGGAAACTCCCTGGATCTTTAAATTTGGCGGGCTCCTTTTTCCTCTTTGTGAACCAAGTCCCTTCCTCTGCGAGCATGATCTTCTCCTTCCTCTTCCTTCCCGTAATCAAGTCCTTTAAGAACTTGGCGTAGGATGGGATTTCCACTATAGCATCGAGGAAGGGGATATTGAGGCTCACCCCTCTCAAATACTCGAGAAACTTGGCTAGCCGTTTCTCCATCTTGGCTCTAGCTATCCGTTGAGGGAAGGGCACCGGTGGCATAAATCGGCGCTCATAAATAACTCCTCCATTCTAGATTTCACTTCTCCTTGCGGCTCCTTCTCTTTTTCAACTTCAATTGTCGGCTCGCTCTCTTGTAAAATCTCCACCACGGGCTCCTTGACTTGAGTCATGACGGGAGTGGTATCCTTTCCGCCTCTTGTAGTAACCGCAACCACGGCATTGATATGACCGGTGTTGCCACGTGGATTTTGCTCGGGTTGAGCCGGCAACTATTGATTGTTTCTATTGAGCAACGCAAGTTGCTCCCCAATTTGAGCGACGACGGTGGTAAGAGAATCTTGTCCCGCCTTCAACGAAGCATTGATTTTCCTCTGCTCCACCATAAACTCCTCCACCTTAGCTTCAAATTCCGAACGCTGTTGAGCTTGTGGAGGGTTGGGATTTCTCCAACCTTGATTGTACCCGGGTGGCCTATAAGGTCCCACTTGTTGCCTCGGTGGGAAATTTTGTTGCGGTGGCCCCCTTGGTGGATAATTCGGTTGTGGTGGTGGAGCTCGAGCTTAAGGAGGATGTTGTTGCGGGGGGTTCAATGCACCATCATTATTGGCATATGAGAAACCCGGATGGTTTCTAGCGGCCGGATTGGCCCAATATCCAGAATTCCCCGCGACATATTGAATTTGCTCCAACGCTCCTTCTCCATGCTCTCCTCCTACACACATGTCTTGGGATTGGTCTTGCCAATCGCTCATATGATTTGTCGGCGTGGATGTAGAAGGGGCTCCTCGAGGCTCCGTAATGTACTTCTCCAATCTCTCCACTACCTTGTGGAGAGAATCAAATTTGTTGGCTAGCTCCGCGACGGCCTTGGCCTCATAAATGCTAGAGGGCTTCAAGAAGGACGAAGAGTGTCCTCGCTCGTCGCCCCACTGTTGGTTGTTTGAGGCCATCTCATCAAGCAAGGCCGTAGCTTCATCGGGAGTCTTCGACAAAATGGCTCCATTTGCGGTGGCATCGATAATCTGTTTAGTCCCTGGTTGGAGTCCATTGTAAAAGCTATGGACACGCTCCCAATCCTCTATGCTGTGATGGGGGCACTGATGTTACAAGTCCTTGAAGCGCTCCCATTCCTCGTAGAGGGTCTCCTGAGGTCCTTGCTTGAAGGACATGAGAGCACTTCTAATCTTCACCGTCTTGGAGGGCGGGTAAAATTTGTCGGCGAATGCACTCGCCAATTCATCCCAAGTGGTGAAGACTCCTTCAGCTTGCGTCCTCAACCAATATAGAGCTTTATCCTTTAGTGTGAAGGGGAAAAGGCGTAGTCTGATAGCATCTATGATGACGCCCGGCATTTGGAAGGTGGCACATTTTGATAGGAAGAGCTGGATGTGGTAGTGAGGATTTTCATGGGAGTTCCCATGAAAAGGATCCTGCTGCATCAGAACTACTAGTCCGGTCTTCAACTCGAAATTTTTGTCGGCCGCCAACTCTGGCATAGCTATGGACGAGGTCGTGGAGGAAGTCTTAGGCCGAAGCCTATCTCTAATGTAGATGATTCTCGCCATGCGTGCTGCTAATTATTCAGGCGACTCTTGAATGTTCATAAACCTCCCTCCCGTATCAGGTCTCCTCTCCGCCCTGATTCTCCGCAATGTACGTTCAATCTCCGGATCAAATAATATATCTTCGGGGTATGCCGTGGATCTCGTGTACATGCAAGGGAAAATAGAGTTTCAAAGAAATAGTTAGCACAATGGAAGGGTGAAATAAAATAAAAAAATGATAGAACAAAAAGAAAGAAATAGCTAGGTTATAAGAATCAAACACTATCGCCTCCCCGGTAACGGCGCCAAAAACTTGATCGCGCCCCGGATACACGTCCCCGGCAACGACGCCAAAAACTTGATCGCGCCCCGGATACATGTCCCGGGACGGCGACACTGTAGTCTTACCGCAAGCGCACGGTGTAGCGGCTAGCGGTTATCGAACACGAGGAGGACGTACGACAGTGTCTTCTTCAGTCAACCTGGCAATAGGAACAGTAGAGAAATGGTCGCAGTAATGCGGTCACAATCGTTCAATTATACGAAAGAAAATATCAAATTAATAAATACGCCTAGGGATAGGGAATCCCCGCTACTTGCCGTATCTCATCATTGTGATTCGTAGGTTTCACAATTGCTAGACTTGAAATTCGGGTGAACTAGTTGCAACTAAATGTAGAACCAAGCTCACGCTCTCCCGTTATTGCCGGTCTATAGCAAACCTAGGGTAGGGTCCAATCTCTTGCAAACCCTAACCTAGGCAAACTAGCGTGAAGAACAACATCATCGTTCAATCGTATCTCGAGCCCACTCTCGTGCAAACTCGAGCTACGACCTAGGTTGGGATAGTTCCTACCCGTCCAATCTCTTGCAAATGGGTACCGGTTTGGAATTGCAATCGAAAACCCTAGTATTGGTCCAATCTCTTGCAAACCAATCCTAGGGGAATCCAATTGCAACCCAATTCGAATTTCTAGGGCTTCCTATCGAATTGGGATCCAATCTCTTGCAAATCCCAATCGGTATGAATCCTTAGCTATTCGTATTAAATCAATCCCAAATTAACCCTAATCAATCCTAGCAAGAATTTTACCTATTCATCACAAATTTGAAATTGGGCTCGTAGGGTTTATCCCTACGCCCTAAGACGATAACACTACTCACAATTCATCATGCAAATCATTAGATATTCAATGGAAATAACAAGAGAATTCATTGCAATAATCAAGATATCAAGAAAAAATAGGGTTTTTAATAGAGAGAAAGGCAAACCAATGGAGTTCCAATAGCATCCAACAAAAAAGAACTTTTATCTCCTCTCCAATAATCCAAATCAAATCTCCTAAAAGTTAATCAAAAAGGCTGCCAAAAGTTCAAGAAAAAGCTCCCTAAACTAGGTTAAAAACTGGGGTTAAATACCCCCCAAAATCACCCAAAAAAACTGTGACGAAACTGCCCCTACGCAGCCTCAAAATCGTAACTTACGCTACAGGCAGCGCGGCTCACTCGGCCGAGTGACAAATGTCACTCGGCCGAGTGAGAGACACTGAAGGATTCCAGAGAGTTGGGGGTCTTGGGGGTCGTCTCCTCGGGAGTCACTCGGCCGAGTGACTTTTCTTCACTCGGCCGATGGGCGTTCTTCACTCGGGCGGACTGCGTGCGTCACTCGACCGAGTCGGTCTTTGGGGCTGACTGATGGATTCCAGAGAGTTCAACATTTTTGGTTGCCGTCGTCTTGGCTCCACTCGGGCGAGGGGTGACTCGGTGCTCGGCCGAGTGGTCTGGCGATGCTCGGCCGAGTGCATGCCGATATTAGCTCTGTTGCGTATCCGATCTGGCCGGCCGAGCGGGCTGTCTATGCTCGGCCGAGTGACTCCTTCACTCGGCCAAGTGGCATGCTGAAAATGCCCATTCTTCGTATTTTTGCCTCCTCGTCGCTCCTACGACATTCTTTCTTCTTCCACTCCTCTCCAATCGCAGAATACCCCTCAAGAGAGTCGTCGGTGACACTCCGGAGTGGGTGCATCTCAGAATCACTCCAAATCGCTCCAAATCTCCTGAAATACGACAAAAACAACAAATCATGAAAAGCATCGCAATATTGTCGAATAAACGTGAAAAACACGATTTGAGTGATCTAAATGGCATGCAAACATGCAGAAAAAAGGTGTAAAATACAGAGTGATCACATGTCACGTTTATTTTGATATAACTTGTAACGACTGGTTTTCATGTATCTGGATTTAGTATATTATATTATATGTTTTGATGGATTTTCTCCTCATGCGTGGTTTTCGATACCGTAGCTTTCATTTTCGATCGTTTCGTCGTATTTTCTTAGCTTCTTCCGTTGATCGTCGATTTCGGAGTAAGTCATTCGTGACGGGCTTCGTATCGGTCATATCTTGTTGTTAGATCAAGCCTAAGAGTCTTAGGAATCGATCCCGGAGCTTCGCGATCCATTTCGGAACTTTTGGTGCTCATTAGCCGGTGTAAGAAGGGGCACCGACCGACTAGATGACGATCCAGTCGGTCGGAAAACCTTCTTGAACCGACTAGTTGGCTTTGTTAATTTCTCAGGAGTTACTGTTTGTCGTTAGTCGGTCTAAGAACGTTGGTTAACCGACTAGGTTGCAAACTAGTCGGTCGGCAATGCTTCTTTAACCGACTAACTCTTTAACTATTTTTGGTACCAGTTACTGTTCACTCTTAGTCGGTCTAAGTTCATCTTTTGACCGACTAGTTGTTAAACTAGTCGGTCAGTAGTTGTTCTTGACCGACTAAATATAAATCCTATTTCTGTACAGGAGTTACTGTTTGGACTTAGTCGGTCTGTGTTGGTCAACCGACCGACTAGTTCCCAAACTAGTCGGTCAGTGGTTGCTCTTTGACCGACTAATCAGTGTCGAAACCCTAATTTCTGGGGAGCCGCCAGCCCTACCTATTTAAACCCCTCCCAAACGTTTTCTTCTCCTTCCTCATGACCTAAAGCACTAGTTTCTCCCCCATTGAGCCCCCTTCTTCCTCAAACCCTAAATCACTCATCCCAAGCTCATCCTCCATCATCCAAACCCTCACTTAACACATTCTACCTCTCATCTTCCTCAAATCATCATCAAATCCCCAAAATCCCCCAAAACCCCATTTCTCCAGATTTTCCCCATCTCTTCCAGATCTGAACCCTAGGTTCCCCGGAGCGTTTCTTCCGTTGCCGTGCTTGCTCGGCGTCGTTCTTCCGCTTCCGATACGGTAATATTCGATCTCTTAATGTTTTCATAACCCGTTGTGTTTTTGTGAAACCCTAATGAAATGAATGTTGTTTTGATGATTGTTTCTCCATAACAGCGACTTTCCCGTAGATTAGCGTCCGTGGGACGACCCCTCGTTGATCGTCATCCTCGGTGCTAGACAAGTGAAACTTGTCACTTAGGGTTTGGGCCATGTCTTAGGCCATTTGCTTGTTGTAGGTGTAAAAGAGACTAGGCGACGAAATGATACTCGCCTAGGCACAATTCCAGGGACTAGCTTGACGACGAAGCTAGGACCGTCATCTATCATGTTGCATAGCTATCATGTCATGTTTAATTTTGATTAACGGTACACGAATAAATGGTCATCCATGCTATCCATGTTGTATGTCGCATTCGTAGCACACGCTACAATACTTGTGTTTCCTGGCCCGTGTTCCAGAAGCAGGCTACGTGAGTTGGTTGATAGCCAATGCCTAACCTACTAGTTTCCGGCTAGGCACCCACTTTACGTGGGCATAACCCTACGCCATACATGTTAAATACACTTCCTGGCTCGTGTTCCAGAAGCAAACATTCCGTGTTCGGGGTAATTCCCTGGCTCGATACACGTGGAGGGGTAGAGATAAACGGTCACTTGAGCTTAGGAGTTGGCCCGATCAGCCACTCTAGCCAACAGGCGGAATCTCTGTGCACAACGTGTTTACTTGACTGTTCACTTGACGTGAACCACTTGACTTGTACTTGTCCGTGTTTTACTTGTTATCCGTGACATACTTGCTACTTGTACTTCCCTTTACTTGTTACTTCCATACTATACTTGCCATGCCATGCAACATACTATAATTGCTAGGTTGCTAGTTTACCTTACCTTCAGTTTCCTTGCCCAAGTCTTTTAGACTTGCTGACATGTGCCCCTTTACTCTTTTGGGTGACACATGTTAGATCCCGAGACTGGGTCCGTTGTTGAGGTCGAGGTGTTTACGGACGTCGTGCCCGAGTTTGTGTTTGGCGAGGAGTACGTGGACACTGGGGACCAGTCCTAGTGTCTTCGTTGTGCTTTCCTCTTTTTGTTTTAGACTGCTGTTTTGTTGTCGGTGCGTAGCACCTATACTCTGTTTACGTTTGTTTTGTTTGGCCTTGTTCTGGGCCTTTAGACTCTTTCTTTTAGCCTTGTGGCTTTTCTGGATGTTGAACTAAATTTTAATGTTGGACATTTTCTGAGATTGAGATGGTTTTTGTCTCTCCTTGTGTTATTATGGCTGTTCTGCTTGCGGTTACAGGGACTTGCTTATGTTTTATTGACGCTTATCGGGTTTGGGGCTTCACCTCTCCACTCTCGTGCGGACCTTTTCACGTTCCGCCTCCATTTAAGGGAAGCGGGACGTGACAGGTTTTGTTGGTGGCCCATGCAGGTCCTTTTGTACCTGCGAATTGTCGGAATAGCGATAATAATATTAGAATGTCCAATAAACTAAGTTCGACGTCCGAGTCATAAGCTATGAGTCTAATTGTTTCGTTTTCTGTGTCATTAGATGGCAGGAAGGCGAATCACCCGTGGTGGTGGTAGTGGTGCGCCCCCTCATGACGAGGAGCCTGAGCGGGAACCCACCAATGGGGAGATGATGCGGATGATGCTTCAGATGATGCAGGTGCAGCAAGGCGTGCTCCTGCAAGTCCAGAATGCTCCGGCTGGTCGAGCTCCTCGGGCGACTCCGGAGGCCCCTCGCTCCGAGCCGGGAGCGAAGCAATTTCGGGAGCTGGGTCCCGCATATTTTGATGGGTCTGAGGGTCCTCTGGCTGCCGATGAGTGGATTCGGAACATTGAGAATAACTTAAAGATGGCCAAGATCACCCCGGCTGGATGAGTTGATTTGGCGAAGCGACAACTCAAGGATAATGCTCGGAACTGGTGGGATGCAGAAGAGAAGATGCTGGTGGAGCCGATAGCTTGCGCTACCTTTAAGTCCAGGTTTGATGAGGAGTTCTTTCCGAAGGCTGCCAAGAAGGAGATGCTGCAGCGTTTCATTGATCTGAAGCAAGGGAGCTTGACGGTGGACCAGTACCACCAAGAGTTCACTAGGCTTAGTCGGTTCGCACCGAAGATGGTGCAGGATGCTGACGAGAGGGCTCAGAGGTTCCTGCAGGGACTTGCTTTAGAGCTCCAGAGTTTTGTGTCTTCCTCTGATCTGGACTCTTATCAGAAGGTTCTGGTCGCTGTCAGGAAGCAGGAGCTGAACCTGAGTCAGAGGAGAGGACATGTTTCTGGTGCTGGGAAGAGGCCTATGGAGCAGGCCAGAGCGGTGGTTAGGCCTGGTTTCAAGCCTAATCAGCCAGCTCAGTTCAAGAGGCCAGGAGGGCCTATTCTGAAGACTTGCCATTTCTGCGGCAGGACCGGGCACGTCAAGGATCAGTGTAGGAGATTCCTGGGCCAATGTGTCGTCTGTGGGGATCCTACCCATGTCATGAAGGATTGTCTGAGGTCGAAGCAGCCTTGGAGGGCACCTGTTGCAGCACCGCCGTTGCAGCAAAGAGCCCCTGTGCCCGCTGGACGTGGAGCGCCCCTTGTTCCACAGAGACAGGCCTTTCGGCAGGCTGTTCCGCCAAGGAGGCATGCCTTTCTGATGACTGAGGAGGAGAGCATGGCCGTAGACGAGGTTATTACAGGTAACGCTCATTCTAGCTATTTTTCTTCCTTAATTAGTTTGATTGTTGATTATGTTGCTTGCTCATGTTTGTTGCTAGAATAGGATTTGATTGTTAGGCTGTTTGCTAGGTGTGGTTTTGGTTTGCACATTTCCTGCACGAGTCCTCTTTGACTCAGGTGCGTCGATGTGCATTTTGGCCTGGAGCTTCGTGGAGAAGCATTCCTTGTCGACGTCCTCTCTTCCTAAGAGTTGGAATATCGTCACAGGGAACGGTGTGGTCTCGGTGCATCGTGGGTGCAAATCTTGCCCGTTGGTGGTTTGTGGACGTGAGCTTTGTGCTGATTTCATTGTCCACGACATCATCAACTACGATGCAGTTCTTGGGATGGACTGGCTTGCGAGCTTCTATGCTACGATCGACTGTCGAAGGAAGAAGGTGGTGTTCGAGATTCCCGGACATCCAGTATTTGAGTTCAGTCGAGGTAGCAGTTCGCTTGGTCCTGTCAGATTTCGGGCCAGGCCGGTGGAGGTTGTGGCTATGCAGATGGAGTTGGAGAGGCCAGCTGTGGTGCGAGATTTTGATGACGTCTTCCCCGAGGAGATGTCTGGGTTGCCGCCTGATCGAGCTTTGGAGTTTTCTATTGATCTTATTCCAGGTGCGCAGCCGATTTCGAAGGCACCATATCGTATGGCGCCTGTAGAATTGGAAGAGTTGCGGAAGCAATTGGATGAGCTTTTGCAGAAGGGTTATATCAATCCTAGTGTGTCTTCGTGGGGAGCACCGGTGCTACTAGTGAAGAAGAAGGACGGGTCACGTCGCATGTGCGTGGACTATCGGGAGTTGAATGCGGTGACCATCAAGAACAAATACCCGTTGCCTCGCATCGATGATATTTTTGATCAGCTTGGAGGATCGAGGGTGTTTTCGAAGTTGGATCTGAAGAGTGGTTACCATCAGTTGAAGGTGAAGAAGGATGATGTTCCGAAGACAGCGTTCAGGACGAAGTATGGACACTATGAGTTCGTGGTTATGCCTTTCGGCGTAACTAACGCACCCGCAGTTTTTATGAATCTGATGAACCTGATTTTCTATGAATTTTTGGATAAGTTTGTCGTTATCTTCATTGACGACATTCTGATCTATTCGAGGTCAGAGGAGGAGCATGCATCGCACTTGAGGACGGTATTGGAGATTTTGAGGAAGCATCGTTTGTATGCTAAGTTTTCGAAGTGCGAGTTTTGGCTGGATAGAGTTGCTTTTTTGGGGCATGTGGTGACTGGAGAGGGTATTTCAGTGGATCCCGAGAAGATTAGGGCCATCAGGGAGTGGCCTGTTCTGTCGTCTGCGTCTGAGATTCGGAGTTTCCTTTGACTTGTTGGTTACTATCGGCGCTTCATTAAGGACTTTTCCCGTATTACTGAGCCGATGACCAGGTTGACGCGGAAGGATGTACCTTTTGTTTGGTCGGGTGATTGTGAGAATGCCTTTGGTGTTCTGAGGGAGAGATTGACGACTGCCCCCATTCTTGTTGTGCCTGATCACAGCGGCGGATTTGAGATCTTTTGCGATGCTTCTGGCAAGGGTCTCGGTTGTGTGTTGCATCAACACGGGCATGTTATGGCGTATGCTTTGCGTCAGCTCAAGACTCATGAGAAGAATTACCCGACGCATGATTTGGAGTTGGCTGCTGTTGTGTTTGCTCTTAAGATTTGGAGGCACTTCCTGCTGAGTGAGAAAGTGCAGATTTTCACTGATCACAAAAGCTTGAAGTATATTTTTACTCAGAAGGAGCTCAACATGCGACAGCGTCGATGGTTGGAGCTTATGGCAGATTATGAGATTGATTTGCAGTATCACCCTGGCAAGGTGAATGTGGTTCCCGATGCGCTGAGTAGGCTTCCAGCGGTGATGATTTTGACCTCGCAGTGGAGATTGCAGCAGGATTTTTGCGAGTCTGGTGTGGAGATTGTTCTTCCTGGGGAGGCATCTTCGTTGATGTGTATGTAGATACAGTCGACGATTGTGGATCGGATCAAGGCTGCCAGGCTGGAGATCCGAAGCTGGTGAAGATTCGGGAGTAGGTGGAAGCCGGTCTGCGGACTGACTTTTTGATTCATGAGGATGGCTCGCTAAGGTTTGGAGCCAGGTTGTGTGTGCCAGCTGGGGATATTAGAGAGGAGTTGATGGTGGAGGCACACAGTTCGCCGTATTCTGTGCATCCTGGTGGCACCAAGATGTACAAGGATCTTCGTCTGAACTATTGGTGGCATGGCATGAAGAGGAGTGTGGCTCGGAGTGTAGCCAAGTGTTTGGTTTGCCAACAAGTGAAGGCGGAGCATCAGCGTACGGCCGGGTTGCTGCAACCGCTTCCGATTCCGGAGTGGAAGTGGTAACACATCACTATGGATTTCGTGACTGGACTACCTCGGAGTCCGAAGCAGAATGACGCGATTTGGGTGATCGTAGATCGATTGACCAAATCCGCGCACTTTATTCCATTCCGAGTGGGACAGTCCACTGAGGCACTAGCGAGGAGATATATGGAGGTAAATTCTTTTACTCTCCGTTTTTATTTCCTTTTTCCTAGTTTAGATAGTGATGTAACGTGAATTGTGCAGGAGGTCGTACGACTTCATGGGGTCCCCGTGAGTATCGTGTCGGACAGAGACACGAGGTTCACATCTCAGTTCTGGCAGAGTTTGCAGAAGAGCTTGGGTACGCGTCTGAGTTTCAGCACGGCGTACCATCCACAGACGGATGGCCAGTCCAAGAGGACGATTCAGATTTTGGAAGACATGCTGAGAGCGTGCATGTTGGATTTCAAGGTTCGTGGGAGGACCATCTACATTTGGTGGAATTCTCTTACAACAACAGCTTCCAGGCGTCCATTGGCATGGCGCCTTTCGCCGCTTTGTATGGGAGGAAATGTCGATCGCCATTGAGTTGGGATGACGTTTGTGATCGGGAGTTATTGGGACCTGAGATGATCGTGGAGGCCGTGGATGTTGTCAGGAACATTCGGGAGAGTTTGAGGATTGCTCAGGACCGTTTTAAGCATTGGGCGGATGCTAAACGTCGTCCTTTGGAGTTTCAGCCTGGAGATCATGTGTTTCTGAAGATTTCCCCGAATCGTGGTGTGATTCGCTTTGGGAAGCGAGGGAAGTTGAGCCCGCGATACACTGGACCGTTTGATATTCTGGAGAAAGTTGGCGAGGTAGCCTACCGCTTAGCCTTGCCGCCATCTTTGCAGAGAGTTCACAATGTTTTCCATGTGTCGCAGCTTCGTCGATACATTAGCGATCCATCTCATGCTGTGGATTTCTCAGAGATTACCGTTCGACCTGATATGACGTATGACCAGCAGCCAGTGTAGATTCTGGACATGCGTTAGAAGTCACTTCGGAACAAGGTTGTCAATCTTGAGAGGGTGATGTGGCGACACGGCTCGCCTGGAGAGTCTACTTGGGAGAATGAGGATGAGATGCGAGAGCGTTTCCCACTTTTGTTTCCGGACACGTGAGTGTTGGGAAATTCCGAGGACGGAATTTTTCTTAAGTTGGGGAGGATGTAACGACTGGTTTTCATGTATCTGGATTTAGTATATTATATTATATGTTTTGATGGATTTTCTCCTCATGCGTGGTTTTCGATCCCGTAGCTTTCATTTTCGATCGTTTCGTCGTATTTTCTTAGCTTCTTCCGTTGATCGTCGATTTCAGAGTAAGTCATTTGTGACGGGCTTCGTATCGGTCATATCTTGTTGTTAGATCAAGCCTAGGAGTCTTAGGAATCGATCCCGGAGCTTCGCGATCCATTTCGGAACTTTTGGTGCTCATTAGCCGGTGTAAGAAGGTGCACCGACCGACTAGATGACGATCCAGTTGGTCGGAAAACCTTCTTGAACCGACTAGTTGGCTTTGTTAATTTCTCAGGAGTTACTGTTTGTCGTTAGTCGGTCTAAGAACGTTGGTTGACCGACTAGGTTGCAAACTAGTCGGTCGGCAATGCTTCTTTAACCGACTTACTCTTTAACTACTTTTGGTACCAGTTACTGTTCACTCTTAGTCGGTCTAAGTTCATCTTTCGACCGACTAGTTGTTAAACTAGTCGGTCAGTAGTTGTTTTTTGACCGACTAAATAAAAATCCTATTTCTGTACAGGAGTTACTGTTTGGACTTAGTCGGTCTGCGTTGGTCAACCGACCGACTAGTTCCTAAACTAGTCGGTCAGTGGTTGCTCTTTGATCGACTAATCAGTGTCGAAACCCTAATTTCTGGGCAGCCGCCAGCCCTACCTATTTAAACCCCTCCCAAACGTTTTCTTCTCCTTCCTCATGACCTAAAGCCCTAGTTTCTCCCCCATTGAGCCCCCTTCTTCCTCAAACCCTAAATCACTCATCCCAAGCTCATCCTCCATCATCCAAACCCTCACTTAACACATTCTACCTCTCATCTTCCTCAAATCATCATCAAATCCCCAAAATCCCCCAAAACCCCATTTCTCCATATTTTCCCCATCTCTTCCAGATCTGAACCCTAGGTTCCCCGGAGCGTTTCTTCCGTTGTCGTGCTTGCTCGGCGTCGTTCTTCCGCTTCCGATACGGTAATAATCGATCTCTTAATGTTTTCATAACCCGTTGTGTTTTTGTGAAACCCTAATGAAATGAATGTTGTTTTGATGATTGTTTCTCCATAACAGCGACTTCCCCGTAGATTAGCGTCCGTGGGACGACCCCTCGTTGATCGTCATCCTCGGTGCTAGACAAGTGAAACTTGTCACTTAGGGTTTGGGCCATGTCTTAGGCCATTTGCTTGTTGTAGGTGTAAAAGAGACTAGGCGACGAAATGATACTCGCCTAGGCACAATTCCAGGGACTAGCTTGACGACGAAGCTAGGACCGGCATCTATCATGTTGCATTACTATCATGTCATGTTTAATTTTGATTAACGGTACGCGAATAAATGGTCATCCATGCTATCCATGTTGTATGTCGCATTCGTAGCACACGCTACAATACTTGTGTTTCCTGGCCCGTGTTCCAGAAGCGGGCTACGTGAGTTGGTTGATAGCCAATGCCCGACCTACTAGTTTCCGGCTAGGCACCCACTTTACGTGGGCATAACCCTACGCCATACATGTTAAATATACTTCTTGGCTCGTGTTCCAGAAGCGAGCATTCCGTGTTCGGGGTAATTCCCTGGCTCGATACACGTGGAGGGGTAGAGATAAACGGTCACTTGAGCTTAGGAGTTGGCCCGATCAGCCACTCTAGCCAACAGGCGGAATCTCTGTGCACAACTTGTTTACTTGACTGTTCACTTGACGTGAACCACTTGACTTGTACTTGTCCGTGTTTTACTTGTTATCCGTGACATACTTGCTACTTGTACTTCCCTTTACTTGTCACTTCCATACTATACTTGCCATGCCATGCAACATACTATAACTGCTAGGTTGCTAGTTTACCTTACATTCAGTTTCCTTGCCCAAGTCTTTTAGACTTGCTGACATGTGCCCCTTTACTCTTTTGGGTGACACATGTTAGATCCCGAGCCTGGGTCCGTTGTTGAGGTCGAGGTGTTTGCGGACGCCGTGCCCGAGTTTGTGTTTGGCGAGGAGTACGTGGACACTGGGGACCAGTCCTAGTGTCTTCGTTGTGCTTTCCTCTTTTTGTTTTAGACTGCTGTTTTGTTGTCGGTGCGTAGCACATATACTCTGTTTACGTTTGTTTTGTTTGGTCTTGTTCTGGGCCTTTAGACTCTTTCTTTTAGCCTGGTGGCTTTTCTGGATGTTGAACTAAATTTTAATGTTGGACATTTTCTGAGATTGAGATGGTTTCTGTCTCTCCTTGTGTTATTATGGTTGTTCCGCTTGCGGTTACAGGGACCTGCTTATGTTTTATTGACGCTTATCGGGTTTGGGGCTTCACCGCTCCACTCTCGTGCGGACCTTTTCACGTTCCGCCTCCATTTTAGGGAAGCGGGGCGTGACATAACTGTACGCAATTCAATATCTGTTATCATGTTGCATATCATGTCATATCATGCATTGAATGTTTGGTCGTGATTGTGTAGCACACGCTACTATTGAAATGTAAGCTGCGGCGAGTAGGATTTTGACTCCTACATCATGAATGAGGCTAGGTCAACCATATGCCATAAACACTTCCTGGCTCGTGATCCAGAAGATATACACGTGGAGGGGTAGGATTAAGCGGCCACTCATCGTAGAAGTGTGCCCGATCAGCAACTTAGCTGTAAGGCGTAAACACTGTGCACAATGTGAATGCATGTTTTATTGTTTTTCATGAAATATCATTTAGTAGCTTTTGCTACGACGTGCCATGCATCGTAAAATATCATGTTCATTATAACTGCTGCACTCATTAAAATATCATGCCATGTCATCATCATTATTTTAGAACTGCGAGTTGTAATCTTTGCTTTTATGTTTCCTTGCACAAAAGTCTCCCTTTTCCCTTTTGGAGATTTTTGCTGACATGTGCCCTTTTCTCTTTGGGTGTCACATGTCAGGTTTTGAGTCTGAGGTTGTTGCTGAGGACGACAGTTTGCTGACGTTGAGCTTAAGGTTGGTTATTATTTATGATCTAGTTTCGGCCATGCTTGGGCCTTCTTTTTAGATTCTTGCATTTCCTTTTATGACTATCTCTGGATGTTTTGAATTTAATTTGGATGTCGTTGAAGGTTGGTTAATTTTTAACTGCTTTCAATTATTATTGTTGTTGTTGTTTCTTTTGCAATGCAAGAATCTGCGATTGGATGAACACACAGATGCTTATCAGACTGTAGCTTCACAGCTCCAGTCTGAGCGAACCTCTTCGTGTCTCGCCTTCCATACTTGGGAAGCGGGGCGTGACAGGTTTTTGTGGTGGCCCATGCAGGTCGTTGCACCTGCGAAATATCGAAACAACGATAATGATAAAAACTTCCATTGAAACATTCGAAACATTCGAGTCATAAAATCTGAGTCTAATATGAATGTTTTCCTTGTCTTAGATGGTAGGAAGACTTAGATAGCTGTCCAGGTTTGATAGTCAGGTACCATCATTAAGATTTAGTCGTACTCATCTTAGAATACCTTAGTAGCCTCTCACCCAGCTCTGACCATATTAGATTCCTAAAGTTTTTCCTTTAGTCGTTCGCTTGGGTCCATCAAATTTCGGGCTCAGCAGAACGTAATCTTGATTCTCTAAGGACACTCTCCTTGAGATCTCTATTACAGTCCAGTTCATTAGAGATTCTTAGTGCTAAGTATCTCCTAATCTTTAGTCGGTCGGTAATTAAAACCCCTAATTTCTATCATTTTTCTAATCATTACACTTTTGAGCCAATGACCATAGAATCACATCGTAGCAGACTCACTAAGTTTTCTCAATCGTATTTACGTTGTGAATATTTGACTCACCTCCTTGCTTTCGATTCACGTGAGTCCTTCATGTTATTCATCATCCATCGTTGAATTTTCCCATTACCATCCCTATCCTTCGAAGAGTATTTTCAATATTATTTATCTTGAAATTTCTCTCCCAGTTTAAAGTCTTTGAAAACATTTAGCATGATCTTAGACTTCCTATCCTTCGGTAGACTTAAATGCATTTTTTTAATTTCGAAATTCTTCACCGAAATCTTTAAAATTACTATCTTATAATATTTTCGAACCTATATTTTTCATACTCATGTGAATATCTTATATAATGATTTTTCGATAATCCAATATCCCATTTTTCTCTTATTATATATATACTACTCAAACCTATTTCAAACAACTTATTGTACCGGCCTTTAAATATTTTTCTATGCGCAAGAGAACTCCAACTTTTCAAGTATGACTGTTTTTATATTCTTTTCCTACTCCAAAGTTCTTAGTACAAATCTAGTTCCAATTGCAGAACAGTCACTTCATCTCTATAATAATTATTTTTCGTCTAATCCCTACTTCGTATTTTAACTTATATCATCTACACACTATTCTCCTGTATTTTATAAGGATATTATTATATCTTTCTTTCCTTACTTAAATATTCACAATTACAACTCTGTTTCACCTAACCAATCTATCTCCTTATCCTCGCCTTATCTGAACCCGTTCATTCCGATCTTGTTTCGTTACACTATTTGATTTTGGTTCCCTTATTATTGCCTAGTCATCCTACTAGTGCTTATTGTTGCCTATGTCAACCTTAGTTTAGTGGTGGGCCCATTAGTTTTATTGTGATGTTGTCGTGGTGCATGTATATAGGTAGAGTGTGTGGACCCGTGTGTGTGAAACCTGCGTACCACTCTTGTATGAGAGTGTTATCCTTAGTATATGTCACGACCCGCTTCCCAGGATACCCAATAAGTACGAATCCGTATCAGGTATTCCCGAAACTACGGGTGTGAAGAAAAACGAGGAGAGAGAAGAGAAGTATTGCTCGGAACAGAAAACTCCGCAGGCCACTGCGCACGTGCTGGGAAGTACAAGTAAAACTCCATCATAGATATAACACGGAGAAATAAGCAGAAGTACACTATTTCATTTATTTAATACATTGATACAGTCTTTTGCATACACCATCTGTTCAAGGGGTACAAATAAGGAAAGCTACACTGAGACAACGATAATCTTATACAACTCCAAGTCCAGTTCCAACTTATACAATTCAAACATTTCATCATCACAACTCTAGCTACAAAGGTCTACCCGAAAAAGAAACATCAAAAGTAAAAGTCTCTCATCATACCCCTTGCCACCCAATCCTACAACCGATCACCAACTCCAAGGCTCCAGCCGCTATCTCCAACCTCCAACTCACATGACCTGAAAGTCAACGGGGACACGTCAACGCGTGACCTAGTAGAAACTTCTAACAGTATATTAATGATTGTCTCTTGTGTTATATATGCATACTCAGTGTTATTCATGATATATATGAAGTTGTATGAATGATAGTATTATAAGTATATGTGTGGATAGCTATACTACTTTAGGGATGTCTGTGAATAATAGAATTAGTGTTGGAATAACTACTAGTGGTGTATGTAGTTTGAAGGTACTTGCAAATGCTTGAAATAGTATACTAGTATGTCATGTGCATGTTAGGTGTACTGATAATAGGTGTACTTATAGTCAAGGTTATAAATGGCATGAGGCGTGGCGTGGCGGCGAGGTCAAGCCTCAAGTCTTAGGAGCCTTGGCGGAGCCACATCGGTTTTCAAGGCGTGGCTTAAGGCGGCAAATGTGTGTATATATTATATAATATATATAGAGGTAGATAGTAAACTATACTCCACTTAGATGGATTAGTTTCCAAATCCTACCAAATCCATAGCCTTCCATCTACATTGAGATGTGTGCCTACTGCTTACAATTAACTAAAGTGTTACTTTACTAAAAAGCAATTGTTTACATAACTAGAAAGCATGTGACCTCAATACGTCATCAATATTAAAGCAATCGATTAATACAGTTGTTAAAGCTATTTGGATAATTGGATCTAAACGAAATTTGCTCATACTTGAAGGAACATTGATTTTTGCATGTCCTAGTTCAACATCTTGAATAAACTTTGTTCACAAGTGCTGTTTGCAAGAGAGATGAAAAGCCATAGGCACCAAATCGAATGCGGGCGGCTACGAGAGGAAAAGAGGCCTCAAATAATTAGAACGGATCGGGTTCGTGCTCTCTTAGCCCTATAATGTAGACCCGGGTGGTTTTTTTTATTTTTAAGGCGTGCCGTATGTTTTGTGGCACGCCTTGTGTCGCCATGGCGCGCCATGGTGGCGTGTCTCCTCAAAGAGCCAACTTAGGCATTAACGGGGCGTGAGGGTGGAGCCTTGCCGCCATGGCATCGCCGTGGCAAGTTTTTTAGAACCTTGCTTATAGTTAAGTGTGCAGACCTATTATATGATCTATATGTTAGTACGTATGAGCGTGTGCTCGTACGTAGATACGTATGTGCTTAGTCATAGGTAGATATATACATATTATATGAATATGTGTGATATACGTATGGTAATAGGGTTATAATTTTGTTTAGTAATGCTTGCCTTTACGGGATGTTATGTGTGTACGTGTATACTATGAGGTATACACGATTATTGTATGTCGTGACTATGTATGGATATGTATATGTAGTAGTATACTAATTATATGTAAATTGCTATGGCGTGAATATATTATATGTATGTGACAAGACTATATGTTTTGTGTAGATATGTTGTAAGCATATAAGAACTAGTCATTACCCGTGCCCATAGGGCATGTTGTATTTAATGGTTAAGTTCCCCCCCCCAAATTTCAAGTTCCCCAAAATTTCAAGTTTTTCCCCAAATTTCAAGTTTCCCCCCATTTAAGTTTTCTCACAAAATTTAAGTCCCCCCAAAATTGTCATTCCCACCTAGAACAAACTTGCCACGTATGAAAAAGCTTTGTCCTAGTAGGATAAGATTCAAAATCTTCATCCTTTCTTTGTCCTAGAAATAACCCGTGCACAAAGTGCACGACGCGGAAAAAACCCCGTACGAAAAGGATGTGATGCACACGCACAAGCAAAAAGGAGAGAGAAGTGTGGGTGTGTGTCGGTAGCGTCGGGGGTAAAAAGACCCAAAAACAAAACCCGAAGCCCAAAACCCCATAACCCAAAAGAAAGCCCAAAACCCCAAAGCCCAAAAGATGGCAAACACGTAAATAAGTGGACTGCGGGGGTGTTTTTTGGGGTTTGTGGGTGGGAGTGTTGAACACGTAAATAAGATGAAAGGGGGGTTATTTTTTGGGGGTTTGTCCTAGCCAACTTGTGACTGGGACAAACCCCGCCACCTAGGACAATCCTAGGCGTCATGCTCTCTTTTGTAGCATATAAGCCGTGCACACGTGCACGTGGACTGGGAAAAACGGTCGGAAAGGGTGGAAGAATAAAAAAAGTGTGTGTGTGTGGGGAGGGTCCAGGGGCAAAAATGTAAAAACCGGGATTACATGTGCAAAATTCCCCACATCATCTCTTATCCCTCAAAATCTTATCTATTATCCTAGTTCTCTTGTCCAAATTCTCTTATTCAATTTCTCTTGATAACCTCCCTTTTTTATAGAATAGATATGTATGTATGTATGTATGTATGTATGTATGTATGTATATATATGTATATATGTATATGTATACTCTTGTCCAAATTCTCCTATCCAATTTCTCTTGTCCAATTTCTTTTATCCAATTTCTCTTGATACCATCCCTATTTTATAGAATAGATGTATGTACGTATATGTATGTATGTATATGTATATATGTATGTTTATATATGTATGTATATACTCTTTCCAAATTCTCTTGTCCAATTTCTCTTATCCAATTTCCCTTGATAACATCCCTATTTTATGTATGTAGATGTATGTATATGCATGTATGTATTTGTATGTATGTATATGTATGTATGTATGTATATATATGTATGTATATACTCTTGTCCAAATTCTATTATCCAAATTCTCTTGTCCAATTTCTCTTATCCAATTTCTCTTGATAACATCCCTATTTTATAGAATCCAATTTCTCTTATCCATTTTCTCTTGATAACATCCATATTTTATAGAATAGATGTAGGTATGGTATGCATGTAATGAGTATGTGTGTAGTAATATGTATGCGACTATACGATATATGCAGGTATAGGATGGTGTATTATGATTGTATACGTGTGCTGATATTTGCAATATTATTATAGTATGTAAAGTGATTGCATTATGGGAGTGTTACTTGACTAAATATAAAGTGTGATTGATATTATTGTGTGTATATGATAGCATGTGTTTTTACTTGTATATTGTGACGAGTAATATGATTACGTTGGTATGTATATATATTAGAATGGTGTGTTGGTGTAGGTATAAAATATCGTGTTATGTATATAAAGTATTCTGGTTCTTGTATGGGTCTTTGGGTCTCACTCAAGCTTGAGTGGATATACTCTAAGTATATTGTTATATTTGTCTGTGATGTGTGTCTAGTGATAGGTTTGGTTGTGCATGGTTACGTTACGCACATGGCTGTGGGTGGCTATACCATAATATAGTTATAGGTGTTGATCTTGTAGTATAGTTATTTACTAAGGTTTTACATGTTTGAATGTATGTGTGCTAGCTAAACTATGTATAGATGTGCTAAGTATATAGTGGTATGAGTGGCGTGTATGAATATTATATTAGCGTCTGTGGGCATGCACCATGCACGTGTAAGTATGTGCTTAGCTATAGGTGTTTGCGACTATGGTATGTGTGTTGTGTTTTGAATATAGTTATAGGATTGTATATGATGTGTATATATGGTGAAGTATCTGCGTGTATTTGAATAACTATATATTTGTGTATTTATAGTAGGGGTGGATGTATATTAGATATAGCAAACATGATTTAATATTGTATGGTGTGATTACATGTATTGATATGTTTGGTGTTGATGTACACTAGGAGACATAAGGGAGTAGTATATCCATTTTCGTCTTGTTCATAGGTAGCTATCTATACGTGAAGTACTACGATTGTATTTGCTAGTGTGAAACTATTTTTATGTAGGTATCTGTATTATTGTTATATGATAAGTAAGTGATAGCTATATAAGAGATGTGCGTGACTATATGAATGATTGAAATATGTGTTTGAATTTGAATGTCTATGATATGTATAAGTATAGAATGTGTGTGTGTGTGTATATATATACGTGTTTGTAGTATTAATGTTTGACTACCTAGTGACTATACATGGTTTGAATTATAGTGTGATATGATTGGGGTAGTTACTAGAATGGTTAGATATATTTTTAGTTAGAAAGTCCGAGGACGGACTTTGCTTTAAGGTGGGTAGGATGTCATGATTGCTTTTCGACCGTATGTTTTTCGTGCGCGTACCTTCTTGTTCGTACGTGTATTTTTGTGACCTCCTCTTGTATCTCAAACGCACGATGTTATGTCTTTGTGACCCTCTGAGAGAGTACTTATTTGTGGAATTTTTCGTGAACGTCATTTCACGGCTCATGCTTCCACAAAACAGCTTTGTTTGAAGGGGTGTCGTAACTTTAGACTTCGACGTTTGACCTTTTTATTTTTAGTTCTGTTTTCCGTTACCCTAGCCCGTGACTGACCATCTCAGTCTCGACCCTCTCGTTGACACGGTTGTCCCGATATTTTTCTTATATTTTTCAGACACCGTTAGGCTGACCAATCACCCTAATCACTTTCAACTTGTAATTAGCCTAGCTAATCCCTAATTCGAAATCTTAATCAATTCTAATTAAATCTAAACCTTAGGATCCTACGTATCACATGTTGAAATATTCCTAGCTATCTACACCCTAACTCTACCCTCCCCCTCTCACACACACTCTCTCCAATCACCCTAAGTATACCCCCTTTTCAACGCCATATAGCAAAACCCCCTCTTATTGAAACACACTCACGCATCTAACCCTAGGTTTACAAACAACCCAGCCACCACTTGCATCAAACTCCCGGCAACCTTGCTCCTAGCCGCCGGCCACCCTCCTCCACCTTCTCTCCCCTTGCTCCGGCCAAGCACCACCACGCAACACCTCCTCCTCCTCCTCTAAACCGCAAGAAACTGTCCCCACCTACAAAAAACTGCTGATCTCCACTTATAAACTGCTGAATACCCCCTATAAAACTCACAGCCACCACCGACCTTTGCCGCACAGCCCCTCATCAACCCCCCACATCGTCGGCCCTCCTCCACAATAGTCTCCATCGTCGGAAACCCCACAAGATTACCGAACCCAACAAAACTGTCATTCCTCACCCCAAAACTTTCGGCCATCCCTTGTAGCCGCCGCCGGCCACCCACATCCGGCCATCTCCCTCCTCCCGCGGTCATCTTCTCCTCTATGTTTGATGCCCTCTTGTCGTCGTCTTCGCCACAAGCCGTAGTTCACCGTACCTCACTCGCTACCGGAATCCAACCCCTGATGTCGCTACTCGACGTCAGTGTAGCTCTCGTATCGTGTTCAGGTATATCCCGATCCGTAGGAAACCCAAACACCGCATGTCTAACAAGATAAAAATCGTAATTTTATTGTTTTGGTTAAATCATTAATTGAGATTAATAATATGGGACTGTAGGTTTGGATATTGGTTTGAGCACATAGGGAGGTTCTGGACATCGTTGAACTGAGGATTACGGACGTTGTATCAGGCAAGTGAAACTTGCTCAGATTATTGTTAGGCCATGTTTAGGCCATTCTGTGAATTTATGCAAAAGAGACTAGGTGGTGAAATGATAGTCGCCTAGACGCCCATATTTGATCTAGCTTGACAACGAAGCTAGATCCGACACCATATTTGATCTAGCTTGACAACGAAGCTAGATTCGACACCCTTGCCATGCTATGATTCATGCATATCACATGTCACGTTTATTTTGATATAACTGTACGCAATTCAATATCTGTTATCATGTTGCATATCATGTCATATCATGCATTGAATGTTTGGTCGTGATTGTGTAGCACACGCTACTATTGAAATGTAAACTACGGCGAGTAAGATTTTGACTCCTACATTATGAATGAGGCTAGGTCAACCCTATGCCATAAACACTTCCTGGCTCGTGATCCAGAAGATTTACACGTGGAGGGGTAGGGTTAAGCAGCCACTCAGTGTAGAAGTGTGTCCGATCAGCAACTTCAGCTGTAAGGCGTAAACCCTGTGCACATTGTGAACGCATGTTTTATTGCTTTTCATGAAATATCGTTTAGTAGCTTTTGCTACGACGTGCCATGCATCATAAAATATCATGTTCATTATAACTGATGTAGTCATTAAAATATCATGTCATGTTATCATCATTATTTTAGAACTACTTGTTGTACTCTTTGCTTTTACGTTTCCTTGCACAAAAGTCTCACTTTTCCCTTTTGGAGATTTTTGCTGACATGTGCCATTTTCTCTTTGGGTGTCACATGTCAGGTTTTGAGTCTGAGGTTGTCGCTGAGGACGACAGTTTGCTGACGTCGAGCTTGAGGTTGGTTATTATTTATGATCTAGTTTCGGCCATGCTTGGGCCTTCTTTTTAGACTCTTGCATTCACTACTACAAAAAACGCTTGCATAGCGCTTTTTTTTACACTTGGATAGCGCTTTTAAGCGCTATCCAAGCTACCGCTATGGTAGCTTGGATAGCGCTTTTATAAGCGCTATCGTAGTGGTTTACTAAGATAGCGCTTATAAAAGCGCTATCCAAGCTACCGCTATGGTAGCTTATATAGCGCTTTTTAAGCGCTATCTAAGTGGTTTACTAAGAACTTTCTAATGTTTGGACTTTCGGTGGCTAATATGCATTAGCCACGGACCGGCCGTGGCTAATGCACATTAGCCACGGGCAGTAGCCACGGACTGGCCGTGGCTAATACATATTAGCCACGGCCAGTCCGTGGCTAATGTTTAATTTTATTTTTAAAAAATATAAAATCTTTAATTCCAGCTTGCTTGCTCTACAGTTTCCAGATATTGGGATATTGGGATATTGGGATTGATCCGTTTCTTTCTCCAACGCCAGCTTGCTCTACAAAAAACACATCATAGTTGAATCCCCATGTTTCTCCAGCTACACTTGACCAAAACACACAACACTACACTTGGCAAGTGTTTGCAAGAACAAACCTAACAAATCTGATCAATATCGCATTGCTTTGGATCAAGAGAAGACACGCTGATCAATATCGCATTTACAACGAAAGAACAAACATGAACAACAACAATATCAAATACATCACAGTCGACCATTAGTGCAGTTGATCAAACAATTACTTTATACGGAATAGTCTAACACCAGTCCATTCAGATCAATACGTTGCAGTTACAAGTATAATTCTGAAGTGGCTCCGGCTCTTTGCAGGTAAATGTGATATCATCCGCGGTCAGGATGCTCCGCCGATTATCCTCTATATTATTTAAATTTCACACGGCATCATTCAGGGTATGCATAAACTGCAAAGCAAAGAATAAAATGTTACGATGATAGTACTGCTAGGGATCAACTGAAAAATGACCTGTAACAAAATCACAACACTCCTTATGATTTGAGATTTGTTACTATCCAGATCATGTATTGAAAAGGAATCATACTGCTAGGGGGCGATGCATCTAGAGTGATAGTATAAGGATCAGCAGTCATACTTACATAATTTAGTTTTGAATTAAGCTTTAAATACTACAAACTTCTATAGTGTATGCAGATGTCAAATTTATAGATCAATTGAGGTTGGAATGGTCTCTTTGGTTCTGCCACTTTAATTCTATTTACATTTTTACCCAAAAAAACATTTATATATCTAAACGAGCAAGCATTCAGGGGCGAGAATCAGTTTCCTTCATATTTTGGGTCGGCCATCACAAAATGGTAAGCAATTACCAGAATAAAAATGAAAATGCCAAGGAAATTGGCAAAGAATCCCAAGTCCTGATCATCAATCATCTGCAACATTGAACAAATAACAGAATTAGGCAACAACAAGCAGTTACATCTCATAACATATAACTGTTTTTCCAACCATGATATAGGAGAAACTATGAAAACTTCAGTAGAAAGCACAAAAAATAAAAATATATTTCAGCACCATACTCAATGAACTATCACTAGAACAGTTTCTAGCTCCCAACGTTAATCTAGAAACATTGGCTTTTTAGATCTCTTGTTTCCTTAGAGCATGATCTCCGTTGTGCTGTTATTTTTTTAACCAACCGGAATCAATCCTTTGCAAAAGGAAGACACACAACAAGACCAATTATCTTCTTAATCTGGAGAACAGTCACCAAATTCATGCTTTTATTGCCTGTTGGCCTGTCGTATACTCGTATGTACATTTTCTACTTCTATTCAATAGAAGTATAGCGCGTTCAAGCACATGTTTATCCAAAATTGACTGAAAACATTTTAATCATATGGGAGTCGTACCTATTCATCAAAAAATTTTGATGATGCCAGCACACGAGGTATGCCAGGGTTCTCAAGTTAATGTAGACATATGCTCAACAAATAAAACCTTACACCAACCTTTCTGACATAACTCAGCTGCGGCATCTACGTTCTACCCATCAATGTCATCCATAAAACTGGAACATTTTTGAAGGCATTATCACTTTTTCTTATTAGTAACTACTTAAACCCGCTTATTAGTATCAATCGATGGGTCCAGATTCTTTATAAAAACATTTCCAATCCCGCTTTTCCTAAGACTAGGATCCCTATTTGAGAACATGATCCTAACGGGCTTTTTATTAATTGTCCTATAATTCAATGTCTCCATCGCTCGCACAGCTGCAAGACAGAATAACATATAAAGTTGGTATATGGTTTCAAAAACTCTTATTCGTAAAAGAACAATCTGCTAAAATGGTTCAGCAAAAGAAAGTAATATTTTATTTGTTTCAAAAACTCTCATTTGTATAAAGCATATACAGAACCAGCATAAGCATGCACTATGATTGTATTTTTTCTAACTTGCTCTGTATCCTACAACATTGCAACAGACTACACAAAATGACAAGGTAGTAATAACATTAATGAATACAGAATGAATATGTATATAACTGTGATAGGTATGTGTCTGAGATTCACTGCTTACTACGAATAACAATGTTAACTTGAAATTATTAATATTAGATAAAAACATTTGCAATTAGTAGAAGAATTGCTTAAAGAATCTCATAAACAACATTCTCATTGAGAACTTAATATTATTATGCAATGATAACTTAATCCTAGACATGCAACGAGTTGTAAATCCTCATATTTACAACACCATTGTCACTATTTGAGTTTGCTTCTCTACCTTGAATTTTCAACAATTCACCATACATGCAAAACAGGTTCAGTTCCCAGGATGAATAATAAAAATTTGAGCATGGCAAACCAATACATGAAGGAGATGATGCGCTGGTTTGCTAATCGACAAAATCAAGCCCAGTTTCAAGTTTCAAGTATACATGAAACAACCAAGTTCCATGTGCATTAGTTGTTTAAACAATGAAACTTTGCATAATAATCTTCATGCAATGTCATACAAGGTTGTGATACGAATTTGTTACGAAAAAACGATACTCCTCACAAGACTAACTAGTTAAGACACGAATAGAGTTTAGATCCAATCTAATTCAAAATTTTAAGCTGTAATCAAGGCAAGCCTTATATTTATGTGATTCATCTTGACTTCAGTTTTCAATGTGAAACCACACCAATCGCATATGGCTTGATGCTGTCCATGGTGTCCGACCATGGTTGCTACCATTGCATAACAAGATGCATTATTGACAAAACAATAGTGCATCTGGATGTACAAATAAATGGCAAACTTTTAGATATTCAAATAGCTAAGCAGATTTATAGAGGGAATTCTTGAATTTTGTACTATCATGATATTTGAAACTTATAATTCCTGAAGAAATTTGGAAGTTATCGTGTACATCTTCTAGTCATACAGCATCATGAAAGGATCCACTTTTCCCTACATTCCTCTTTAGCTCAATACAACATATTAGGGCAAGCATGAAGGTGGGTAGAAATTATACATCCAAATTATCTCCAGTCCTGCCTGAGTGGAGAGTGAAAGAGATGGATCATAATCAAGCAAACATCAAGTTTGGTAGCAAGAATGCATCCATAACAAACTCTACAGCTTGAATGGAGAGAAAGAAGCCCTTTGTGTCTGCTCTCTCTTTCATGTTGAAAAAAGTAACATCATATGGAAGTCATCTAGTGGTTTGTGATTCAATGGCACTAACATATGAATTTTGAAATGAGTTTTTTTGTTCTTTCTTTTTCGGTTACTCTCCCTGAATAAAAATTTGGTGAGGAGTCACTCTCTCTTGGTCAACAAAGGGAGAAAGGGAACATGGGGGGTTCACCACACGCTTGGGGTGTGGGGTTTGTGTGCAACAAGGTACTTCTTGGTGAGCTTGGGTCCATCTCAATTGCAACCATCCACAAGAAAGATCAAAGGACTAATGACAATAAATGAGGATTGCATTTGATAATTGATTTTTGTTGAAACATTTGTAGAAACAAGGCTGAGTGCTCAAATTGAGTGAAAACTACAAACAATAATCATATAAACATAAGATATATGTAACCGAGAAGCCATACATCAATCTAGAATATAAGGTAAAATAGATGTACAACAGAAAAGCATTCGCATTAAGTTAAATACCTACCACTGACTCAGAGCAACATCAATTATGCTTTTCCTTGTAATTCCAGGCAATATAGTTCCTTTTATCGCTGGAGTTGATATGAGATTGTCCTGAAACAGCACACAGTCAAGCATTTAGATTACTTGGATAATAAATAAAATAAACATTTGCACCAAATATATGAACAACAAATGCTGCAACTCCAAAGGTTCATATAGGTACACACTGATACTGCCAGTTAACAGTATTATGCATGATACAGTAGTACAAAAAAATACCATGACAATGTAGAACCAGATTCCTGCATAATACCAATCTTAAAAGAGAGGAACCCAGATGACGTACCTTTACAACAAAGTACAAAACATCAGAGTAACCTTTGGCCTTAGCTATTGACTGCGCCCTCAAAACCTATTTAAAACCCATTGCAAAGTCAGCATGTGAACTACTAGAGTTTTCAAGATCATCCAACCTATTTAAAAACATGCCGCAGGGAGCAAGGTACCCTCCACCCTTATTAGTACCAGTACATAACAATATGATACTTTGCAGTGTTTGTGATCCTGCATAAGCCTACATGTAAGAAATTAGAATACCATTACTTAATCAACATATATGGAAAGGGGGATAGATTTTGTGAGCGGAATCAATATCAGAACTAGAAGTAGAGGATGAGAAAACAACCGTGGGCAGAAGCAGAAAAAGTCAACAATGGCAATGGATGATCCTTCTCTCGAACCGGAAACATTGCTATTAGGCCTTTGATTCTCGGAGGTTTTCACGAAATTTTGGGATCTCAATCTTGTCCTTGAAAGTGGTAAGAAGAGCAAGTTTTGCATAAGTGATGGCACTGTTACAAGAGAGAACATAACAGCAACAAAAATGTG
Organism: Scilla litardierei; assembly: GCA_030789695.1. Taxonomy (NCBI): domain Eukaryota; kingdom Viridiplantae; phylum Streptophyta; class Magnoliopsida; order Asparagales; family Asparagaceae; genus Scilla; species Scilla litardierei. Next base: position 318,898,518 of record CM061141.1, on the reverse strand, counting down.
TGAACTTTTTTAAGAGAACTGCTATAAGAATCAAAATTATGACCCATTCCAGGAACAAAAATTAATTACTTAACTAATAAGTGAACCAAAAAATTGGGGGGAACTCCACAAAAATGCTAGCAAAATTATAAATTTTAAGAAAATGAGATTGTACCTTTTATGGGTGGCCTCCTCCATTGCATTCGAAATTGAAGAACTAACAACAACGACGAAGAAAGTTAACAAAAAAGCCAAATGGAAATGAAAAGTTCTAACCTTATCAAATGTTAATTGCCAATATCCATTCCCTGCAAACTTTTCTCTCGGATTCTTCTATATTTAGTATCAAAAAAAGTTTTAAAAACTCTATATACATCAAGATCAAGAGAGAAAACAGAGAGAATCTAACCATTTCTCTTCTGAGTTCTTGCTTGTAACCGAGTTCATTGAGTCGCTTCTCTCCAGAATCCATCTTTGCTTCCAACATAACCTTTTTTCATGTGCCCGACTTCGAGATCAAGAGAGAAAACGCCGAGGTTCTCGATGACGTACCAGTCGAGAACGATGAAGGCGATGGGCAGCACCAGAGCCTGGAACCCAATCCCGGAGCTCAGAGTATGAAAGGCAGCGTAATAGGCGTAGTCGTTCCTTGACTCGGTGATGGGCAGCCAAGCGTCCTGGGGGTCCAGCTTTGTCATGTGCCCGACATCCTCCAAGTACCCCCTCATGCTCACCACCGCCTTCCTCATCGGGCTTGCCAGCGGCGTCATCGAGAACCTCGGCGTCTTCGGCGTCCCCGTCCCTGGTGTCAGCAGCGGCGACCGCGCCATCGACAGCGAGTGGAGCTGCGAAGGCGGAGCAAATCAGGGCGCGGTGGCGAAGCGCCTCTTGAATCGGATCTGAGAGACATATCATTTCAAGTCATCATATATCAGGGAAAATTTCGGATCTGAGAGATATCGTACCCATGGTGGAGAAGCGCCTCTCGAATCATTCGGCGACGGCGACGGAAAAGCGAATCAGGGTGCGGTGGCTGATCGGAGACCGCCAATCGGAGAAGTGATGAAGTCGGAGTCGATCTAGGGCTAGGGTTTGAAGGAGGAGTAGAGGGAGGAGCGAGGGGGGGGAACGAAAAAATTTGGCGGCCTAGCGCTATCCAGGCTTGGATATATGTGTAAATTTTTTAATAAAAGGGCTTACGTAACGAATGGTACCATAGCGCTAATAAAAAGCGCTATGTAAGGTATTACTTAGATAGCGCTTTAACAAAAAGCGCTATCCAAGTGATTTTTAACTTAATATTGATTTATTTTTATTTTCTATAAGTGTAGAAGCGCTATACAAAAGCTCACTTAGATAGCGCTTTTTAAAAGCGCTATCTAAGTGGCGTTACCCAAGCTCAAATCTGTAGTAGTGATTTCCTTTTATGACTATCTCCGGATGTTTTGAATTTAATTTGGATATCGTTGAAGGTTGGTTAATTTTTAACTGCTTTCAATTATTATTATTGTTGTTTCTTTTGCAATGCAAGAATCTACGATTGGATGAACACATAGACGCTTATCAGACTGTAGCTTCACAGCTCTAGTCTGAGCGGACCTCTTCGCGTCTTGCCTTCCATACTTGGGAAGCAGGGCGTGACAAATCAGGTCTGAATTTCGATGGCGCAGGGCTGAAATAGGAACTCGTGCTCCTTCAATCGAGGCTAGGATGAAGAAGAGGAGCTCCTGATCTTGGGTCGACGAGCCAGGTCCTCGGTCGTCGATGAGTTAGCGGGCTCTTCTTCTTGAGCCAACATTGCCGACAACGCGTGGCCTAGCTCGAGCTTACCTCCGAGCTTCTTCGGATCTGGAGGAGTTTGGTCGAAGTTCGATCGAGGAAACTAGATCGCTTGTGAGTCATGGACCATGAGGCGATGAGTAATTCCCATTGGTTTTCGCTCAAGTTACGAGGGTAAGTGTAATGGCCCACGTGCCATATACAATAATGTATATATTTTTGTTTGATATGTAGTGTATAGTAATGTATGGATGTATAATGATTTTGTTGTGTGCATAGTAATTCGCTACGTGAATGGCTATATGGTTGAATATGTCATGACTTGGATGTATAAGTGAATACGTATGGATGTATTGGATGTGATGTAGTGAGTGTTATTATTGTTATTGGTGTGCTTAGTGATGTTTGGTTGGTGGGTGTGTATAGTAGAACGGTATTTTCATGATAATTATTTTATTATGTTCTAAAGAGATTATCATTATTATTGTTGTTATTGGTATTAATGAATGGCATTGTGGTTGTTATTATTAGTGTTACAATTATTATTCTTATTGTTGTTGTTTTCATTATTATTGGCTAGTGGCATTTTTGTAATTGTAGGGGAGTGTGTGTGTGTGTGTATAAGTAGAAGAGTGAGAGAGGTAGTGGCATACTTGTAATTAAGAATTGGTTGTGTGTATAGTGAGATGAAGGGTGTGGAGAATGGCAAACTTGTAATAAAAGGGTTCCCATTATTTCATTGTTTTCTTCTTTCTTTCTACAATCTTCCCCATTCTTCTCTTAATTCATTTCATTTTCTTTTCCCCTCTCCCCCAAACTCACAAGCCTGCCGAATTTTCCCCTTGGCCAAAATTTTCCAGCAAGCAAAAAAAAGGAGAAGAGGAAGGGGGGAAATCCAAAGGAGAATTTGGAGGAAAGAAGAGTTAGGGTTTTTGGAGCTTGGAGATGGAATCTATGGTGGAATTCATGGTATTTGTGGAGGGCTTTGAGTCTCCAAAGAGGTTGGTATCCATACTCCTTTAGTGTGTTCATGCATAAATGATGATAAGTGTTCTCATTTTTCTTGAGTATCTTTGTGAATTGGGTGTGAAAGCAAATCTTATTCAAATTCCAGCAATCTGGTCAATGTTTAACTGATGATTTCTGCTATTTTTAATTCAAATAAAAATCTGAAAAAACTATATTCATATAGAACATGAAGTCCTACCCCAAATTCATATATAATTTGTTACATGTTAAGTTTAAATGTTGGGAGAAACATGGTTTCGTTTGCAACATAGCAGATTGATGTCTGTTTTGACACCCTGTATTAAAACGGTGATAACGACCATGATACGTAATGAAATTAGATGATTTGGGATACTACAGAAATCAGAAACTCCTGATCTACAATTTTCATTTTGCATATTTTACCCAGATTGGACTGTAGCTATGAGAAATACATTGATTTAGTTGATGCAGACGTTCTGTCTTCTTGCAGATCTGCTATCTGTTATTTAATGGAGCACCATAAATCACATACTCATGATTATTTTCTGAAAATTGGTGGGTGGAAGTAAAACTTCTATATCTACATTTTTCGTGTTGAACACTTTCCGTAATTTTGATGTACCATGCTGCAAATGACTGCTTTTCTGAGCTCAGACGGTTCTGTTTTTGTTCTGGGCAAATTCTGCACGTATGTAGTTGATGTAGAATAATTCATAACTCTTAACCTAAATGTCATAAATTGCTGAAATTTTATATCTGAAAGTATAACTTAGTTATCTACAGGTTCTATTTAGAAACCTATTCCAAATTATAACTATAAAGAGGTGACATCAGTCAGTTTCTGTGACTCTCCGCAATTTACTGAAATTTATGTTGCCTAGAGGCCACACCTTACTGGCCTAAATTTTTATCTCTTGAAGTATTATGCAATGTGTAATGCCATGGTTGCCACGTGGATGTTTTCCTATGCTTTTTATGTGCATATGTGGCATGCATGTTTCCTTATGCAATATTAGATCTCATATTGTTGTTTCATGGAGAGTGGTACTTGTGGCATGCTAATACTTCATCCCATAATGTTGTTCATGGATAATGGTTATGGTTGCATGGAAGGTATGACCCTTTTGATTTGTATCTGAAAATGGGAATGCACATGGAGATGCATGTCCTAATTGGAATGTGGAAATGGAAAGTGCTAAGTCTCATGAAAAGTGAAAGTGAGGAATGTTTCAGTCCTCCTAAAGGAGGGTGACACGGATTGGGGGAATTCCGAAGTATCGGGTAGGCCTATGGGATGGACTGGTTGTGGTGTCTTGTGGTTTTGTGTGGTGGGTACACTTGCACTCCTGATGGGCTAGTGCGGTGGGGAGTGTAGAGTGGTACCCGAGGCTCCTGACGGGCTAGCGCGGCGGGGAGTCCTCTTTGCTCTCCCACACAGTTGGGAGAGGTCCATTCCCATACGTCGTATTCGATATTAGGGTTCCAAAAGCTAACATTGTTTGTAATTTTTTGACTGACTCTCTTTTGCACTTTATGCGTACTTGTTGTTAATTGATGTACCATCGTCACCCCTCCCCTTACACCCCCTACTATGATTCTGTTCTCATTTCCTACGTATGGTACTATTGTTGCTTACAATATTGTTGCCTTCTTTTATCACGCATGCCATGTTTATTTGTAGCACTTCCACTTGTAGCACTATGCACCCACTAGTGGCATTAGTGTGTGTTGTGTTTAGGTTGGAGTATGGGATTCCTACTGGGTCATGCGTTGACGTGCCCTCTTGAATTTTCAGGTGTGGTTCTTGGTGTGGGAAGCAGATGGAGCTGGTGGCATTAGTGTGTGTTGTGTTTAGGTTGGAGTATGGGATTCCTACTGGGTCACGCGTTGACGTGCCCCCTTGAATTTTCAGGTGTGGTTCTTGGTGTGGGAAGCAGATGGAGCTGTGGAGATCTCTGGGTGAGACTAGAGCATGGGGTGGTGAGGGAAGAGGAGAGAGCTATGTGTACTTTGGGTTTTCTTTTGGGGTGAGAGATGCTTGTAATATATGACTTGATGCATTGGAATGCTTGAGATGTACATGAAATTGTTCAATGTTTGGTTTTTAGTGTTTCTCTGTGGCTTGGTCTCGTTCTATGTTTATTGATTGGCTGTTTCGTTGAACACTACATGTACTATTCCCAGCAGCGCGCAGTTGCCTGCAAGTTTCTTTTGTATCCTCTTTTTTTCCTTCGTAACACTCGCTGCGCTGGGAGAACCTGGGACGGATTCGTACTTCTCAGGTATTCTGGGGAACGGGGCGTTACATTTGGTGGCCCATGCAGGTCATCACACTGCGGTTGTGTATGGAATAGTACGAGTAGTGTTCGTGTGTTTGTGGGTAGTTGGGTCCTAAGGTGGGTAGAGTCCAGCCTTAAGATGGGACTAGATATCAGAAGCTTGAGGTATAGAACCCTGAGGGTTGAGAATCGAGTGTTGATTCAATATGAATGTACTTACATATTTATGTGTGTAGGTATGTGTCCATATATATCAATAGTACTATAAGTGTTGAATATGGCTTGTCGAGTATATTGAGATGATATATTCATGTGCATACGACTATGATATAAGTGCGAATGATTATATGGCTCTGTGACTGTATTTGAAGTATATGTATTAATATGTGGTAGACTTATGAGTAGTGTGTAAAATTGAGTTATATATTTTCTTGAGGTGCGAGTAGTGTATAAAATTGAGTTATATATTTTCTTGAGGTGCGAGTAGTGTATAGGTGTACTGTGTAGTGGCTATATACTATATGTGATATATGCACATGTTGAGTGTACATATGCATGTATGGATCCTTGAGTTCTACCCATGTATGTGTGCATATGTCTTGAGAATATTAAGAGTATTAGTGTTATGTTTTGATGCATGTGATGAGCATATGATACATGTATGGCTGTAAGCCGATATGCTTACACCTGTGGATAAATGGATATATTATTGTATGGCTATCTATGTGTATTGGTATTGATATGTAAGACTTCGTGTGTTGATACATGTGCGAATGTTGGATGGATATTAGGAGACATACATGATTGTATCTCTGAGTATAGAGGTGCATGTGTTTATGTGTTAATATATGGTAGTCTATGAGTAGTGTGTATCATAGAACTATATAGTTGATTAAGTTCTAAGAGATGTATAGATATGGTATGCCGTCTGTATCTACCGTATGTATCTGTAGTATGCGGTATATATGTACATGCTGATTGTGTATATCCATGTGCGGATCTTTGTGTTCCACTCAGGTAAGAGTGGGCATGTCCTCGGTGTATTAGAGTTGTGTGTTTGATACATATATGGAAGATGTATATGGTTTCCTGTCTGGTTGTAAGCGGATACGCTTACATCCGGTGTTTGGATAGATATATCATTATGTGAATATTTGTGTGTGTGGTATTGTTGAATGAGACTTTATGTGATGACGTGTATGTGTGTGCATGGATATAGACTAGGAGACATACATGGTCGTATGTCTAAACCTATAGATAGAGATGCATGTGTATGTATATGAGGTTATTATATCTACGTGTATGGTTGTGAACATGTACGTGTGTACATGTTTGAGGGTACCTATGCTGTTGCATGGGTATATTTGTGTGTGATGAAATTGGTGTATATGTGAAGATACTGGTTGTGCTTGTATTGGTCCGCCATTTCATAACTGAAGTTATAACATGACAGTGTTTCACATTATGTTTCATGTCATAACCCTGATTGTGGTATGGGTGTGCTTCATGTTATGATTCATATCATCACATTCGACATGACCTGCTTAAGTTTATGCATAACATGTATGTTGGTAGGAGTTGTATGTGACGTGTGGTGTACCGTGATTGAATGTTCACATGTATGGGCGTGAGCCCATGCATGAGTAGGCGGTTGCTCCATCATGTGTTTCTGTTTGCATGGTGTGAGATGGTAAAGATATTGTATTGTATAATGTATTGTATTTTATGGCCGTAAGTAGTGATATATATGTGTGTGGGTGGGTTGGCTATACCTCGTGGGTCATACTGGTTGTATGCCCGTGATTTAGTACAGATGTGTGTATGCAGTGCTCTATCAACCTTGTATATGAAATATCATGTTGTGGACATTTGTGTGTATGGGTAATGCATGTGACCATGTGATGTATTCATGTAGTGCCTGAGGGTGCATGCGTATGAGATAACACATAATAGCATAAGTATACGTATGTATGTGAGTCAGTATGTATGGTGGAGATACTTGTATGGGTATTTGTTTATCGGGGTGCTTTGCCTTCGTGTATGCTTGGGATAGATTGACCCTATTGTATATATATCTGCTCACCCCTAGCTATGTCCTCAGTTGGAAAGTCCGAGGACGGACTTTATTTTTAAGGTGGGTAGAATGTAATGGCCCTGGTGCCATATACAATAATGTATGTATTTTTCTTTGATATGTAGTGTATAGTAATGTATGGATGTATAGTGATTTTGTTGTGTGCATAGCAATTCGCTACGTGAATGGCTATATGGTTGAATATGTCATGACTTGGATGTATAAGTGAATACGTATGGATGTATTGGATGTGATGTAGTGAGTGTTATTATTGTTATTGGTGTGCTTAGTGATGTTTGGTTGGTGGGTGTGTATAGTAGAACGGTATTTTCATGATAATTATTTTATTATGTTCTAAAGAGATTATCATTATTATTGTTGTTATTGGTATTAATGAATGTCATTGTGGTTGTTATTATTAGTGATACAATTATTATTCTTATTGTTGTTGTTTTCATTATTATTGGCTAGTGGCGTTTTTGTAATTGTAGGGGAGTATGTGTGTATAAGTAGAAGAGTGAGAGAGGTAGTGGCATACTTGTAATTAAGAATTGGTTGTGTGTATAGTGAGATGAAGGGTGTGGAGAATGGCAAACTTGTAATAAAAGGGTTCCCATTATTTCATTGTTTTCTTCTTTCTTTCTACAATCTTCCCCATTCTTCTCTTAATTCATTTCATTTTCTTTTCCCCTCTCCCCCAAACCCACAAGCCTGCCGAATTTCCCCCCTGGCCAAAATTTTCCAGCAAGCAAAAAAAAGGAGAAGAGAAAGAAAGAAAAGAGAAGATGAAGGGGGGAAATCCAAAGGAGAATTTGGAGGAAAGAAGAGTTAGGGTTTTTGGAGCTTGGAGATGGAATCTATGGTGGAATTCATGGTATTTGTGGAGGGCTTTGAGTCTCCAAAGAGGTAGGTATCCATACTCCTTTAGTGTGTTCATGCATAAATGATGATAAGTGTTCTCATTTTTCTTGAGTATCTTTGTGAATTGGGTGTGAAAGCAAATCTGATTCAAATTCCAGCAATCTGGTCAATGTTTAACTGATGATTTCTGCTATTTTTAATTCAAATAAAAATCTGGAAAAAATATATTCATATAGAGCATGAAGTCCTACCTAGACCTGACCGCGATTCGGTTCCGGTTCGGTTCCGGTTCCGAACCGTCGGTTCCGGTTCCTTCCGAACCCGGAACCGGAACCGAACCGCTTTAGGGGCGGTTCGGTTCCGGTTCCGGTTCCCGGCCGGTTCCGGTTCCGGTTTCGGTTAGGGTTCTAGACCGGTTCCGGTTCCGGTTCGGGACCGGTTCCGGGTCGCTTGGAGCAAATTATTTAGCAAAATTTTTGATTTTTGGAATAATATTGGAGCTTTCCATGTATCATCCCCTTTTGTTCTCATTTAAGGGTGAATTTGGAACTTCTTCAGTGGGCCAAAACTGAGTGCTAGTTAGAAATGTAATCAAGAGATATTTTTCAAGTATGCATTGACTTTAGAAGGACATTTAGTTAGCAGCAATTGCACCAGATTGAGGGAAACACGTAGGCATCAGCCACTACATGCTACACACACAGGTTACTATGTCGATGCAGAAGATTGAAAGAAGGATAATCGACGGCCATGCCATTGAAACCAAACATTAGGTCCGGTTCCCCAGTTCCGGACCGGGGAACCGGCGAACCGGAACCGCCGGTTCCGGTTCGGTTCCATAGAAGTGCAAACCGGAACCGAACCGGCTTGGCCCGGTTCCGGTTCCGGTTCCGGTTCTTGGAACCGGCCGGTCGGTTCCGGTTCGGTTCGGTTCCAAACCGGTTCGGTTCCGGTTCGGTTCCACGGTTCGAACCGAACCGTGGTCGGGTCTAGTCCTACCCCAAATTCATATATAATTTGTTATATTTTAAGTGTAAATGTTGGGAGAAACATGGTTTCGTTTGCAACATAGCATATTGATGTCTGTTTTGACACCCTGTATTAAAACGGTGATAACGACCATGATACGTAATGAAATTAGATGATTTGGGATACTACAGAAATCAGAAACTCCTGATCTACAATTTTCATTTTGCATATTTTACCCAGATTGGACTGTAGCTATGAGAAATACATTGATTTAGTTGATGCAGACGTTCTGTCTTTCTGCAGATCTGCTATCTGTTATTTAATGGAGCACCATAAATCACATACTCATGATTATTTTTTGAAAATTGGTGGGTGGAAGTAAAACTTCTATATCTACATTTTTCGTGTTGAACACTTTCCGTAATGTTGATTGTAACATGCTAAAAATGACTGCTTTTCTGAGCTCAGACAGTTCTGTTTTTGTTCTTGGCAGATTCTGCACGTATGTAGTTGATGTAGAATAATTCATAACTCTTAACCTAAATGTCATAAATTGCTGAAATTTTATATCTGAAAGTATAACTTAATTATCTACATGTTCTATTTAGAAACCTATTCCAAATTATAACTATAAAGTGGTGACATCGGTCAGTTTTTGTGACTCTCCGCAATTCACTGAAATTTGTGTTGCCTAGAGGCCACGCCTTACTGGCCTAAATGTTTATCTCTTAAAGTATTATGCAATGTGTAATGCCATGGTTTCCACTGGGTGTTTTCCAATGGTTTTTATGTGCATATGTGGCATGCATGTTTCATTATGTAATATTAGATCCCATATTGTTGTTTCATGGAGAGTTACTTGTGGCATGCTAATACTTCATCCCATAATGTTGTTCATGGATAATGGTTATGGTTGCATGGAAGGTATGACCCTTTTTATTTGTTTGTGAAAATGGGAATGCACATGGAGATGCATGTCCCAATTGGAATGTGGAAATGGAAACTGCTAAGTTTCATTAAAAGTGAAAGTGAGGAATGTTTCAGTCCTCCTAAAGGAGGGTGACACTGATTGGGGGAATTCTGAAGTATCGGGTAGGCCTATGTGATGGACTGGTGTGGTGTCTTGTGGTTTTGTGTTGTGGGTATACTTGCACGCCTGACGGGCTAGCGCAGCGGGGAGTGTAGAGTGGTACCCGAGGCTCCTGACGGGCTAGCGCGACGGGGAGTCCTCTTTGCTCTCCCACACAGTTGGGAGAGGTCCATTCCCATACGTCGTATTCGATATTAGGGTTCCAAAAGCTAACATTGTTTGTAATTGTTTGACTGACTCTCTTTTGCACTTTATGCTTACTTGTTGTTAATTGATGTACCATCGTCACCCCTTCCCTTACACCTCCTACTATGATTCTGTTCTCATTTCCTACGTATGGTACTATTGTTGCCTTCTTTTATCACGCATGCCATGTTTATTTGTAGCACTTCCACTTGTAGCACTGTGCACCCACTAGTGGCATTAGTGTGTGTTGTGTTTAGGTTGGAGTATGGGATTCCTATTGGGTCACGTGTTGACGTGCCCCCGTTGAATTTTCAGGTGTGGTTCTTGATGTGGGAAGCAGATGGAGCTGTGGAGATCTCTAGGTGAGACTAGAGCGTGGGGTGGTGAGGGAAGAGGAGAGAGCTATGTGTACTTTGGGTTTTCTTTTGGGGTGAGAGATGCTTGTACTATATGACTTGATGCATTGGAATGCTTGAGATGTATATGAAATTGTTCAGTGTTTCGTTTTTAATGTTTCTTTGTGGCTTGGTCTCGTTCTGTATTATTGATTGGCTGTTTCGTTGAACACTACATGTACTATTCCTAGCAGCGCACAGTGGCTTGCCAGTTTCTTTTGTATCCACTTGTTTTCCTTCGTAACACTCGCTGCTCTGGGAGAACCTGGGAAGGATTCGTACTTCTCAGGTATTCTGGGGAGCGGGCGTTACATTTGGTGGCCCATGCAGGTCACCGCACTACGGTTGTGTACGGAATAGTACGAGTAGTGTTCGTGTGTTTGTCGATCTAACTTCGTGATATCTCCGTAATCCTGCAACATGAGAAGATTGTTAGGAGATCGGGGTTGGGGCCCGACCGATCCCCCTCCGACGCTCAAGTTAGTCTCCATTAGATGAAAACGTATAGAGGAAGATGAAGAGGAAAATTGTTAGAGAGGGAGATAATAGTATGTATGATACTTAGCCATAGCTTTTTTGATAGAGATCTGACCTCCCCTTTCTCATTGGTCCTGTGGATATTTATCCCTCTCATTTGCCTTGTAACCTCCCTCCATCAAATGTGGCACACTAATTGGAAATTAGTGTGCCTTGAATTAGTTATCGAGGGGTGTAACTCCCCTCATTATTCAGGCCATTCACTCCCCCCCATTAAGGCTATGGAAGTGGGCCATCATGAGTTTTGACTTGTTCAACCCAAGAGTAATGGGTTATGATGGGGTTTGGTTTGACTCATTCAACCCAAACGCTATGGGCCACGGGCAGTCTTCGTCCAGCCAGTAGAATGTATCTACTTGCTTAATGGGCTGGGCCCATGTATTTAACAGGTACCCTTCGCCCGACGTGTACTCCTCCGAGGACGAGACAGACGGGACACACTCTTCGTACGAGTGCCTTGGTTGGATCTGGCATTTGAAGTTCTCTTATTCAAAATGTTAGTGAGCATCCCTTGCCACTCCACGGTGTCTACATCTATCAGATCTCTCTCTCTCTCTCTCTCTCTCTCTCTCTCTCTCTCTCTCTCTCTCTCTCTCTCTCTCTCTCTCTCTGTGTGTGTGTGTGTGTGTGTGTGTGTGTGTGTCAGAAACGGTGGTGGCAAGACGGCCTTACCAAGTCTATATAAACATGAAAACATACGTACAGTGACCCATGGCTCCAAAATTCAAGCATACTTCCTTCTCGCCATGTCTATTAGCATCTCCTTCATACAAACACACATCTTGATTTTGAACATCGGTTAGGGGTTAAAGGATATATAATTACATCCCCTCTAATTGGTGTTCGTCTATGCATGCATCCGATGCACAAGGGGTATGCCCACTTTCTTTCTCTATGTGGACGATGGCAATACGTATGCATGTACTAGTGTGCGTGGGATCATACACTACATACGATGGTCTTTTATTGCTTGTACTCGGACCTCTAGGTTAGCGTTGCAGCATCTATAGTTGTAAAGTTGATACAATGCTTTTTTTTTTTTTGGACTAATTTCGAGGTGGTTTTGTATGAGTTTAAGGTAAGACTTCTTCTAGTTTCAATCAAAATCAGTTGTTTGGTTGGGTTAGCTACGGTTAGGGATTTCAACCCCCAGTAGAAGCCTATATGGTCTCTACAAGAAGCTTAGAATCACTATTTTTTAAATAAAAAATAAAAAAGTTTATGCATAATATAAATTCCCACTAATTAAATGAATTGGATAGAAGACTTTCTAAAGATAACTATTATTCAACTTTTATTTAATTGGAAAGGTGCTACTAGGAATGATGATGATGATTCCCCTCCAAACATACTCTACCCCCCACCATCTCCATGCTGCTGCTGCTGCTATTAATCTACTCTAATCCCAAAACAAAACTAATGGATACAACTAAACTCTGCTGGGGTTCTTTAAAAAATAAGGGAAAAACAAAAAAAAATGTAATAAAAAAAAACCTAGCCAACCAAAAGAAAAAAATTGCAAAGAGCTAAGCTATAGGACATACGCTACTTCAATCCATTGCACGCTAACTACTTTTCTAAAAGCTATCTTATCAAATTTAATCTAATCTAATCCAATCAACGACGGGAGGAGTCGGTCCCGCTTGTAGCGTACACCGCAGGCATTGCAAAGAGTCTTTGCACCCATGAGACCTGTCCTCCATTACGGAGTCTTTGCACCACATGTAATGACCAATGTGGCGGTACCGCATAGTCAAGAATCTTGCAGGGCCCAGATCGAGCCTCGAAGGCAAGTATTCACGCAACAGTTGAGCTCAAACAGGCTGGTTTTGCCAGGCTAAGGGGAGAGAGCCTTCACGGCCGCCTGAAAGCAGATAGATCACACATGGTGTTTAAAATAAATGGGTTGATGTAAGTGAATATTTGAACTTAATTAACCCAAAACACTGTTTTAAAAAGTAGAAGAAAAATACTTGCTTTCACGTATGAATCCTTGTGCAAGATAACATGCAGAAGTAAAACAATAAGCAAACTGATTTTGGCGCCACTCACGCCTACTAGAAACCCTGGCCATGTCGGGCAATTTCGTCAACGAAAGCCCTCAGATTCCGATCAGACGACCCGCCTTCGCCGACGGCCCTTTTCGCCCTCTCCCGCCACAACCCGGCATTCTTCCTGATCTCCGCTCCCTTCGCCCCCTCTCCCATGACCAAATCCAAGCACCTCTTCAGCTCCCCGCCTTCCAACACGCCGTCTCCGTTGGCCTCGGCCCTAACCCCAGTCCCCCACGACCTCTCCATCAGCATCGCGTTCGTCCCTTGGTCCGCCCACAGCGGGAACCCCACCGTCGGCACCCCGCACGCCAAGCCCTCCGTCGCCGAGTTCCACCCGCAGTGCGTCACGAAGCATCCCACCGCGCGATGGCTCAGCACCCGCACCTGCGAGCACCACTCCACCACGATCCCGCCGCCGTCGTCGTCCCCCCTCTCCAGCTCGACTCCCTCGCCCCTACTGTCCTCTCTAACCACCCACAGGTACGGCCTCCCGCTGGCCCTCAGCCCTCCTGATATCTCCTCTATCTGTTGCCTTTGCAGCACCGAAACGCTGCCGAACGAGACGTACACGACCGATTTCTCGGGTCTTTTGTCCAACCACTCCATGTACCTCTTGTCCTCGCTCTCGGATAGACTGAGCCCCGTGGCCGCCGGCAGAATCGGACCGATGGGGATCAGGTCGAGGTTTTCGACGGCCGACAGCGCCTCGGGCTCGAGCTCGTCGCACGTGTTGACCAAGATCTTGAGCGTGGGCCCGGCCCTGTCCATCGCCTCGAAACTCTTTCTGAAAGTTTGCCGGATCGTCGTCTCGGGGAAGTTCGACGCGTCGCATGTCAGGAACGAGGGGAGATCCCGGATCTCCATCGGTGGCAGGCCTGGTAATTTTATTGGAAACCGAGGCTCTTTGCTGTGGGCGGAGACGAGGGCCCCGTGGCCGTGGAAGCAGTGGTGGTATGCCGCGAATGCGGTGGCGGGCTGGATCCAGAACTGGACCGAGGGGATGCCGAGCTTACGGGCAACGTCGGCGGCCCACGTCAGGAGGAGGGTGTGGATGACGCATGTCACGGGGCGGCCACGTGCGGCGAGGTCGAGGATGACGGCGGAGAAGTCGGAGAAGCAGGGGTCGGGGTCGGGTGAGGTGGCGTTGGCGTCGGGCTGGAACGTGCGGGTCACGTAGCCGTCGGGGTAAGGGATGAAGGTGAGGTTACCGCCGTGGGAGTCCGACGTGGCGGACGAGAACATGCGGCGGTGAGCGGAGGCGGAGGTGGAGAAGGTGACGAGGGCGCCGGTGGAGACGAGGCGGTGAGCGAGGTGGAGGGCGGGGTTGATGTGGCTTTGGGTGTGCAAGGCCGCGATGAGGAAGTGTTGCTGGCGGTGAGACGACATTGTGATGACCGGCGGTGAGTGGAAGGAGGGGTTTGAGGGCCGGATTTATAACGGAGGGGAGGTGACGACGACTGAGGTCTGAGGACGTCGTCAACGATGGCTTGTATATATTTTAATTTTATTTCTATTGACTTTATTAAATTAAGGCGAAGCACACCGCCCCAACAACCTGAAGAAGCAAACCGAGCGGGGTGGGAACGAACGAGACCCCTGAGAATTCATCACGAACCAAACGCGTCTGCTGATGATGATTCTTTTCAAAAATGCAGTTTTCTAAGGTGTTAATGTTATATCATGTACATTTGTTACACCATTGGACCGGCTCCTGTTAACACAATTGGACGTACTCCCCAATGTAGGGGGATGTTAACGCCTACATAGGCTAAGACCGCCAAGGAAGGCCAAGCGGCCCGTCAAGTTAAGCCAGTCGAGCCCACATGTATATTTGGTTGTTTACCTGATCAATGGTAGTTCACATTGCGCCCATTAAGCCCTTACGTCTCTGAGAGGATGGGCCCAATAATGGGATAGTGGTCACTCGTCTACTACCCCCGAGATGCAAGAACACAGTCGTTACTAAGTGCTACTAAGTGCTAGGTGCTAGGTACTCTGATAACACTTTCCCTTTACTTTCTGTTAAGGTCAAAATTGACCAAAACAATTGAGTGGCTGACGTGGACCATTCGTGCTGAGTTGGAGCCTCGTCAGCAAGTTGAATGTGACCCTAGGTTGGAAGAATCAGGGTCGGTTGATAGATGGTGAATGTCTTGCGATGCTCGATTGACCTTCGAGCGGCCCGAGTGTCGACAGATCGAGGCTGGGACACTTAGGAACGACCCTCGCAGAAGGTCGAGACTCGGCGATCTGCACCACAAGGAAACGTCAAGGGGTCGGATCTGGGTTCCGACCCAAATCCCCTTCGGTGCTTAAGTTAGACTGAGAACTTAAGGAAGAGATAGAGCTTGGAGCAGCTGAGATCGACCCACAGAGTTTTGTATCGGATTTGACGTCTCAAGCTCTTTAGTGGAAGAATTATAAGCTGAAAGAGTAGAGTCTATGTATTAGATCTCATACCATGGGAATTGGAACCTTTTTGCTATTTGTAGACCTCATGGGTCCTTTCAATGACGTTAGGGAGATAATGGTCACCCATTATGGTGACATGAACTTCCCTCCTTAATAGGAGCGAACGTTTCCCACGTTTCCGCTATTATGAGGCCGCCTTCAATCCCACGTTCGAGTGATGTGAGTGCAACGGATGACTGGCTGGTGGGCTTTGACCGAGTCGATGCCTGGCTTCTCTTGTGGGCCTTAACCTCCGTCGATTGTTTTGTCTTGAGTGTTGGCCCAATGGTTCAACACTTTCCACCACATATTTCTTCCTCTTTGACTCGGCAGGTCAGCCCCATGGGCGGTCTCCCTCTCGATCCCGCTGTCCCGAATCCCTCTTAAGTTTCCTAGTGACTTAAGTATCGGAGAGGATTTGGATCGGAACCAAAATCCGACCCATCCTAACGGTTTCCTGTGGTGCAGATAGCTCGACAGGTGATCCCCAATTAGCTCGGAGCTTCTCTGAGCTAGGTCGGACCTCTTCCAAGTAGCTCGGCCGCCACCCTACAGACCCGAGCTACCCAGCTAGTGAGCCCGATCTCCCCAGTTGACGAGGACTGGCACATGCCGAGGCGTCCAGGTCAGCCCCTCTATTGTTGACCGGGACCCAACCGTCAACAACATTAATTTTATTCTATCCAAATAAGGCTTGATCAAAATATATCTTTAGATGAGGGGGCTAATTAGCTTAGTGATGGAGTTTTTCTTTTTAATGTGGAAGTTGAGGAGGTTGAGGCTCAGTGTATTCACCAATCCTGTTCTTTTAAAATAATATGAAAGTGTTCGCTAGCTAAGTTTCGTGGGCTGCAAGATTTAGATATTGAATGTTTAAGGAAGCTTTTAGGAAGATGCTGAAATTATTTTAGTCTGTTTTCAAGTCAAAGAAGCAACGCGGATCAGAATATGCGTAAATGAACCTATGTTGAGGCTTTGATGGAGGCAAGCTAGTTATATCGCAAACTACGCAAGTGATTCAAAACATGAGACTGTACGCTTGGTTCGATTCCTGTTTTTCGATGTATAAAAAAAGACAAAATAAACCTCAACACATATTAACGGTATAATACATACTAGCTTTTGTATGCGTATCTCTCAAACATACAACGAAGCTTGACCAGAGAAATTAAGACATTCATACAAACAATGAGCTGTGGCTCCAGCACACGATATTATTGATTTTGAAAGCAATGGCATACTGAGAGCTGAGTGTTAAGATCATACTGGGTCATTTTAAAACAAGAAGAAGACTGTGTCTACAAAATAAATAAGATAAAATAACACTAGCGTCTAGACCAAGCATTTTGACTGTAGATTTCCAGCATGGCCCAAAATAAAAATAATTCAAAAAAGAAATAAAAATAGTGCTGACATATCATGATGGAATACCTCATATATCAATATTGTAGCTTATTCAATCCACAAAAAAATTGGAGAGTTCTGCATTTTTCTGAGACAACTTGAATATCGAACTGGTTTTAGTCCCAGCGTCAGATGCGTTCTCCTCAAGGATGTTTGTTTTGCGGGTCGTGGACTGTGTTGCAGATTGGGGCTCACTAAAGTGATCCACATATCCCATAAAAACCATCAACCTCAACCTCACACAGTGATAGGTCACTCATCCACAGCTCTCGTCTACAAACACCTAACTTCAAAGTTTCCATGAAATTGAAAGAAACTGGAGACTCCTACTGAGCCCAAAGAAAAACTTCTATATGCACTGGACTTGAATCGTTCCGACAATTACCGGGAGTTGATATACAGACATACCAAATTGATATACAGACATACGTAACTAAATTGCTTCACCCCGCCGCCCTACTGAAACATTGTGAAGTAGGGGTGTGCGAGAAGCAATATGGACTGTGTGTATAGCAACACCCCCCATGATCGATGATCGTGTCCTCTAGCACAATGATAAATACACTAGCGTTTGATTTGCTGGGTCAGGCGATCATAATGCCCATGACGGCTGATGTTATGAAGTGCTCTTCTTTGGATGCGTCCAAAGGTTGGCAGTTGCAAGGTCGTCAAATTATGACGGATGCACCCGCATTGGCAGGATTGGATGTGTTTCGGAGTGTTTTCTCACGGCTGATTTAAAGCGGAGGAGTCTAGATGTGCTGCTGACGTTGAGGACGAGGATGGCCTTCGCACCTGATCAGACGAGCTAACTCTGGTTCCAGCGAGCTCCGGACCGAACTGAGTGTTGACAAAGGGTGCTTTGTCCAAGCAATATCTCCCACGATCTGCAAGACAAAGAGCACGTGATGGGGTCGGATCTGGATTCCAACCAAATCTGCTTCGATGCTTAAGTCAGATTGTGACGAAAGAGTGCTCGGTGGAACTGATTCCGGCACGTTGGGAGACCGTTCACTAGTTCTCGAGCCGAGCTTTGGAGGAAGAAATTTGTAAGGTGTAAGCAAATCTAAGGAGTAGTGGTACCTAAGTGTCAAATATCCAGGATTTCGTCCCGTCTTTTCTCGTTGGAGGAGTTACTTATAGGCAGCGGCCTCCTCCGGAGCGTTCACTGGTTGGGTGCTCAGGCATTAAAGGTGCTTTATTGCGTTTGACTCGTGGCTCCTGCCACTGATATGGGGCCTAATAATGGACATGAATGCCTCCATCGACAGAGGCATTATGCTCGGGGCAGATTGATAGCTGCATTAGCCCGGTTCTTTGGCATTCGTTGTGAGGGTGAGCATCCCCCTCATGCAGGGCTCTCGGGCTGAAGGGTGCATCTTCCCCTGGTCCTTGAGCCTTCGGCCCGCTTCGAATGAGCAGGAGCCTCTCGAGTCGGCTCAGAGCTGTGACAATGGTCACCATCATCTGGGCTCAACCGTCGTTGGGGTTGTGGCCGGATGGTGTGACGCGTATGGGCGGGTTAGGTTGTTGAGATGATGCATTTAATGAAGGCCATCATGGTGTGGGACGCCAAAACTCTCCAGTCTCTCGAGTGCAGAATCCAGGGAGGCATTGTCTCGAGATGTCAACACGTGTGTAGGATCAAACGGCCGAAGACGATCCGCGGGGCCGTTTAGCGTCCTCCAAGTGGGGGCTGTTTATATAGTGAGAGGAGTTCTCTTTCACCAAAGTAACGTTCTACTTTGTTGTTGTCTTCCCCATCCTCTCCTGAATTTGTATTCGTCGGCATCAACTTGTGGTTCCAGACCATGTCTTCTTCTTCATCCTCCTCCTCTGGCTCCCAAACGGCCGAAGACAATCCGACGGGGCCGTTTAGCGTCCTCCAAGTGGGGGTTGTTTATATAACGAGAGGAGTTCTCTTTCATCGAAGTAACATTCTACTCTGTTGTTGACTTCCCCTTCCTCTCCTGAATTTGTATTCGTCGGCATCAACTTGTGGTTCCAGACCATGTCTTCTTCTTCTTCCTCCCCCTTTGGCTCTGGGCGAGTAAGTCAGCATCCAAGGCGAGTCACGCGACGGAGGAGCCGTCCAGCAATCCTGCCTCCATGACAATCGTGCTCTCTGGTGTGGGCGACGCAGTCTCCCGGGCTGGGGATGACCCCCAAAGGGTGCCCCTGAGGTGAGGGACCAGCCCGCGATAGTTTCTGCCACCTCGATCTCCTATCTCCGCATCTCGTACCTTCGCCCTCCTTATTCGGCCAGGGCTCCCCTTCCGAACGAAAGGGTCTGTTTCCCCGACAATCGTGAGGCTGGAGTGTACGTGAAGACTTTCACGTATGGACTTTGCTTTCCACTTCACCCATTCGTTCTTGAGGTCCTCACTGCTCTTGGGATTCCCCTCTGCTGGTTCACCCCCAATTCCATTGGGTCCTTGGTTGGCTCTACCGTGTTGTGTCTGCTCAATGGGATAGAACCGACCCTACCTCTTTTTTGTCACTTCTTCTGTATTAGCCACCACAGGTCAGTCGCTTAGACCTACCTTACTGCTAGAAAGGACAAGAACCTCGTGCTGGGGCTCTCGACCTCCGTAAAAGGCTAGAAGGAGAACTTCGTATTTGTGATTATCCCCGAGAAGGCGAGCTTTCATACCTAATGGGGCCGGAGAGGCCCGTTGGTGTTGGAAAGGGAGAGTCTTACTGATTCGGAACTTGAGGTAGTTGACAAATTGTTCGCAGTGCCGAACCACGAGCAAGTGACCGCATTCCTGTCCTTCGATGACACCATAAGGAGGACCGTGTGGTCTGAAAGTAAGGATGCTCCTATGGTCCTAACTTCTTCTTGGTTCTACCCATTCTGATGCCCGTTGGATTTGGCAGACGCGGCTAGGCAACGTCAGCTGTCAGGATCCATGGTGATCCCCCGCCTGAGCCCAGTACGAAGCGATCCGGGCGGTTTTGGTCGTCCGCCCAAGGCATCCTGGCTTGGCCCTAGCTGGGGGTCCACCTGGGGGCGCAGGCGGCTCGGGGAGTAAGAGGGTCGGCTCCCTGACGAGGCATGAGGGAGCGGAGGGGAAGAAGGCGCAGGGCACAAAGGGGTGCCCTTCTTCGACCTCAGATGGTGTTCCCATTGATGTCGTCGTGGCTTCTAAGGCACATTCATTGCCTCTGGGTCCTCAGAACCGTGGAGATAAGTGGCCGTGGGGAGGGCCTTCTCTCCCTCGGCTCGGACTCGCTCCCTCCTGTAACGACCGGTGTTCATCGTACGTATTTTCGTATGACTTATGTGATGTATTGATGTATGGGACTATTCGCTTTATGATTTTGTTGGTTAGCCTGCATGCGTGATTCATCGCCGCATTTGCGATCCTCCCGACTACACGATCACACTGACACTAATTTTGTCACGTTTGGACATCGTAGACGTTCAATGGAAAAATTGTAATAATTTGGATATTATTAACCATATTCCTAATCCAATCATCTCTTATACGTATTAATAAATCTTAAAGGATTTTAAGAGATCTAATTCAAACTCTAGCAAATAATTTCCTTAATCTTAAAATCTTAACTAATGTTTTCATATCTTAATTAACTCTTTTCCTAAAAAAAAGATATCTAATATCCTAATTAACATCTCGCGTAGTCCCGATTTCATGAAATCGTAACCAACCCTATCTCTACTCATCCACGTGCTCTTGTAACCCACGCACGTGGAAACTCACGGGAATCTTAACAACTACAGCACGATGTGTGGCATGCAAATCTCAACCCATGCAACAATCTCTGATTCGTCCCCTTCCCTTTTTGATACTCTCTCTCTCAACCATCTCGATCTGTTCTCATCTACCCCATCTCTTTTCTTTTTAAAACCCAAAATAAAGCCCTCTTCTTTCCCTTGGAATCCAACAACAGTGCAACCCACCAAAACCCAGGCTCCCCACTTCAAAAACCCCATAAGCGAGTCCCAGCTTCATCCGACTCAAACAGCCGACGCCTCCTTCCCCTTCGAAACCCCTAAACCCCGAGGCCTCCGCCTTCACCTCCTCTCTCCGGTGACGTTCCCTCAGCGTCGCTCTTCGAAACCGAACCCCCGACGACCCGAGGACGCCTCCCTCCGGTGCCTCGACCCCGACCCCACATCACCAACCCACCGCCACTACTCTCTCCACACAACTCCGACCCAGGAGACCGACCTCCGACCTCAGCCTCCTCCGATCAACCCCAAAACTCCGGGCACTTCTCCATTTGTCCCCTTCCTTCGACCCAAGACTTCACTTCGGTGACCGCTCGAGTCGTCGCCTCGCAACCACAGCGACTCACGTGGCCCTCCGTTGCTCGAGGACGCCGACTGCAGCGCTCCACGCAGTCGCTCGACGTTGTCGCCGTCATCCGACCCGCACTGCCTCCTGCAAGGGAGCGCCTCGTAAACACGCAAGCTTCCTGTGGGTTATATTATGGTGTATAGTTTAATATATATATATGATTTAATGTAGAAAAGGTGGCACCTGATCCAATGGATCAGGTGCTAAGACACAAAAAAGGTGGGAAGTACAAGCCCCCACATGGGCTTGTACTCGATGGGTCCCACCTTTTTGTGTCATGCACCTGATCCATTGGATCAAGTGCCACCTGCTCTACATTAAGCCCCCACATGGGCTTGTACTCGCAGGGTCCCACCTTTTTGTATCTTGCACCTGATCCATTAGATCAGGTGCCACCTGCTCTACATTAATCCCATATATGTGTGTGTGTGTGTGTGTGTGTGTGTGTGTGCACCAGTTATAACCCGTGCCCGCGGGCACGGTTCATTTAAGATTTTCCTCGACAAAATCTTTGTTCCCCAAAAAATTATTTCCACGACCAAAATTTAAAAGAGTAACAAATTAGCGGAAAAAATATTTAGCGGCACGGGCGCCTTCGGAAAAATATATAAGAACAACAAATTCGGCGCGAAACAACAAATTAGCGTAAAATCGAGTGCCTTCGGCGCAGAACAACAATTTCGGCGTAGAACAACAAATTCGACGCTGGCGCCTTTGGCGCGAAACAACAAATTAGCGTAAAAGCGGACGCCTTGGACGCGGAACAACAAATTCGGCGCAGGCGCCTTTGGTGCGGAACAATAAATTAGCGTAAAAGCGGACGCCTTTGGCTTGGAACAACAAATTCGGCGCAGACGCCTTCGACACAGACCAACAAATTCGACGCGGAACAACAAATTAGCGTAGAACAACAAATTCGGTGCAGACGCCTTTGGCACAGAACAACAAATTAGCGTAAAAGCGGGCGCCTTCGGCGCGGGAAATTATTCTCATCTTGTTGCCTCATGCGTCGAAGACACGGTGGGCCCCGCGTTGAGTGAGAGATCATTCGATCTGCACAACATTCGATCTGCAGCATTAAGTGCAAGTTAAAGTTTTTTCACAAATGCATTAATTGCACTCTGCTATTCCTCAGAAACTTTCATTCCCCAAAAACTTTCATTCGACAAGAAATGTTTTTCCCTCCTAAAATTTTCACAAACTCTCATCTCAACCGTTGATTTCCCAAGATTAAATCTTAGCCATCCTTCTATCAACATGTTTGTCCTAGTCAGCTTGTCCTAGTCAACCCTAGGATTCAAAAACAGTTGTGTTTTAATATATAGATACATTATATATCAGTATTTAATTATAAGCGTAAGTTAATCTTTATATTTTGAGTACATCGTAAACCGCATGCCTATTAAAATAGGATAATTATTAAATAGTGTTGGGTTCGTTGTTTAAATTGAAACACAACATGTTAGTTAACCTGAAGATTACTTATATATGTATATGAACTCTTAATAGTAGTATGATACTATATGGTATATATATATATATATGTATTATAGTGCATGCTAATATTTTGGTTGATAATATGAGATCCTGTGCTACAGGTGACAGTTTACTCATTAGCAAGTTAGCATAAAATTACTATCAGTACGCACTGTGTATAAAACCTAAACATGATGCATGTTATTAATGTAATATTAAAGTAATAGAATGGCTTAAAATACGTACGTACGTTACGATGTTAATCAGTACAAGATGGCTTAATATTCAGTGCATGCTATTAATTTCAAGAGCTTTTAAAATGTCATCATATTAAAATAATAAGAGGTTAGTGACTTAACAGTAGACTGGAGGTTAATGACGCATGTTATTAAATTAATTGGCAGCATGATGTATACTAGTAAACTCTGATTAGTCCTTTAAGAACCACTTAACTGATATGGAACCCAACTTCGCAGAACGACCGCGTCCCTCTTGACAACCGTCTGGACACCCAACAATCCCAAGGCAAGTATTTTTATCGTAACTGAATTACAAATCTGACTTGTGCAACCCTAATGCTAAGTTCCTTTTAATACGCTTGCCAGACTAAGAATGTTGAACCACATGTTATCATTATATCTGTTGTTTCGGAATTAAATGGACGCGTAATTGATGCTATTATTTGTTGGGACAACTAAGTATTTACATGTTAACATACTAAACTAAACTGGACAGAGGGTAGGACACAACCCTCGAACGAATATATGTAACACCATCGAATACAGATGGGATGAATCTGGCTCGTGATCCAGAAAAGTACACTTGGGGTGGGGTTGGTTCATGTAGTAAGGTTTGTAAGTGTGTCTTGAGCACTATACGGCTACCTCCATAACCACACCAATGGAGGCAAGCATCTTGACCATTTTTCAAGTTAGGGATGGTAAGAAGGCGTCACGGCAAACCCCCGATGATTGGGTGCATCAAGAACATTATACTTACCCCGACATGAACTTACACGAGCACAAATAACTAAGAATATTCTTTTTGAAAATGCGTTAACTTCGTTAAAATGCAACTTACCTGTCTAACTAATTCAGCATGCTCAACTTTACTTTATGCACTTGCTTATCATATCTGCGTCTGACGTTTCTTTTTCGTTGCTAAAGTTATAATTTCAATTACTATAAAATCTTGCCGAGGCTTTTCGCTGACATATATTACAATGAACTATGAAATATATGGTAGGTTCAGAGACAGAGTGTAGCAAGGACTCTACCTACGAGGACCAGAACCTAGAGACTGATCCAGCAGACCAGAGTTGCGAAGACACCGAGTTTCTTCCTGCTGAGGACTAGATCACTGCTGCTGTCTTATTTTATTTAGCTTTATTTATCATTTAGTTGTGGTGCTCATGTAATAACTGTACGTCCATGCTAGGCCTAACTCATTTGTGTACTTACTTTTGAACTCTGGGCAAAGTTGTAATAAATACCTGTGTTGTTTCTGAATGATGCAGATGTAAGGATCTGGTTGCTATATTCACAAAACGCTTATTGTGCTTAAGTCAAAGAATAAAGAAAAAAGTACTTCTTCTTTGCTTTAAGCACATGCGGACCCACTCATGTTCTTGCTCCCAATTACAATGGGAAGCGGGGCGTGACACCTCCCGACTACGAGCAGGCTCTAGGAGTGTTCAGGTCAACGGATGCCAACCTTCTATGTTTCGAGAACAATCTTCTTCATCCCACATATCCAATGGGTCTTAAGGAATCTGTCTTCTCAGATTGCGGGGTCGCGGATCGTCTGGCTGGGAACTCCTAGTTGCCTTGGACCAGTAAGTGTTGCGAGGGGTGGAGGCTGATAGGCTGGCTAGTTTTGTAGTATTATGCGGCCAACAGGTGAGAGCTTGTGTCAATCTCGGCATTTTTTATGGGGGGACGGGATTGGCCCTTGACTTCCTCTTAACGCAGATGTCCTCGGTTGCCGATATGGAGTCGATCCTCGCCTGAAAACAAGCGGAGGTCGACACCGCAAAGAAGGCCATTAAAAAGGCTGAGATCCTAGTGAGGTCGATGGAAACCAAATTCATCGAGCTGTCTACCGAGGTAGAGAGACTTGATACGATGCAGGCAGAGGCTTTAGCCGTTAAAGCAGAAACCGAGGAGAGGGCTACTCGGGCTGCGAAAGGTTGAGGCGTGGAAGCCAAAGCTAGCCTCTTCAGGGATGCTGAGGAGAGGTTGGCAGTGTCTGACGAAAGGTAGGCCGCTCTCCGAGCTCAGGTGGCCGAGGAGATAGAAAGGGGCAAGGTTGAGAGGTCTGGCCTTCGTGCTTGGATCGTCGCCCTCAAGGCTCAGATTAGGGAGTCAGAGAAGATAGATCTAGCCAGAATAGTTAGGGAGGCCGTATAGAAGTATTACAAAGAATTTGTTGCTCCACATATGTCTCGAGAGGTTGAGGCAGTATTCCTCCATTGCCGTTGGGAGAACGAGCTTAAGTTTCCCAGTTCGAAGGTTGTCTTTTAGTAGCTCGCAGTGGTCCCTGGTGAGGAGGAGAACATTAAGGTCATCTTTGTGGCAGATACCACGACGGTCGATTGGTCGGGAGCGGCAGTGGGGACCCCTTCCGACATTCCGACCACGCCGCCTTAGATTGTAAATCAGCATGCCCTATTTTGTCACATTTTTGGAATGTGCATGAATTTTTGGAATGAATGTGACTATACACCCCCTTTTTCCACTTTTTGTTTGCTGAATGAGATCCCATACTACCCCCCCATTTGGGTTCACCTAGTGTAATCATAGGTTCGACTCGAGGGGAAGTTTTATTTATCACGTATCACTGATAGGTCGACCCGCAGGGGGAGTGGCCGCAGCCTTACAGCCGATCAAATGGTCAGCTCGCAGAGGGAGTGGCGCCCATCCTTACAGCCGATCAAATGGTCGGCCCGCAGGGGGAGTGGCGCCCAGCCTTACAGTCGATCAAATGGTCAGCCCGCTAAGGGAGTGGCCCCCCATCCTTACGACGAACCACGTTTTTAGTCGGCCCGTTAGGGGAATGGGCCCCAATGTTACGGTGAACCAAAGTTTTTGGTTAGCCCAGCCTTACGGGGAACCAAAGTTTTTGGTCGGCCCGCTTGGAGAGTGGCCCCCAGCCTTACGACGAACCAAAGTTTTTGGTCAACCCACTGGGAGAGTGGCCCCCAGCCTGACGGCTGATCAGGTGATCGGCCTGCTGGGGGAGTGGTACCCAGCATTACGGCCGATCGAATGGTCAACCCACTGCGGGAATGACCCCCAGCCTTAACACAAACCAATCTTTTAGTCAGCCCGCTGCGGGCTAGCCCCCAACCTTACGGTCGACGGGGGTGGTCGGCCCACTGGGGGACTGTCCCCCAGCCTTATGGCCGATCAGATGGTCGACCCGCTTGGGGAGTGGCCCCCAGCCTTACGGAAAACCAATGTTTTTGGTCGACCCGCTGGGGGAGTGGCACCCAGCTTACGACAAACCAAGTTTTTGGTCGGTCCATTAGTGGAGTGGCCCCACAGCCTTACAGCCGATCGAGTGGTCAGCCCGCTGGTGGAGTGGCCCCAGCCTTATGGTCGATCGGATGGTCACCCTACTGGGGGAGTGAACTCTAGCCTTACAGCCGATCAGATGGTCGACCTAAAGGAATAGTGGCCCCCAGCCTTACGGCAAACCAAAGTTTTTGGTCAGCCCGCTGGGGGAGTGGCCCCCAGCCTGATGACTGATCGGATGGTCGACCCGCTGGGGAAGTGGCCCACAGCCTTACGACAAACCAAAGTTTTTGGTCGGCCTTCTTGGAGAGTGGCCCCTAGCCTTACATCAAACCAAGTTTTTGGTCGGCTTGTTGGAGGAGTGGCCCAAGCCTTATGGACGATCGTGTGGTCGGCCTCTTGGGGGAGTGTCCTCCAGCCTTATGGTCGATTGGATGGTCGAGCTGCTGGGGGAGTGTTCACAGCCTCACAGCCGATCATATGGTTGACTCACTGGGGGAATGGCCCCCAGCCTTGCGACAAACCAAATTTTTTGGTCGACCCGCTAGGGGAGTGGCCCCAGCCTTACGACCGATGGTATGGTCAGTCTGCTAGGAGAATGGCCCCCAGCCTTGCGACCGATTAGATGATCGACTTGCTAGGGGAGTGGCTTCCAGCCTTACGGCAAACCATGTTTTTGTCATTGGACAATGACTGGTCGACGTGATTTCAAAAGGAGGTGGTGGGAAGAGATATCCAAGGATGCTTTTCCCATTGAAGTTTTGGCCGAGTACAAGTATGAGGAAGTTTTTACAAGGTTTATCTCGCCTTTATTGGTAGTATTTCGCAGGTGCTCCATGTTCCTAGGGTGGGTGAGCTCTTCCCCTTCCATCGTTGAGAGTCGGTAAGTAGCCGGGTCGAGCACTTCAATGACTTTGTATCGAGCCACCCAATGTTTCTGTCGGATGATGAACGTTAAGGCTCAGTTTCGTAGTTCATCCATGAGCTCCAAGTTTAGTCCAAGTCCCTCCGAGTTCTTCTCCTTATAGAAATACTTGATGCATAAGGATTCATCGTTGATCTCGACTGGGAAAACTGCTTCCACCCCGTAAGTAAGCATGAAGGGTGTCTCACACATGGCCTCCTTGTAGGTCGTTCTATATGACCAGAATATCCTCGGGAGCTCTTCCAGCCAGGTTGCACAAGCGTCCCTAACCTTCTTCCGCAGCGGTTCAAGAATGCATTTGTTAGCAGCTTTTGCAGTTCAATTGGTCTGTGGGTGGGATACAGAAGCGAAGAGTAGCCTAATCTTCCATTCGGCATAGAATTCCTTGAATCCCATGCAATCGAACTGTGGTCTATTATCAGTGATGATGGACCGGGGAACACCGAATCGACAGATGATTGATTTTTATATGAAGCTCCTGGCCTTCTTCTAAGTGGTGGTAGCCAGTGGCTCAGTTTATATCCATTTTGTGAAGTAGTCCATCGCCACGATGAGGAACTTTCTCTGTGCACTCGCTCAAGTGAATGGACAATGATATCTAGCCTCCACTTGGTGAAGGGGACATGGCTGACGATCGGTATAAGCTCAGCGGAATGCGCTTAGGTAAGATTCGTGAATTTCTGGCACTCCTGGCATCTTTGTACATATTCCATTGAATCGTTGACCATAGTTGGTCAGTAGTACCCTTGCCTTAAGGCTTTCAGCGTGATCGTCTTGCCTCCATTATGGTTCTGCAGTGTCCCTAGTCGATTTCCCGAATGACGTAGTCTACCTCCTGGGGTCCGAGGCATTTGAGGTAGGCGAGGACGTCGGACCAGGCCCAATGCCTTATGTACAATGTCCCATTGTGGAGCAAGTATCTGAGGGCCTTCCTTTCCAGCTTACTCCCTTCCTCTGGGTTACCTGGGACCTCACATGTAGCGAGGAACCAGATGATTGGGTCCATCCTGGTCGGCCCCTCGTCGATGGACATCACTTCTTCTTCCTCTATACTAGTGGTATGAAGGCTCTCAACGTAGATGGCACAACCTAACTCCTTGGGCAAGGATGACGCTAGTTTGGAGAGGGCTTCAGCTCGTGCATTCTTTGACCTGGCCATATGAAGGACTTCGACGTGACCGAACTTGGATAGCTCAGACTTGGCTACCATTAGGTAGCACTTCATTGTCTCTTCTTGGCCCTCGTATTCTCCTCACAACTGACTCATGACAAGTCTGGAATCACAGAGGAGGCGTGCTGTGTTTGCCCCCAATGCACGGAACTGTCCAAAACCATTCACGACAGGCTCGTATTCCTCTACAGCATTGGTAGCCGGGAAGTCAAACCGGAGGACGTACTTGATAGTGCTTCCATCAGGAGCCCAGATGACAATTTCGGCCCGAATACCCGACTTGGATGCCCACCCATCAACGTTGATGATCCACGTGCCTTCGAACTTTGAGCGAACATCAGAAATGACATTAATTAAAAAAGGGAGTGGAGGAGGGGTCTTTACAGAGCCAAGGTTTGCTTCTTATGCTGGTGCCAAGCCGCTCTTCATACATTCAACGATGAAGTTTACCAGGGCTTGCCCCTTGATAGACGTCCTTGGCTTGTATCAGATGTAGAATT
This sequence comes from Scilla litardierei, assembly GCA_030789695.1. Taxonomy (NCBI): domain Eukaryota; kingdom Viridiplantae; phylum Streptophyta; class Magnoliopsida; order Asparagales; family Asparagaceae; genus Scilla; species Scilla litardierei. Next base: position 318,869,558 of record CM061141.1, on the reverse strand, counting down.
CGCTCAACTCGACCACAGTTTAGCATCCTCTCCAATTGGTCGAGCCTTTTGAGGTTTCGTTTGAGCTGAAAGTCGGTCAGGGCCAAGATAGTGTGAGCTTGAAATTAGGGCCTGAGCCACCTAGACGATTGGACCAGGGCGTAGGCTAGCTTCTATATCATGCTATACTGACCTCTGCCTCTCGAAGGACATGGCTTGTATAGTAGACTAGCCGATGTATTCCTGCATCTTCTTTGATCAGCATTGAGCTCACTGCCTCCTCAGTGGCTGCCAAGTATATGCTCAGTGGCTTCCTGTTAAGGCCAAAATTGACCGAGACAGTTGTCAAGCTTACGTAGACTCGAGATGCTGAGTCGGAGCCTCGTCAGCAGTTGGAGTGGAACCCTTGGTGGAAAGAACCAGGGTCGAGTGATGGTAGTTGGAGATAATGCGACGTTCGATCGACCTTCAAGCGGTAGTTGTATCGATCGTTCGAGGGTGAAAAGATCGACGTCGAACTTTGACATTGGATGATGACCATCGATCTGCACCACAGGGACTCGTTAGGGGGTCGGACCTGGGTTCCGACTGAAATCCACTTCGATGCTTAAGTTAGTATGGAACATAAGGGAGAGAGAGCTTGGTGCAGCTGAGATCGACTCACGAAGGTTCTTCTTAAGAGTGGCAGCACAAGCTCGAATGTATAAGAAGTATAAGTTGAGAAAGTAGAGTTCTATGTCTTAGACCTCGTACCTTGGAAATGGGACCCTTTCCTCTATTTATAGACGTTCAGGGTTCAGGGTCGGGGTGATAACGGCCACCCATAATGGGGCTACGATCTTCTCCCATTAATCGGAATAAATGTTGCGCACATCCCCGAGATTCACGAGCCCACCTTTAATTCCACGTTTAAGTGAGGTGGACCCAACGGTCTACTGGCCATTTGGGCTTTAACTGAGTCGACATTGGGCTTCTTTGGTGGGCTTTGTGGGCCTTAGTCATCTGTCGACCGAGTTGTCTCGAATGCCGATCCAATGATTCAACAGTAACCCCTGTCGCACGACCTTGAAGGGTCCATCCACTGAAATCAAGCAACGTTACATCGCATTAATGGGGCTCGACAGTCGAGAAAATAGCACTTGAGTTCTAGCCGCCAAAATGTCCGCCTCGTTGATTCGAATGATTTACCGGTTCGAAGTCTAAGACATTCTGAGTTCTTGGATCTTTGATGCGTGTCTCATCATACGGCTATTGTGTTGCCCATATAGGACGGTTCTCACAATAGAGTGCGGATGTACCATCTTCATTCTCTTGATTCAGATTTTCTTTCTCTCGAAACTAATGGCTTCATCCTCCATCCCCGCCTCTGGAAGGAACTTGGTGACATCCATACAAAAGAATCGGGAAGGTGTCATAGAGCAAGGCTTGCTGGCGAATGTGAGGTCCAAAGTCAAGGCTGGTCAGATCGACGAGCTTCAGAGGAGCTATGTCCGTCTCGATTATCAGATCAGGATTCCTGGGAGGGACGATAGTGTTCATCGTCCTGGCGATCGGGAAGCGGGGGTTTACGTCAAGGCCTTCGAACGAGGCCTTTGGTTTCCTATGCACCCCTTCATGTTGTACTTCCTATGTACCTTTAACATCTCGCTCTGCTAGTTGATGCCGAACACTATCGGCATGTTGATGGGCTTCATAGTTCTATGAATGACGAAGGAGATTGAACCAGCTCTGAGTCTGTTCAATCACTTCTTCTCGATCCTTCTCCTTAAGACCATGGGGTGGTATACGATAATGGCCCATCGAGGCAGGAAGCTACTGGAAGATTTTTCCTCCTCCAATCCCAAGTGGAAAGACGAGTTTATGTTTGTGGTTTTCCTGGGGGCAAGCTTCTGCACTAGTTGGGGCGCCCCTGATTTGGGACCTGCCGAGGATAAGCTGCTGACTATCGAGGAGAAGAAAGCCATCGATACTCTAACGAGCCTGCCAGAGAGTATGAGGTCAATCAAGTGGCTGTGGTCGGAGGACGTGCTGCGTCGGACCGTGTGGACGAAAGGTTAGTTCGATCGTGCTTGCCAACTGTTCGACCTTCATTCTTTGACCTAACTTGTTTGTTGCTCTCACAGGTATGACCAGTGTGGATTATCAGGTTGATCCTGCATTGAGGGAAGCAATCGAGGCTTCCATCAAAGAGGTAGGGCGAGTATGTTGTCTTCTCTGGTGTCGACTGTGGAGAAATTAACAGTCAAGCCGTCTAGGGATCGACCCATGGTTGTCGAGGGGGTTGCTCAGGTGGCCCACCCTCAACAGAAGAAGAAGAAGAATGGGCCCGCCTCCAAATTTGAAGTAGTGGCACTGGAGGGGAACAAGAGGAGGCAGAGAATCGTTCTCAGCGATTCGGAGTCGTCTGGGTCGAATGCAGTAGCGGAGCAGGTCTCCCAGCCTAGGAGCGATACTCCTCACGAGGAAGACTCAGAGAGGACTCAGGTTCCACCGGAGCTTCTTGTGCACCAAGACTCCTGGCCTTGGGAAGGTATGTTCCCTCTGGTAGGGCTGTCTGAAGACATCCCTAATGAGTATATGCCGATTTTGCTGGAGTGCTGATCTCATCAGGCCCCATTCGACTGTTCCGATGAGGAGCTCGTCCGGGCGAGATTTCTGTTGAGGCGTGGAGATTCCGCTCTTCTTGATTATGGGACCGCCTCCCACATCGCTGAGAATGCGACTCTTCCACTGGATATGGCGGTCATGGAGAGAATCGATTATGAGCGGCTTGCATCAATAGCCGTTCACGCCAGCGTCCAGGTAATTGTTGCTCTAGCCTCCCTTGTAGGTGATGCCAGCACGCATGCTTATCATCATGTAGTCTTTGCAGGTCCTTGTGGCGACCACAACATTGCGTCGTGGTGCTCTGGTGGTGGCCAATCATGGTGTCACCCTGGAGGCTGTTAGATCAAGAGTGGAGGGAGTCCAGGCAGAGCTGGCTAGAATCAGCATTCTCTCCGAGACGAGATTGGACCGCATTTGAATACTTGAGCACGAGTTAAGCGAGTCTCGTAGGAGGGAGGCTGAAGAAGCTGCCCTGAGGAAGAGAGCGGAGGACGCTCTGCTGGAGGAGAGAGTCGAAATCAAGGTCATTGCGGAGAGGGCCATTCGGGATTTCACGGATTCATTTCCCGACTTCGACGAGCTATACAAGGATGGCTACGAGCGATGCCGGTTGGAGATGAAGAACCAATTTCCTGAACTCCCTGTAGAGATCGACAAGGTCCTGGTGATTTTTTCGGTTCTCAGTGATGATGAATCGACCCAAGGCGAGGAGGAAGCTGCTCACCTGATGACGTTGTCATCGTGGCTGATGATGACGTAGGAGCGGATGCCACGAGGGACCTGGAGTCTGTGGCCATGCTAAATGGAGACCAAGGGCCTATCCAGCCGTTGTAGGGTCTCGGCGTTTTACGCCTGTTTCAAATTTTTTTGAATGTATAGATAGTGATGTAAATGTGAACAAACGAACAATTTTTCTAATAGGAGCACCAGATTGCGTCTCTTTGTTTGTTGCCGTGCATATCGTGTGGTGGTCGTAACACCTGATGGCCCCTCGATGTGTTAGGCACTGCTCCGGGATGGTTGAGAATAGACCATTGAACTATATCTTGAAGTTGATCACCATGTTCCTTGACGAGGGAGCGACTTCCTCGAATCGCGACTGATGGCACATGAGTTGTTTAGTAGCGAAGGGGTGGTCCCTTCGACTTACAGCCGATGCTCGACTAGGAGAGTCATTCAGTATCAAGGGAGGTCCCTTCGACTTATGCCTGACGCTTGACTAGGAGAGTCGTTCAGTAGAGAAGAGGGGGCCACTTCGACTTACAGATGACGCTCGATTAGGAGAGTCGTTCAGTAGAGAAGAGGAGGCCCCTTCGACTCACGACTGATGCTCATTTTAGGAGAGTCGTTTATTGGCGAAGGGGTAGCGCTTTCGACTTACAGCTGATGCTCGTTTAGGAGAGAGTCGTTCAGTAGCGAAGGGGTAGCCCTTCAACTTACGGCTGACGATGTTTTAGGAGAGTCGTTCAGTGGCGAATGGGTAGCCCTTTCGACTTACGACTGACGCTCGTTTAGGAGAGAGTCATTCAGTAGCAAAGGGGTTGCCCTTCTACTTATGGCTGACGACATTTTAGGAGAGTCGTTCAGTGGAAAAGAGGTAGCTCTTTCAACTTACGAATGATACTCGTTTAGGAGAGAGTCGTTCAGTAACGAAGAGGAGGCCCCTTCGACTTACGGCTGATGACTGTTTAGGAGGGCCGTTCAGTAGCGAAGGGGAGGCCCCTTCGACTTACGGCTGACGCTCGATTAGGAGAGTCGTTCAGTAGCAAAGATGAGGCCATTCGACTTACGGTTGATGCTCGTTTTAGGAGAGTTGTTCAGTGGCAAAGGTGTGCCTTTTCGAATTACGACTGACGATTGTTTAGGAGGTTCATTCAGTAACAAAGGGGAGGCCCCTTCGACTTACGGCTGATGCTCGATTAGGAGATTCGTTCAATAGAAAAGGGGAGGCCCCTTCGACTTACGGCTGATGCTTGTTTAGGAGAGTCTTTCAGTAATGAAGGGGTAGCCCTTTCGACTTACAGCTGATGCTCGTTTAGGAAAGAGTCGTTCAGTAGCAAAGGGGTAGCCCTTCGACTTATGGCCGACGACCGTTTAGGAGGGTCGTTCAGTAGTGAAGGTGTAATACCCCATATCCCTATATACGTATATATGTACGTATTTTTGGGAGTAAATATGTACGTATAATTTTCGGGAATATGATTGTATTTTTCCTTTAATTATTTGGTGTAGGAATTATTTTTAAATGGTTTTAAACTCATTAATTGAATTTAGTAAATGAGAGTATTTGGAGGAATACTTGTATTTGAAGTGTATGTAGTATTTCTTCATGTATTTCTATTTTCTTAAAAATACAAAATCCCAATTTTCTTTACCATGACAACACAACACATTAGGTGGCATCTTATGAGCTAATAAGAGTACACATGGCTTAATTTTGACTAAGATTTGCGGAGGAGAGGATTTTAGGGAAATACAATTTTCAAGACATGAAACAAAAACCAAAATCTCTCTCTCTCCATCTCATTTTCAGCTATGGCTGAAAATTCTCCCCCTTTCATTCCCATTTCTCCACCATCCCACCACCTCCCTCCTCCTAAATCACCACCAACTCCTCCACCAAGAAATCATGGCTTTTCTTTATCATTCTAACACCTAAATTCCTCAAAATCCATCTTTTGGAGGCCAAAGTTGGAGAAGGAGACTATGAGCCCAAGATTCATCAAGGATTAAGAAGGGCAAGAGAATTTTGGAGGACTTGTTAAGGTAGAATTTCTTATCACCTTAGTAGGGTTTAGTTTTAGAATTAAGGGTTTAATTAATTAGCAAGTTCTTTAGATTTTGTGTAGAAATTAAGTTTTGAACTTCATGCTGAAATTTACACAGAATTAACTGATACTTTGGTATCTTGCTGCACTTAATTGGCTAAATAGAAATACATGAAAAAACAATATGTTGCTCATATTGTAGTCCTTAACAACTTTCATTTTTACAAGTTTTGCAAATTCGAACTAAAAAATAGAGTAAAAATTCAGTTTCTAAAACTGGTCTGTTTTTAGACAGTTTTGACACCTTTCAGTAAAACAAGTAGAACTCCATGCATACTTTATAAAATATTATGATCTTGATGCCGTTGGAAACCTGACTTCAAGATATTCAACCCATAATTTTCTTAGATTTTAATTCTGTCTGTAACTTGTAGCAAAATGGACTTGAACTGAACTCAGTTTCTGGTTCAGAATTCTGAAATTATACCTGTCAGGAGAAAATCCACCATAAATCACATATGTCAACTGAGTTTATGAAAATTGGCCAGTGAAAGGAAACACCCATATCTACAACTTTCGTGAAGGGACCAGACACCAATTCTGACTGTAGATAGGCTAAAATTGATATTCTTTCTGCTGTAACAGTTTTTGACAGATTCATATGCTAATTTTACTTAGTACTTATCATGGTGTAGTTTTGTTTGAAATTAAGTTTGTTTGTGCTAATCATGTTCTCAATGACATGCTCTTGATACATGTAATTATGCAGATGGTTCATGAAATATTCGTTATGTTAATAATGTTTAAGTTCAATTTGTTTATGCTTTTGTGCTCACATTAGTATGTTCATAACGATGAGTTTTTGATGATATTCCATGCAATTCTTTAATTGAGATGATGATTATGATGATGATGATGATGATGATGATGATGATGATGATATTGGTTAAAAGTTGGTTAAAAGCGGTATTCAAGACCGATAGATGATTCGTTGACAAATGAAGTAACATCTTAAAACCTGAGAGTGAGAATGAGGAATGTATCAGTCCTCCTAAAGGAGGGTGACACGGGTTTGGGGGAAAACGAGTAAACTTTAGGAGTTAAGGAGCGGACGGATGAATTATGATTTATCGCCCGATGTGTTACCCCCAGAAGGGGAGTTGGAGAGGGCTAGAGAGGTCGGTGGTGTGCCCGTGTCGCACCATGACGGTAATTGATGGTTTTCTCCGTTTGTCCGACAGAAAAACCGAGCTGGTCTCGCTCCAGTACCTTGCCCCGTTCGGATACGGAGTTGTGAGAGGCCCCCTCCGGTGCTCGTGTTGCTGGTTGGGTACCACTTTTTCACCCACCCTGGGTGAAGTCCGCCTCCTTAGCGTCCTACGGTTTACACGGGTTCCAAATATGTGAATCAACTTATAGTAATTGTCTTTAATTTATAAATGTTGTTATCTCATGTCTCCTTATTTTTGTTAACTTTAATGCTATTGTCCCATGGTAACAGGTTCTTATGCTTCCTTTCAATATCTGCATTTCATAATATGGTTTCATATGCATGTTTTGCACGTTCTCATAACTAGGTTCGCATGTTGGAATGTGATTACTTTTATGCACCATGAACTTACTTGTTAAACTACCCTCCCTAGATAGACAGACCAGTTCTAAAACTGGGTCGTACTAGACTGTTAGGAGTTTCTACTGGTCACGCGTTGACGTGTCCCCGTCGACTTTCAGGTCATGTGAGTTGGAGGTTGGCGATAGCGGCTGGAGCTTCGGAGTTGGTGATCAGTTGTAGTATTGGGTGGTGAGGGGTATGATGAGAGACTTGTACTTTTGGTGTTTCTTTTCGAGTGGACCTTTGTACTTAGAGTCGTGAAAATGAAGATGTTGGCGTATAAATAAGATGTATCAATGTATCAATAAAATGGAATATTGTAGTTTCGTTATTTTCTCAGTGTTTTTATCTGTGATGGAGTTTTACTTGTACTTCCTAGCACGTGCGTAGTACCTAGAGCATTCTTTTGTTCTCTTCTTTTCTCTCTTTCTAGTAACACTCGTTGATCTAGGAATACTTGGGACGGATTCGTACTTCCCGGGTATCCTGGAGAGCGGGTCGTTACAGTTGGCGGCACATGTAGGTCTCCGCACCGCGGCGTGCGTAAGGATAGTGCGAGTAATGCTCCATAAGAGTAGTCGTATCTTAAGGTGGGTAGTAGCCTTAGAATCTCAAGTGAGCCATTAGTAGTATTGAGCCTAGTTTTAGAAGGCTAAGAACGGACTTAGTCCAGAGTGGACAGATTGTCACCTTTGGGTTGTACCTCGACATTTATAAGTGTAGTTAGAATGTACTCATGTGTAAGGTATATATATAACTCTAATATGGAAGCATTAGTAAGAGAGCTAGTAAAGTACAATAGTATGTGTTCATAGGTAGAATATATTAGTATGTGTGGGCGGTTATGTGTTCGCATAGATATATAAGTATTACAGGTATATTGGCATATATTCTTATAGGCATGTATCTATAACTATACCTGAATGCACGCTACATTAAAGATACTCGTATGACTATTTGTGTGTATCCTTATAAGCCATATTGTAAGCGTTCGTATATAGACGAACTATGAGGTGTATGTATAGAAATGTTGTTTATATGAATTGAGGAGTAGATAATATATGATATGTAAATCTAAGTGTAATGCATACTATCTGTGTAATGAAGTATTATGTGTCGTATATAAAGACGTGCTAATATACGTTTTATCTGCATTAAGTGTATATGGATGACTATGTGATTTTATGTATAGTTGTAGGTATAGATACTGAATTATATATTTAAGGGGTGTAAGGAGATAATTTGTATAAGGATATCTGAGGGATGTTTATATATATGGAGTATTTGTGTGTATAAATATTAGTGTATAAATAAATTCGTGATGTATGTGTTGGTATATGAATGTTGCTTGTACGTCTGGGTGGATGTACATTTGGATGTATAAGAGTGTATGACGGTATACATGGAATAACTATATGTGTATGCGGTTATGTGTTTGTAGAATATACAAGTATTGTATGTCCGTTGTCGAATGTATCTGTGTGCTATACTTATGTGTGTATCTGTATATATACATACATGTATATACTACTACCTTAGCTACTTGTGTGATTATACGTTAGTATGTGATATTATAAGTATATGTGTTAGTATGTGGTTGCACTATCAAATGTAGGTGCAATAGAGTGATTGTATTGATTGAGATGTAAGTAGTAAGTATGTATATATATTTATAGTGTGATATATATAGCATGCATGTGTGGATCCTTGAGTTCCATCCATGTATGTGTGGATATGTCTTAAGAGTATTAGTGTTATGAGTTGATGTATGTGATGAGTATATAATGCATGTATGGCTGTAAGCTGGTACGATTACGCCTGTGTATAGATGAATATAATTTTGTATCGTTATCTATGTGTATTGATATTGATATGGTAGATCTTGTGCAATGATATATCTGTGAATGTTGGATGGGTACTAGGAGACATACATGATTGTATGTCTGAGTATAGAGGTGCATGCGTATATATGTGTACATATGGTAACCTACAAGAAGTGTGTATCATGGACCTATATAGTTGATTGAGCTCTAGGCGATGTATAGATACGATATACCGTATGTATTGGTAATATATGTTGTATATGTACATGCTGATTGTGTAAGTCCATGCACGGATTTTTGTGTTCCACTCAAGCATGAGTGAGCATGCCCTAGGTGTACTAGAGTTGTGTGTTTGATACATATATGAAAGATGTATATGGTTTCCTGTCTGACTGTAAGCTGATACTCTTACACCTGTGTTGGATGGATATATCATTATGTGAATATTTGTGTGTGTTGGTATTATTGTATGCGACTCTATGTAATGACGTGTAGAAATGTGGTTGTGTAAATTGATATAGTGAGATATGTATATATGAGTATAGTTACTATTGGAGGTGTATCATAAGTAGTGTGTGAAATATATTGGCTTACTAAATTGTGTGTGTATATATACATATACCGTATTGATATAATTCTTGTGCTATTATTTATACATAGTATTGTGTGTATATATATACTACATTGAATATATATTACGCTGACGGCTTGTAAGTAAGTATATTTGTACTGTATATATGTGAATAAATATAGACTTACGTGAGTGAATATTGGATATGAATACATATGAATGTATACTTGCATATATAAAGTGAGTGTGTACTAGAAGGTTGATATACTATACAGACATACTGTCAGGACTATTTACTATAGTGATATGTACTGTGTGCATACTTTAATGCAAACTATTATATATAATTGTCAATATAGTAGAAGGTGTTTATCCTTACGTGCGTAAGTAATATGTTTGTGTATGGTTACCCACTGGATATGTGGTGCATCATATCGGTGTGTAAAGTATTGGTGTGTGACTACCTACTATAATTGTATCGATATTTGGATATACCTATTTGCATATGTATGTTAGTGAGGTTGTATGCATATTGGATGTGATGTATATAGTAGTATGTGTATCTATAAATGGATGTACACTTGAACTATACTCGGATGTATTTAGGTATACCCATGGTATGTGTATGTATAAGTATGCTAGCTTTGTGACTTATGAGTAGGGTGTGTCTAAATATCATGTGAACATGTATGTAAGTAAATATATAAATACAAGGAGTGTGTGATTACATATAAAGGTGTATGTATTTAGATATATCTATACGTATCCATGAAATAGTATAAGTCTGTGATCATGTTCTTGTGTGAATCTTTATGTAAGTACATATATGTTGAGTGAATAAGTGAATAAATATTGGTGTATATATATTAATGCATTGGGTGTATCTATACATATTTCTACTTGTTGCTATGTATGACATTGATACATGTGTCCATGTGTATAGGTGTACTAGTATGTGTGTACGTATTAGTCTGTATACATACATACATACATACACACACACACACACACACACACACACACATATATATATATATATGAGTGTTCTCATGCAATAGAGATATATTTGTGAGCACATGGAAGGACGTGGAATGTATAATACTATGTATGAGTTGTGATGATTTTTCTTTATACAAGTATCCTTGGATAAGAATGGGTATGTATATGTGTGTGATTTATGGTATAGTGTATGTATATATGAATATGTAGTATATCCATATAGTGTGGTATGTATTTCGTGGGTAGGGAGACCCTTGGACTATTTCTAATCTCCGGTCAGACCCTTAGCATATAAAGTCCGAGGGAGGACTTTGTTTTTAAGGTGGGTAGAATGTAATACCCCATATCCCTATATACGTATATATGTACGTATTTTTGGGAGTAAATATGTACGTATATTTTTCGGGAATATGATTGTATCTTTCCTTTAATTATTTGGTGTAGGAATTATTTTTAAATGGTTTTAAACTCATTAATTGAATTTAGTAAATGAGAGTATTTGGAGGAATACTTGTATTTGAAGTGTATGTAGTATTTCTTCATGTATTTCTATTTTCTTAAAAATACAAAATCCCAATTTTCTTTACCATGACAACACAACACATTAGGTGGCATCTTATGAGCTAATAAGAGTACACATGGCTTAATTTTGACTAAGATTTGTGGAGGAGAGGATTTTAGGGAAATACAATTTTCAAGACATGAAACAAAAACCAAAATCTCTCTCTCTCCATCTCATTTTCAGCTATGGCTGAAAATTCTCCCCCTTTCATTCCCATTTCTCCACCATCCCACCACCTCCCTCCTCCTAAATCACCACCCACTCCTCCACCAAGAAATCATGGCTTTTCTTTATCATTCTAACACCTAAATTCCTCAAAATCCATCTTTTGGAGGCCAAAGTTGGAGAAGGAGACTATGAGCCCAAGATTCATCAAGGATTAAGAAGGGCAAGAGAATTTTGGAGGACTTGTTAAGGTAGAAATTCTTATCGCCTTAGTAGGGTTTCGTTTTAGAATTAAGGGTTTAATTAATTAGCAAGTTCTTTAGATTTTGTGTAGAAATTAAGTTTTGAACTTCATGCTGAAATTTACACAGAATTGACTGATACTTTGGTATCTTGCTGCACTTAATTGGCTAAATAGAAATACATGGAAAAAAAATATATGTTGCTCATATTGTAGTCCTTAAAAACTTTCATTTTTACAAGTTTTGCAAATTCGAACTAAAAAATAGAGTAAAAATTCAGTTTCTAAAACTAGTCTGTTTTTAGACAGTTTTGACACCTTTCAGTAAAATGAGTAGAACTCCATGCATACTTTATAAAATATTATGATCTTGATGCCATTGGAAACCTGACTTCAAGATATTCAACCCATAATTTTCTTAGATTTTAATTCTGTCTGTAACTTGTAGCAAAATGGACTTGAACTGAACTCAGTTTCTGGTTCAGAATTCTGAAATTATACCTGTCAGGAGAAAATCCACCATAAATCACATATGTCAACTGAGTTTATAAAAATTGGCCAGTGAAAGGAAAACACCCATATCTACAACTTTCGTGAAGGGACCAGACACCAATTCTGACTGTAGATAGGCTAAAATTGATATTCTTTCTGCTGTAACAGTTTTTGACAGATTCATATGCTAATTTTACTTAGTACTTATCATGGTGTAGTTTTGTTTGAAGTTAAGTTTGTTTGTGCTAATCATGTTCTCAATGACATGCTCTTGATACATGTAATTATGCAGATGGTTCATGAAATATTCGTTATGTTAATAATGTTTAAGTTCAATTTGTTTATGCTTTTGTGCTCACATTAGTATGTTCATAACGATGAGTTTGTGATGATATTCCATGCAATTCTTTAATTGAGATGATGATGATGATGATGATGATGATGATGATGATGATGATATTTGTTAAAAGTTGGTTAAAAGCGGTATTCAAGACCGCTAGATGATTCGTTGACAAATGAAGTAACATCTTAAAACCTGAGAGTGAGAATGAGGAATGTATCAGTCCTCCTAAAGGAGGGTGACACGGGTTTGGGGGAAAACGGGTAAACTTTAGGAGTTAAGGAGCGGACGTATGAATTATGATTTCTCGCCCGATGTGTTACCCCCAGAAGGGGAGTTGGAGAGGGCTAGAGAGGCCGGCGGTGTGCCCGTGTCGCACCATGACGGTAATTGATGGTTTTCTCCGTTTGTCCGACAGAAAAACCGAGCTGGTCTCGCTCCAGTACCTTGCCCCGTTCGGATACGGAGTTGCGAGAGGCCCCCTCCGGTGCTCGTGTTGCTGGTTGGGGTACCACTTTTTCACCCACCCTGGGTGAAGTCCGCCTCCTTAGCGTCCTACGGTTTACACGGGTTCCAAATATGTGAATCAACTTATAGTAATTGTCTTTAATTTATAAATGTTGTTATCTCATGTCTCCTTATTTTTTGTTAACTTTAATGCTATTGTCCCATGGTAACAGGTTCTTATGCTTCCTTTCAATATCTGCATTTCATAATATGATTTCATATGCATGTTTTGCACGTTCTCATAACTAGGTTCGCATGTTGGAATGTGATTACTTTTATGCACCATGAACTTACTTGTTAGACTACCCTCCCTAGATAGACAGACCAGTTCTAAAACTGGGTCGTACTAGAGTGTTAGGAGTTTCTACTGGGTCACGCGTTGACGTGTCCCCGTCGACTTTCAGGTCATGTGAGTTGGAGGTTGGAGATAGCGGCTGGAGCTTCGGAGTTGGTGATCAGTTGTAGTATTGGGTGGTGAGGGGTATGATGAGAGACTTGTACTTTCAGTGTTTCTTTTCGGGTGGACCTTTGTACTTAGAGTCGTGAAAATGAAGATGTTGGCGTATGTATAAGATGTATCAATGTATCAATAAAATGGAATATTATACTTTCGTTATTTTCTCAGTGTTTTTATCTGTGATGGAGTTTTACTTGTACTTCCCAGCACGTGCGTAGTACCTAGAGCATTATTTTGTTCTCTTCCTTTCTCTCTTTCTAGTAACACTCGTTGATCTAGGAATACTTGGGACGGATTCGTACTTCCCGGGTATCCTGGAGAGCGGGTCGTTACAGAAGGGGAGGCCCCTTCGACTTACGGCTGACGATTGTTTAGGAGGGTCATTTAGTAGCGAAGGAGATGCCCCTTCGACTTATGGCTGATGACCATTTGAGAGAGATTCGTTCAGTAGCAAAGGGGAGGCCCCTTCGAATTACGGCTGACGACCATTTAAGAGGGTCGTTCAGTGACGAAGGGGATGGCCCTTCGATTTAGAGCTGACGCTCGATTAGGAGAGTCATTCAGTGGCAAAGGGGAGGCCCCTTCAACTTACGGCTGACGCTCATTTTAGGAGAGTCGTTCAGTGGCAAAGGGGTAGCCCTTTTGACTTACAACTGACACTCGTTGAGGAGAGAGTCGTTCAGTAGCGAAGGGGTAGCTCTTCGACTTACGGCTGATGACGTTTTAGGAGGGTCATTCAGTAGCGAAGGGGAGGCCCCTTCGACTTACGGCTGAGGACCGTTTGAGAGAGAGTCGTTCAGTAGAAAAGGAGAGTTCCCTTCAACTTACGACGGACGACCGTTTAGGAGGTTCGTTCGGTATCAAAGGGGAGGCCCCTTCGACTTACGGCTGACGACCGTTTAGGAGGGTCGTTCGGTAGCGAAGGGGAGGCCCCTTCGACTTACGGCTGACGACCATTTAGGAGGATCGTTCAGTAGTGAAGGGGAGGCCCCTTCGACTTACGGATGATGACCGTTTAAGAGCCAACTGCATCAATGTAAATTTAGTCTTCCCAAAATCTCCCGAGGATCGGATCCTTTTTTTAGGGGAGTTTTGATGGGATAGTCTCTGTAGACTTTACGAAGGCTAATGCAAGTGAAACTTTATTCGATATAAGAGACATGCTTTATTGACGGAAGTAACAGAAAAACGAAAAAGGTGTACATGTGTTTTTCAATCGACGTCGGAGCTGTTGCTGTTCATTGCCCCTTTATTCGTCTCAAGTCTTAAATGGCTCATTAGTCGATCACCTTGGTGATAGGCGTTCCCATCATCTTGCCTTTCTGCTTTGAGGATCCATCCTTGCTTGGGGGATCATTAGCCGGGTTCTTGGGATGTCCTCACTTGACCAGGGCATCGATCTCTTTTTTGAGAGTCCAACAGTCGTTGGTATCATGCCCATAGTCGTTGTGATATTTGCAGAATCTGAGGTCGTCCCTCTTCTCATATTTTCCCTTCTTTGATGTTCTTGGATCAGCTCTTCTCGTCGGGCGTAAACAGGGACTTTCACCTTAGGAGTAATCGGCTTAGCGTAGGTAGGGCGTTCCTTACTTCAAGGGCTCCTCTCCCTGGGCCTCTTATCTCGAGGCTCTTGGCAGGGGGTTCCCAAGGTTGGTTTCTCTCGCCTCATGTCTCCGCGGTAGGAAGGGGTGCTTTTCGCATTAGCTCCGGTTGGTTCTTACGCCTCCTCTGAGGAAGTGAACTAATCCATTATGTTGAGCATCTCTGCGACGGTGTTAGGAGGAAACCGGTGAAGGGCCCTCCTTAGGTGCTTATTCTGGACCACCTGGGTGAGCGTCGCTATGACGGTCACGTTCGGTGTCTCTTCTACATCGAGCCTCTCGTCGCTGAATCTCTGGACGAAGGCTCGGATCGACTCATTCTCGTTCTATTTGAGCAAGAAGAAGTGGGATGACCTCTTCTTAGGTCGTTGTCCTGCGAGGAATTATTTGCAGAATATTTCTGTCAGTTCGTCGAACGAGCCGATGCAGTCGTGGGCCAGCCCTTCGTACCAGCTTTCTGCCCTCTTGAACAGGGTGGTATCGAAGGCTCTACAAAGGTATGGCTCATTGGTCCCGTGGAGCAGCATGACATTCAAATACTTATGAATGTGCGACCACGGGTCGCCGCTGCCATCATAAGCTAGTAGAGTAGGGAGCTTGAACTTGGGAAGAGGAGGTGCAGAGATGATATTATCTTTCAGTGGGTCTTCCGAATCGCGGATTGGACCAGTAAGGATCCACCTGCTCCAGGTTGTGCAAAGTTGGCTCCCGAGGATTGGTTCAGAATCTCCCCCCTCCTCACGAATCCATTGACAGGGTTTAGTGGGTTATAACCTGGGGAGCCCCGTACATTACCTGATCTAGGATGCTGCGGGTTGCTGTCCGGTAATTGGAGGGGGCGGGTTCTCCCTGGAGAACGATAGCTTGATTATCGCCCCCGCTCTATTGTATTGGTGGACCGGGGGGTCGAATTGTGGAGGTTAATCTCCAGTTGATCTGCCTTTGGGTCCCCCAGATCTCGGAGGAAAGCTGAGCCCTTGGTTGGCGTCAGGTTCGGGTTTGTAGGTGGAAACAACTTATTTATGGGGGATGGGCTCCCTATATTTTGGCATATTAAAGTCGCCATGCACCTAGGCTCCTATCGACCTGCTCGATGAACTGGGTGAACTCCTTTCAGGTCACCCTAAGCTCCTTTGAGGACTCTGTTGGTTGTGGTAGTGGCATTGTGGAGTTTGCGTCATCCTCCACCATGATGATGTTCGTCTAGGCTTCTCCTTCGGACCTTCGACTGGTCCAACGTTGCTGGGTCCAGCTGTCATAGCTTCTGGATTGCTTTGGGATGTCAAGCTGGTTAATGATTTCCACAGACGGCGCCAAACTGTTAAGGCTAAAATTGATCGAGACAGTTGTCAAGCTGACGTAGACTCGAGATACTGAGTCGGAGCCTCGTCAGTAGTTGGAGTGGGACCCTTGGTTGGAAGAACTAGAGTCGAGTGATGGTAGTTGGAGATGATGCAACGTTCGATCGACCTTCGAGTGGTAGTTGCTTCGATCGTTCGAGGCTGGAAAGCTCGACGTCGACCTTCGATGTTGGATGATGACCATCGATCTGGACCACAGGGACTCGTTAGGGGGGTCGGATCTGGGTTCCGATCGAATTCCCCTCCGATGCTTAAGTTAGTATGGTACTTAAGGGAGAAAGAGAGCTTGGTGCAGCTGAGATCGACACACGGAGGTTCGTCTCGAGACTGGCAGTGCAAGCACGAATGTATAAGAAGTATAAGTTGATAAAGTAGAGTTCTATGTCTTAGACCTCGTACCTTGAAAATGGGACCCTTTCCTCTATTTATAGATGTTCAGGGTCCCTTTGGAGATGTTGGAGTGATAACAGCCACCTATAATGGGGCCACGATCTTTTCCCATTAATAGGAATAACTGTTGCACATGTGCCCGAGATTCACGAGCCCGCCTTTAATCCCACGTTTAAGTGAGGCGGACCCAACGGTCGACTGGCCATTTGGGCTTTGACTGAGTCAACATCGGGCTTTTTTAGTGGGCCTTGTGGGCCTTAGTTATCTGTCGACCGAGTTGTCTTGAATGCCGGCCCAATAATTCAACAATTCCCCTCTTTGGGCTTTGTCAAGAGCGGGGACTGCGGAGGTAGTCCTTTAGGTCGGATAAGGCTCGGGTGCAGCTCCGTCCCATTCCTCGGCCTTCCTCTCGCCAGCTGGTTTGGCTAGAGCTTTCCTTAGTACCCTGATGAAGGGGATGGATCTCTCCGCTGATTTGGACTGGAAGTGTCTGAGGGCTACGATTCGACCGTTTAGCTGCTATAATTCCCTGATGGTGGTTGGCTCCTTCATGTTGACTAGTGCTTAGATCTTGTCCGGGTTGGCTTCAATGCCATGATTCATGATTATGAAGCCCAAGAAATTTTCGGATCGGACCATGAATGTGCATTTGGTCGGGATTGAGTCTGATGTTGTGTCTCCTTATCCGCTCGAAGGTCTCCCTGAGGTTGACGATGTGATCCGTCGGGTCCTTGTACTTGACCAGTATGTCGTCCACATACACCTCATGATTCCTCCTGATCTAGGAGTTGAAGACCTTATTGACCATCCTTTAATAAGTTTTCCCCATATTCTTCAGACCGGAGGGCATATTTTTATAGCAGAAAGTCCATTGGTCAGCGATGAGCGTTGTCTTCTCCTCGTCCACTGGGTCCATCTTGACCTGGTTGTAGCTAGAGTAGGTGTCTATGAAGCTGAGCAGCTTGTAGGTTGACGCATTGTCCACGAAGTGGTCGATCCGGGGCAGTGGATAGTTATCTTTGGGGCATGCCTTGTTGATGTCGGTGAATTCCACACACATTCACAACTTGCCGTTTGCTTTCCTTACCATGACCACGTTAGCCAGGCAATCGGGATACAAGACCTCTCTAATGAAACCAGCCTCGAGCAAGCGGGTGACCTCCTCGGTAGCTACCCTCATCTTCTTGCCACCCATGCTCCTCTTTTTCTGCTTGATTGGCTTGAAGTTCAGGACGACATGCAGTTTGTGGTGATCACCTTGGGATCTACGCCCAACATGTCGTCGGGTGACCAGGCGAAGATGTCTAGATTAGCCTTCAGGCATTCAATTAGCTCCGGACATGCCTATAAGTCACTCGCTCGCAATCCCATCTTCTCTAGGGTCGACAGGTCAGTTAAGATTTCCCCCCGTGAAATCTTTGTTCCCCAAAAAATTATTTCCACAGCCAAAATTTAAAAGAACAACAAATTAGCATAAAAATATTTAGCGGCACGGGCACCTTTGGCATGGGCGCCTTCGGCACGAACAACAAATTCGGCGCATGTGTCTTTGACACGAAACAATAAATTCGGCGCGGGTGCCTTCGACGCGGGTGCCTTCGGTGCGAAACAACAAATTAGGGTTAAAAAAATTTAGCAATTGTTGTTTCTTGGACCATAGAGGTCATTTAACATTTAGGGCGAATGTCGTCACTTTGTTTCTGAAGCAACGCAAAATTTGTATAATGATAATATATTAAATGTTAATACATAAATACGCAAGATAGTAGCAAAACTTATATGGCAAAATAGACTAGGCCGTACTAAAGAGACTAAGCTTCACAAGACACATAAAGAGGGGTCTGACCTCTCGTATAATGAAGTCTATAGACACTTGTGAATCTTGTTTCAAAGGTATGATGGTTGAAATTCCATCTGTAAGACAGTGGAAGAATGAGTTGGTGAACTCGTAGTCTCATACATACGGATGTACCCGGACCCAAGTGTAAGTTAGCCATGATAAGTTGTTCTTATTTTATTACGACACGTGTTCTTGCTGAAACACAAGTCTGATAAAATAGATAACACAATGAAAGAAATATGTGAACTGATTCGATCAAATCGAAGAGTCGAATACTTAGCTATATAACTCGTGCATAATTAAAAGAAAATGTGATTTTCTCTCAGGTCAAGTCTTTTAACACATCAGTGCGTTAGAGAGCATGAATCGTACTTTGTTAGACATGGTGCGATGCATGGCAAGTGGCTCTGAGTTACAATCCTCCCTCTGGGTTAAGTACCCGATAGTAATGCCTAGGTTCTTGATAAAGTTCTATGAATACCTTATCAATAAGATATTCATTAAATCAATCGTTAGGAAGTTAAAGGAGTACTCAAATCTCGTGAGACGAAGAGTCGAGTACAACATCATAGTTGATGATGACTTAGTCAACTTCTAGGATGTCATTCGGAGTAGGGACTCTGATTAATAACTTGATGCAATCCGAAAAGGTCCGTGCACGTAAATAAAGTATGGACTTTAGTTTACGTGTCCAATGAAAGTGTTTCTTATTGACTGCAAGTAAATCTTCAAGAAGATTGGTGCAGAAAGAAAATAGTGAAGTGCAACTTAAGTTGGTTGAGAACGGTTATCATCATAACTCCTATAAACAGATTATGATGAAACTTTCTCGCCATCAGATGTGTACAGATCTATTCGACCGAACTCGATGTAAATGCTCATGATGACCATGAAAACTAGAGCATTCATGTTTAATTTGTTTTCTAAATATGATTTAGAAGAACAAACTTATATAAATCGGCCAGAGAGTTTTCAAGGTCAGTGGAAGGGAATAAAAAACATGCGAAGCATCAAGGAGCCGGAACATATGTTTTGACAAAGTGATCAAAGAGTTTGATACTTTATCAGAAATGATTATGAACCACATAAATGACCAGTAACATATTTGGATTATTCTACTAAGGTACGATGAGCTGGATGAGATCTAGTCAAGACATTAATTATGGATTCCAAGAGACCAAGAAAATTATTTGGATAAGATTCAAATGTATGGTCTAACTTGAACATAGAAAACTCCTTAAGTCTATAACTAAAGACGATTTAGCAGATTCACTCACGAAGGCTCTGCCACATAAAGTCTAAAGAAACTTATATGTAAATGCGGAATGAGATACTGGGATAAATAGGCCTGAGTGCAAGTGAAAGATGTTGGGAGATAGGTATGCCCTCAAAATCGAGGTAGTTTATCTCTTTTTATGTGTATACACATCTTGGTCAAAATTACAGTAAGCTGTATGGTAAGAATTTATCTAAGTTAAATCATAATGTAGTCGACATTAGAACTTAGGTAAAGTCTTAAGACTTAATGCGAGGTTAAAAAAGTATCAACATAAGGATCTCGATCATAGAGAATTGTTTGACCGTTAGTAGCATAAGTCCAAAATCATTCGTGGTCATAGATGTTTCGAGAAAAGGATATCAAAACATCGGATAGACCATTGTGTCTTAGTCTTCACCATGTAATGGTGACGATGATCTCATGGTCGTTTGACTTGGCGAAGTCGAAGATGAGACACATGTGCTTATTGGAGAATGATTTCACTGAATGACCCAACAAGAGTTTTCATATGGTTCATATTGACATATCTGTCAATGATAAATTTTAGTGATGATAGGCGATGTCATGGCCTGTTTAGCTCTATACGGAGACTGATACGGTAGCCCTCTACACGCGGTAAAGAGAGTATAATGAGTAGATAAGGAGTGATATGGCGTGAATGTGGCTCGTGGCAGTCATGTAAATTTGTGAAAAGTGTAGGGGCATTTTGGTCATTTGACTACACGGGTGGAAGAGTGTGTGTAGAGTAAAAGTGGGTGTGTAAAGAAATGTCAAACTTGTAAATTTAGAAAGAGTTGGTTAGTGTGTGAGGGGCTAGTGCGAAAAGGGATGGGTTTAATGGCACACCCATAAATTTTTATAAAGGTCAAGGGCAAACGGTCTTTTGGCCAAAAACTGATGTGCGTACATCCTGGAGTTGTGTGTGCATAAAGTAATGGAAAACTTGTAAATACTTGAAACTTGAGGGCTAATTTTGGAAGGGTATTATAGTCATTTTGGAGTGTGCATGGTTATCCTAAGAAGAATCTAGTACTAGATATTTGCATGGAGGATTCTACTCCCTTCTTACACTTTCTTCCCTTTTCTTCCTATTTCTATTCGTATTCCTTTTCTCCACTAGGTGGGCCGAACCCCCCCCCCCCCCCCTTTCAGTTTATCAAGCCTCCCAAAAACCCTAATTTTCTTTTCAAAAAGTTCAAGGAAGCCATAGCTTCCCAAGGAGAAATAAAGGAGAAAGAAGAGAAAGAGAAGAGAGAAAGGAGAAGGAGATTCATTGAGGTAGGATTCTAATTATGGCGTGGGAATTTTTATTTAGGGCTATGAGATTGTTATGATGACCATTATATTGTTCATGTCCTTGATTTCATGTTTTATATGTGCAATAGCCCCAAAAGATCCAATTTTTCCCTTGTATTTGCTAGCAAATCACCCTCTCCTGAAAAACAGAATTCTGCATGAGTGTTTGCACATCAATTTTTATTTCTGTAGTTGGAATTACTTTCTGAAAAAAAATATAGCGGCAAATCTTGAAGTCCTACCCAAAATTCATATAAAATTGGTCATATGTTGAGCTCAATAAGTAGAAGTAAAAATTCATTGTTTGCAAGATGTCTGAAATTCTGTCAAGCTGTACACAGTTTAGAAAAATAAGCACTATTACATGCACACTCCATGGATTTTGTTGATCTTGGTCTTGTTGGAATCTTAGGAAGTTTTTCTAAAAGTTAATCAGAGTGCTTATATGTCGAAATCCTAGCTAGATCATGCTTAAAATTGGCTTTCAACACAGGCTCAGAATTCTGTCTGAAAAATAGTCTGGGTATGCTGCACCAATTAATTCACTATAAATCATATACTTAATATTTTTGTCTGAAATTTTATCTGTGAATCCAGGACTAGTATATATCTAACTTTCATTCAGTACGTTTTGTCAAATTCATATGAGAAATGGATGAAATATGCTGACTTTTCTAGTTGCTCCTGCAATTTCAGTATGTTAGTATGTTTCGGATGAAGTTGGATTTGTGTTGTAATGTTAATTTTCCATCCTGGTATGCATGAATGATGTTGTTACCTATAAGAAAGTTTGATTATATTATTTGCTACTAAATTTGATGGTGTGGGACTTACCATTTACATGGCGACCGCCATATGTTCGCTAAAATGCCGAAGTGAATGTGAAAATTAAAGAACATGAAAAATGGCCATTAAAATGTTGTGTTATGTATCACATTTATAAACTTGTATATGGCCTTTGAACATGGTGACACGTGACTATTAACTGGGATGAATCGATCCGCTCTAAAGCAGGTGAGCGTCTTGGTATGGGGATGGGGGAAGGTTGGGTATAACTTAACTATAATGGGCTGGACTGAGAAGTTGGGAAAAGTGATATGTGATACGTTATATTATTTTACCCACTCGCCTTTACCGGGAGTGGAGGGGGCATACAGAGGTTGTGTTATTATGTGAGCGTCTCACTCCTGCCAGGGACGGAGGAGCTGAGAGGCCCAGCGTACAGTGCCCGTGTCCACTGCATCGTGTGATGCATTCGCCCCAAATTTGGGGTGAGGTCTAGCCCCTTATCTTGAGGTGATACCCAGGCTTCCAAAGAATCACTAACATATGCTAACTAATGAGCTTTATATGTGTTGTTATGCACACTTGTGTGTTGTACTCTTTGCTTTGGTGGTTTGTACTCCTATTGCCTTTACACTCATAACCCTAGATGATTTTTTTCCTACCCTAGTTAGTTCCTACTGGGCACATTGGACGTGCTCATTTTACTTTTCAGGTCCTGAGCAGGCGACACCAGAGCAGAATCTCCCTCAGGAGATTCCTTAGATGTGGGTTTTGGTTTGGGGATACCACTCTTTTTGGGATGTGTCTTGTAGTGTGAGTTGGGTCGTGTAGCGAGCATGTGGTCTTTTGTAGCTGTGGCATATGTTGGGAGCTTATGAAACTTCTCATGTACTACTTTAGTCGGTTCACTTTATACTTGATGATGGTGTGTGGTACGTTCTTTGGTTATGTGGTTATGTGGATTTGTGCTCTCTGTGATGGCTGTATGTGTTGTTTCTTTCTTATATATATGTGTGTGTGTGTGTGTGTGTGTGTGTGTGTGTGTGTGTGTGTGTGTGTGTGTGTGATGTATGATCCCAGCATTCGCAGTGGCCTACTTAATGTGTTTCTCTATTCACGCTTGGTGTAATACCGCGGCTTGTCAAGCTCCATCCTCCTTCCCATGGGTTGTGTTGCCTTATAAAGTATTTGTGGGAATGGGGCGTGAAATGTTTATTGGTGGCCCATGTAGGTCCACTCACACTGCGATATGCGAAAGGATGATACATTCAATACACTTTAATACCGTCACATATGCTACTAATTCCACTTGTGCTGTCTTCTTTCCCTGCAGAATGGACAGTAGAAACGGGATATCTTCGTCAGAGATGGGGCACGCTGAGCCCTCTTTGATGGAGAAGATTTTGCTTGGTTTCCAGGTGAGTCTGGGTCAGCAGGCTGAGATGCTCGCCAAGATGCAGGGTCAGAAGACCCCAGGCTTCACGCAGTTCAGGGCAATGAAGCCCAGAACTTTTTCTGGCAAGGAGACAGCTCTGGAGGTTAATGAGTGGTTACGATGCACAGAGGATGATCTCACAGCTATTGGATTTTCACCGGAGAGTTGGGTTGATGCAGCAAAAAGGCAGTTGACTCATCAGGCCAGAGATTGGTGGGATGCCCAGGAGCGGCATCTGAAAGGTCCTATCTCTTGGAAGACTTTCAAGGAGCGTTTTGAGTCCAAGTTCCTTCCAGAGACCGCAAAGGATGAGCTCAGGCAGCGTTTTGAGCAGTTGACTCAGGGCCGACAGACCGTGGATGAGTATGATGCCGAGTTCTCCTTACTGAGCAAGTTTGCTCCGGAGCTTGTTGCGACTGATGCCACCCGAGCTCGACGCTTCCGTATGGGACTGGATCCGAAGTATAGGGCAGCGATGTCTACGCAGAAACTCGCCACACATGAGGATGTGCTTGAGGAGGCAAGGCTATATGAGATCCATTTGAGGAGTAGAGGAAAGATGCCTACAGGCGACAGACGATCCTCAGGATCACAGAAGGCATTATTTCGTCCAGTACAGACGGCCAAGTTCAAGAGGCCAGGAGCTCCTACAGTGACACAGAGACATCCGACATGCCAATTTTGTGACAAGACTGGTCACGAGCAGAAGGAGTGTAGGGCTTGGGCTAGACAGTGCTTCGGTTGTGGTGGCCGAGGACATATTAGTAGGTTCTGCCCACAGCAGGGTGCCTACCCGACCCCTATTGCACCTGTGACTACTAAGCCGATGCAACAGAGAGCTCTTCCACCGGGTCCGCAGCGGCCTTCTCTTCCAGCACCAGTTGGACCAGGCACACCAGCCCTTAGAGGACCTTCCTTGCCTCCTCAACGGCAGACCTTTAAGAAGACAAACACTGCTCCAAAGCCCCAGGCTTTTACGATGACAGCAGTTGAAGCAGAAAACTCAGGTTAGGTTATCACTGGTATGGTTCTAGCCCTCTCCTCACTTTATAATATATCGCTTGTTGCTTAGTTATGATGAACGTTGGTTTGATTTCTTGTTGGCTTCTAGGTATGGTTAAAGTAGCATCTTTTCCTGCCTTAGCACTTTTTAATTCTGGAGCTTCACATTGTTTCCTGTCCCGGTAATTTGTGGACAAACATGCTATACCATTAGATTCCTTCACTGTTAGTTGGAATATTCATACAGGGTGTGGCGTGATTAGGAGTACTTCAGGGCTTCGTTGTTATACAGTGGAAATTAGTGATCGGGAGTTATATGCTGATTTCCTCGTGATTGATATACCCACCTTTGAAGCGGTGTTTGGGATGGACTGGTTAGCGATGTTTTGTGCCACTATTGATTGCAAATTAAGGAGGGTAGTCTTCCAGATTCCAGATCATCCAGAGTTTGAGTTCAGAAGTGGAAGTTGCACATTAGAACCTGTGAGATTCAGAGCGACCCTAGTGGAAGTAGAAGTGTTGGCGATGGCCATGGAGTCAGGGCCGGTTTTACCCAGGGTTGTGCGAGACTTTCCTGATGTCTTTCCCGATGACATTTATGGACTTCCTCCTGTTCGATCATTGGAGTTCACCATTGATTTGGTACCAGGCACACAACCCATTGCGAAGGCTCCTTATCAGATGGCACCATCTGAGTTGGCTGAGCTTCATAATCAGTTAAAGGACCGATCAGAGTGAGGGTTGATACAACCAAGCGTGTCACCTTGGGGAGCGTCAGTGCTTTTGGTCAATAAGAAAGATGGATCTCGAAGGATGTGTATTGATTATAGAGAATTGAACAAGGTGATGATAAAGGAAAAGTACCCACTTCCTTGCATCGATGACCTTTTTGATCAGCTTGGTAGATCTCGAGTTTACTCAAAGTTGGATTTATAAAGTGGTTATCATCAGATTAAGGTTCGGGGATCTGATGTTCCGAAGACATCTTTTCGAACCCGTTATGGACATTACGAGTTCCTGGTGATGTCCTTCGGTGTGACTAATGATGCAGCTACTTTCATGAGGTTAATGAATCAGGTATTCTTTGACTATTTGGACAAGTGTGTGGTAGTATTTATTAATGATATCCTGATATATTCCAAGGATGAGGAAGAGCATGCAGAGCACTTGAGGATTGTCCTAGAGACCTTGAGGCAGCATCAGTTATATGCCAAATATAGCAAATGACGGTTTTGGTTATCTAAAGTGGCTTTTCTGGGGCACATAGTTTCAGGAGAAGGCATATCAGTTGATCCAGAAAAGGTGGCTGCAGTGGAGAAATGGCCTGACCCCAGGTCGGTTTCAGAGATTCGAAGTTTCTTGGGATTGGCCGGCTATTACAGGAAGTTCATCAAAGTTTTCTCTAAGATTACAGCACCACTTACTCACCTGACTAAGAAGGATGTTGCTTATGTCTGGTCTGACGAGTGTCAGCATGCATTTGAAGAGCTGAAGAGAAGGCTGACTACTGCGCCAGTTTTGACAATTCCAGATTGTTCGGGAGGATTTGAGATTTTATGTGATGCCTCTGGCAAAGGGCTTGGATGTGTCCTGCATCAGCATGGACGTGTGGTGGCTTATGCCACTAGACTTCTGAAGGTGCATGAGCTAAGCTATCCTACACATGACTTGGAGCTGGCAGCCGTGATTTTTTGCTTTAAAGCTGTGGAGACACTTTTTGCTGGGGGAACATGTCAAGGTGTACACCGACCACAAGAGTTTGAAGTATGTATTCACCCAGAAGGAGCTCAACATGAGATAGCGACGGTGGCTTGAGCTGATGGCGGAATATGATTTTGATCTCCAGTATCATCCTGGGAAGGTGAACGTGGTCCCTGATGCACTCAATAGATATCCTGCTGTGATGATGTTGACCACTCAGCCTCAGCTCCAGTGGACCCTGCGACAGATGGAGATAGAGGTCATTCTTCCGGGCATCAAAGCAACCATGTTGAACTTACAGGTCCAGTCCGATCTAGTGGACTAGATCAAAGTGCATAGGTAGGAGATGAAAAGTTGAGGAGAATTCGAGAACGGGTAGAGGCCGGACTTCAGACCGACTTCCACATTCACGAGGATGGCTCTCTTAGATTTGGGGCTCGGCTATGTGTGCCGGCTGGTGCTATTCGAGAGGAATTGCTTAAAGAGGCCCATAGTTCACCCTATTCAATTCATCCAGGAGGGACTAAGATGTACCGCGACCTGCGACAACATTACTGGTGGCATGGGATGAAGCACAATATAGCCAGAAGTGTGGCCTCGTGTTTGGTCTGTCAGCAGGTGAAGGCCGAACACCAAAGAGTTGCAGGTCTGTTGCAGCCTCTCCCCATTCCTGAATGGAAATGGCAAATGTGACGATGGATTTTGTAACCGGGCTACCCCGTACACCCAAGGAGAATGACGCAATTTGGGTAGTCGTTGATCGCTTGACCAAATCTGCACATTTCATTCCTTTCCGAGTTGGGCAGTCTATCGAGCATTTAGCTCGAAGATACATGGAGGAGATCGTGAGGCTCCACGGAGTTCCTGTTTGTATAATCTCTGATCGGGATACCAGATTCACCTCACATTTTTGGAGAAGTTTGCAGTCTAGCTTGGGGACGCATATCAAGTTTAGCACCGCATATCATCCTCAGACAGATGGACAGTCCGAGCGAGTTATTCAGATCCTTGAGGACATGATGAGGGCGTGTATGCTAGACTTTAAGGGATCCTGGGAAGATCATTTGCACCTGGTGGAGTTTGCTTACAATAATAGTTATCAAGCAAGCATTGGAATGGCACCGTTTACTGCCTTGTATGGAAGGAAGTACAGATCATCTCTAAGCTAGGACGATGTTGGGGATCGTGAACTCTTAGGACCTGATTTGGTGGTGGAAGTGATCGATGTAGTTCGGACAGTCAAGGAGAATCTCCATATCGCTCAGGATCGTTATAAGCATTGGGCAGATACAAAGAGGCGTCCATTAGAGTTTCAGCCAGGTGATTATGTGTTCTTGAAGATCTCTCTGACACATGGCACGATTCGTTTTGGAAGACAAGGGAAGCTAAGCCCGAGATTCATTGGTCCATTCGAGATTTTGGCTCGTGTTGGTGAGGTTGCATACCGCCTTGCCTTGCCACCCTCACTTGAAGGCGTTCATTATGTGTTCCACGTATCTCAGCTTCGAAAATATGTGGGAGACCCTAGTCACCTCGTGGACTTCTCAGAGATTGAAGTGCGCCTAGACCTGACATATGAACAACAACCAGTGGCCTTCCTTGATCGAAGACAGAAGATACTGAAGAAGAAGGCCATTAATTTAGTAAGGGTTATGTGGCAACAAGAATCCCCTGGTGAGTCCCCATGGGAGCGCGAGGACGAGATGAGAGACAGATACCCTCACCTGTTTATATAAGTTTCTTAACCCTATATCAATATCTTGTTTGATAACCTTGAGTGCAAAATTTGTGGAGACAATGGTGTAGGGTAATATATAGACAGGCCCTGGCAATTAGAAGTATTTTCTTCCTAGACTAGAACCCTTGGACTTGGAAAGTTCGAGGACGGACTTTAGTTTAAGGAGGGTAGGATTGATGGAAATTGAATTCCACCCCAAGTAATTTTGATGATGAGCACACCAAATGAAGCTTAATGTACTAACTACACTACAATGAAGTGTGCAGTATGTGCGACAAATGAAAAGCTTTATACATACTCAAAGAAGCGCAATCTATGCTCAAAGACAAGGACGAACATTGCTAATATCAATGATGAAGCTCAAAGCTCAAATAGAACAAGAAGCTCAAGTGAAGCTCACATCCACTCCATCAGTTGATCAAGCTTGCGAAGACGTGTCCTAGTCTATAGTGAGTGTGTGGTGTCTTTCGTAGGGTATGGTTAAAGCCAATCGTATAGACAATCACACACACACAAATGATTTCAAAAAAATTTTAAATATCTTTTAAATCATTTTCAAAAAGATATTGAGAGCTTTCTCTAGTCGTTTTATATTTCCATAGTGAAACTCCACTACATCCTGGAGTTAACTACTTGACTGACTAGCTTTGGTTCAGTAGAAACTCCTCTGGGAGTCGACTACCAAAGGTAGGGAGTCAACTACCAGCTGAGAATAAATTTCTCCTGAAACACACTGGGAGTCGACTACCACTCCTAGGGAGTCGACTACCAGCTGTCAAAGTTTGACGTTTTGACTTGATTTTTGAAATATCTTTGATTGATTTTCTCCCATGATTTTCGGGACAAAAGTCAAAGGAATTTGAATTTTGAATTCTCGGATTTCTCCTATAAATATATGATCATTTTCATTGAGAAAAATACAACAACTATCGAATTCAAATTCTCTTGTGCAAAACGCTCTAAAGTTCTCAGCTCTCATTCTCTCTTAGCCAAATCTGTTTTACTCTTGATCTTGCAATTTTGTTTGTTATTATTTTCTGAAGATCATAATCTTATTTTATTTGGCTAACTATTTTTCAAATCCGTATTATTTGTTCTCGAATTTTTATTTAAAGGATTTTTGAAAAACATTAGATCTAGATCACAAAGACTTCAATTCGTATCTTTGTGTGATCTAAAACTTATTCTATCAAGCCACTATACGTAATTGTCTATTACTATTTGGCTATAGAATCTGGGTGTAAATCCGATCTCCACCAATCTATTGTGGTGAGTTGGATATTGATTTTATTTTGAGATTACCCTTTGGTGTAAGGGTGTTGTTGTTGGAAACCCTAGACAAGTCTAGGTGTTACTGTTGGAAATTATGGTCAAGACTAGGTCGTTGGAAATCCTAACGAGTGGAGTTAGGTATTTGTATTTGCCAAGGCAGATAGTGGAAATCTCGTACCGGATTGGTCGGGGACTGGACGTACCTAAAAGTTGTGGAAAATCAGGATAAAATCCTTGTGTCTGCGATTGCTTATCTGTGTTTGTTCATCTTTGCTCTTACTTTATTATTTGCTAATTGTTTTACATCTATTGCAAAAATTAACTGTCTTTTATCCGCTGTGAATAAACATAAAATATTTGTATTACCTGTAATCTTATCTATCTTAACTGTGCTTATAAATTCTCTGGGAGTCGACTACTGTTCATAGGGAGTCAACTACCTGCTGTGAAATTACTTTGTGATTATAAGATTACTTTGTTGATTAAGAACCAAGAGTAGATCGCTCTACTTGGTTTCTTAGGCAACATTAGAAGGATTTATTTTGTGTTAATTTGTAAAGAACAAAAAAGTTTTATCTTTATACAACACTATTCAACCCCCCTTCTAGTGTTGTTTGCCATCCACAGGATCCAACACTTGGTATCAGAGCGAGGCTACAAAAGTGATGGCGTCAACATCTTTCCATTCTGAAGGACTGAATACCATGCGACCACCACTGTTCAACGGAACTAACTACGCTAGCTGGAAGATCTGAATGAAGACTCACCTGGAGTCATTGGACATTGAAGCTTGGACCGTTACTAAAGTCCCGTATATCGCACCTACCGACCTTGAATTTGGGAAATGGTCAGCCGATGACAAGAAGAGAGCGAATCTCAATGCAAAGGCAATGAATGCACTATTTTGCGCCGTAACAGGAAATGAGTTCAATCGAGTTTCCCAATGTGAGACATCACACCAAATATGACATACTCGTCAGGTAGGTCACGAAGGAACTGAAAAGGTGTAACGGTCCGTATTTTTCAATGCAACTATTCACGTATTTTCAATTTTTTTAAACTATTTTATAATGGTTCGTTAGGAGTTTTACGATTTCAAAATTTTTTTATAAAAATATTTTGAAGTATCAGGCTAGTTATGAAGTATTTTAGTAAGTTCGTGTTTCATCAAATACCTCTAAAAGATCTGATAAAATTCCTTTTCAGTTATTACCGTTTTGGCTTAATAAATTTATTTTCTATACAAACATCATCAAAATGTTTTCAAACTTCTACAGTAACATTCTATGATCATTTAGGGCTTTCCACATTAATTTCGTAATTTTCTGATATCATTTCGACCTAGAACCCGCAAACCCGCTTTCTAAACGTTTTGGCCTGAAACTAGTATCTCCGTAGCTCAAACCCTGAAACGGTCTTCGTATTCACGATCCTCGTGATGCTACGATCCCGTGAGTATGTTTTCGTAATTTTTCGGATACGTTTACTAGTAGGGGCAAAATCGTAATTTCGTGTATTTAATTTTACTACTAAAGTCTACTAATTACTTTTAAATTTTAACCTAAGTTAATTAGCCTTAACCCTAGACCTAAACGTGGCATCACATGATAAACACGTTTGTTCACTTTCCCTGACCATTTCATCTCCCTTAATCTTTAAGTCAAAGACCCCAACAACTCTCATTAATACCCCAATTTTGTTTCACGTTGTGTTTCATTTCCATACTTAGTCAAACATTTCAAACAAACTTATTAAATACGTTATTATAATAATAATATAAACATATTATTTAACCCATATGAAACCCAGGGTCTCTCACCCCGTATCGTTCAAACCCAACACCTCTACCATTCTTCAAATATTAAACCAGGCACCCACTCTCCCCTAACTCTCGCAACACGCAGGCAACCCATCACTCTCACCCAACAGCCCCTCTCTCTCACTACAACACCCATGCACCCAAGCAGAGCCCGCTCGACCTCAATCGAAACCCCCTCTACCCACGCTCTCCGCCCGTCCACGGCCTCCGTCGAGCACTGTGCTCCGCCGCTTCATCCATCCCTAAATCTCCCCTCACCCACGTCTTGCTCCGCCCACTGCCGTGAGCTGCCTCCGCTCGTTCGTTCGCCGACGACGAGACCGGTCTGCCGTGTTCGCTCACACGTCTGCCGGAGCTCACTCCGACTGCTGATCACGCCCACCGCCACTCATCGACGTGTCACCGCCTTAGATGCTGTAGCAACCCCAAAACACCCCGCCTGAGCTCCGGAGCAACCCATGACGTCAAGCGTCAACCCTGAGCCCCCTCCGAGCACCCTTGAGCGCCACTGTCCCCTGAGCTCGAAGCTCCGTCGACCTCGCTCCACGACCACCGCCCTGTAGCAACCCCGAAGAAACCATCGTCAAGCCCCGTTCGAAGGCACAACTGCGCTACCCAGCGAACCCCACTCCCCCTTCGACGACCCCGGAGCGCCGCCCCGTCACCCAGGCCATCGCCCATCACCGACAGCTCGCCCTAAGCTCCATGTCGAAGCCCCGTGCACCACCGTTCGCCATCGACAGAAGACACCCCGCGCTCCGCCCTCGCTTGCGTCGTCGACCTCGCCTCGCAGTCGCCGCTTCCGGACGTCGCCGCCTCCGACGAGCAAACCCCCGCCTCCGACGCCCCCATGCAACGAAGGAGGGTGAGTAGCGTTCGAACGTGTACGTTAAATACGGATACATATTTTCGTTTAATAGGTATTTTAATAATTATTAAATGGGCTTAATGGTTTTAAATTAATAGTAAATAATATATAAGTCAGAAAAATACAAGACTAGCTCCAGAAAATCGGAAATAATATTCTAGATCTAATGGCGCTAGTCTCATCTCAATCGGACGCTTAGTTTGTCCAGAATAAATTTTTAACACTAAAAATTAAATACGTGATTTTCGTTCAAAAATCCATAACTTGTTATTTTCACGTACACCGATGCGTGAGAAAAATATATGTTATAGTATTCTTTTAGCCGGTCATTTTGACAGCTCACTTGAACCATTCCGATGCAGATTGCATCCAGAATAAATTATTGAATAATTACGTTACTAATTGGAAAATAGTTTTTAAATTATTTTTGAGCTTTTAAAATTATGAAAAATACCTAGGATCTTTAGAAAATATTTTCTCTTACAGAAAAATTATTTTCTTCATATCTAGCCTATAGAAAAATTAGAACATTTTTCGACAACGTTTCGGTCGGTTATAAAAATCAAAATGATCAGTTAATGATTGTATTCATTAACCAAGTATTCTTGTGATTGCAGGTACCAATTCTGGTGCACCAGCTTCTGTGGAAGCCCTAGATCTAATTCCGGTTTGCTACGACAACCTTAAAATCAGTAAGTCACGACTAATTCTAAAATTAGAAAATTAGTTAGTGTCCCTGTATGAACTTAGGACAACAATATAGCCTCTGAACGGCTACTTGACTTGAACTGAACTAGAGACCTAATCTACTAAGAAAGTAATCAATTACAGATTACTTTGCCAACTTTCAACTTTGATGATTGAAGCACACAATCATCAACTTGGGTAAATTGTGTGCCACTCTTTAACCAACAATTTTTGTATTCCATTTTGTTGGACTTGTCTTTATCCTCAAATTTCTTAGCATCCACTTTACTTTACTTTCTGGTTTTAAAACCAGTGGTCCTGGTTAACTATCACCGTGAACAAGGAATTGATAACATCTTGTGAAACATGTTGTGGAATATCTTGTGGAATATCTTGTGAAATATCTCATGGAACATCTTGTGGAACATCCCGTATAAAACATGTACATAGAACACTTGACACTTCACTGGGGTTTTGGAGTAACTCACAGTTTGAGAGAGTGCGGGAGTGACTGGAGTTCAATCTACATTTCTAGCTGCCTCGGTTTTTGGCATCATGTCTAGCTGCCTGTGTTTTGGCAAACAAAAATATGCTGCATGTCAACATCCTGTCTAGCTGCCTGTGTTTTCGGCATTCGTCTGGGTCGCGTCCAGGCAAGAGATGAACTCGATGGTCACATATTGTACTCTCCAACTTGAGTCACGTAGTGTAGCTACTTTTGCACAGTCACTTTTACTTTACGCATTACAGTCACCTTTACCTTACGCAGTACATACACTTTACTTACTATCCTTGTGCAGTCACCGTACTTTACCGGTCGTACTTTTAGCTATAGCTGTAGTACGTTTCACTTGCTTAGCCTGCTTTACACTTGCTCTACCACCGTACAGTTGTTCTCTCCTTTCAGTTCAGTTTGCCTTTACTTTTCAGTTGTGTACAGTTGTTACTCAGTACTTTACTTTTCACTCTGGTCTACTTGCACGTAGTTACTTTTGTCATACTTGTGCACTGCTTCTTTTCTATATTTAGAATTGTTACGGTTCCATCTCTGTGGTACCACATACGACGTACATATGGAGGTAGATGCTCCCGAGCTAAAAGCGCCAGAATTCGACCGCAGCTTCCAGAGTTATTTTCACTTATGTACTTTTCTTCTTTGACGTATATTTGTTGGGACATCTTGTACCGTATGAATTGTAATAATTGGACACTATTTGGGTATTTTTGTACATCTCTGCATCGTGGATATTTTGGTTTCACTGGTAACCTGCAGGACCTGCGCAAATATTAAATAAGTAACGGGCCCCCGGAAGTGGGTCGTTACATATAAGTAACGGCCCCCTTAAAGTGGGTCGTTACAGTTTTGGTGGCCCACGCAGGTCTGCGCTAACTACCTCGTGAACAATATAGCAAGATCAGGGTGTACAATATAAAATACTCAAATTGAACTCTCGAGTACGGGATGTCTCGAGTGTTCACCTGTATTGGATATACGTGTGAAGCGTCCTTATTACCATCTTCATTAGGGTTTCCTTCATCCTCATCACTTCCTTTGAACTCTTAACCCTTTCTTAGGAACTCGTGTTTCATTCTTGGTTATACCCTCCCTAATAACCTCTTTTGCTAGCCATTATAGTGATTTTTCATAGGTTGAACTATCTACCTACTTCATCATCATCACCCTCCCTTCAGTTGATGATGGCACGCATATAAATGATAAGCTTCCTTCAATGGACCATGATCCGGTCAATGTGCTTGACTAAGTTTGTTGGATCACCCTTACTAAACTGGGGATTGTGATCTTGGCTTAGTCACTTCCCTGGCTGTGTTCCGCTGGACCGCAAGGACGTGAATCATGATTATGTAACGCCATCGATCTTCATCACTATCACTCTTCCTTGATGGCCTTCTGATCATTCTTTCTAATCGCGTTTAGTTTGCCTGAACTCTATCTACGTCTATTTTAAGGAGGGTAGCATTCAATTTTCGATCACCAGAAGTTCGATTTCGACAACGGAAGTGAATTGAAGGACGCTCCGAAGTATTGGAGGATGGTGCTAGAGAATTTGAGACAAACTAAACCTAGACGTGCAAGCATGAGCAGCTACATCTTCTTTGTCTTTCTTGAACTCACAGTCTTCTTTCTGTACCTGATTTCCCCATGGGTTGTATTCTTTTCCACCTACCATCTCCCCCTCCTTATTGTCTTTTGTCCTCATCCTCACCTTGAGCCCTGGTCCCGCCTAACCTAGTCTACCATACCGACGACTTTTGGTGCCCCCCCTTTTAAGACCCCCCTCTCCTTCATCACCAAGCCACCCCGTGGTTTCCCCTACGCCATATCGACTTCCACTCCTCCTCCCGGCCTCTCTCCCAAGCGAACTCGACCCATCTCACCTCCAGTTCCTTCGGCCTCACCTGAATTTCCACCTCTTCACCCCACTCCGGTGACACTCGCCATACCAAGCAGTCGTAGCCACCATAGATTGACAGCCGCCGATGTCCCTTCGACGTTCTGTTTTGGGATTTTTGGCCTTAACGACAGCCCTCGCCATCACCCTCGTTGTTGCTGTGTGGTTGAGTTCTTGGGAATTCGCTGTTCTTGTTATTCTTTGGAGCTCCTTTTTCTGGTTGTTTCCCCTTGAGCTGCCCCGCTTCGATTCCTTCTTAGGGCCGCTCCTTCGTGTTTGTGGGTTCGTGAGTTTTTGGTCGTTGAATTGTTTAGGATTGATGGTGATAACCGTAGATGTCGGCCAGTGGTGTTGGCAAGGAGTATCATTGGGGATGAGTATTGGCTTGCTTTTGGCCTTAGGTGTTGAAGTTGGATGTCAGTCGTGTGCTCGGATTTGGGAGACGGCTAGGATGTTGACTTCTTGTTGGATGTTATTGAGACTACTGAAAGAAGTGGTAGCGATAATCTTTACCCTCGAGAATTGGCCGTATATTTGCCTTTTAGTGTCGATTTGGATATTAGCTTGTAATTTGGTAGCGTGGCAGATGAAGTCCTTCGTGTTCAGCTGGTTAAGTTGTAACAGCGCGGATGCACTAGGTTTAGCCCTTACGTTTATGTATGCTATGGCAATGATTTACATGATTAAGACCATGTAGCCATCATTGGCATGAGTTAGAAATTTTAAACTTTATGGTCTTTCGTTTTTAATAGCTTGCTACTGGCTTATCACCTCAGGTTCCAAGTTCGAACAGATGTCATCATCATAATAGCCCTCATTTTCATGTGATGTTATTATCTCATGTTAATTTTGGGCTACTTGAGAAGTCAGAGTAAATATGGTGATGATACTAGGTTTCGAAAATAGTTACAGAAGCTATGGTGATGTCAATAGTATGTCTTCATATATAACATCTCTTGTTTTATTGATGCTATAATATCACAATATATTTCATGTTATTTACAACCTGATTTATTAGATTACTATATTTTCTATCATTTATTTGCTTGAGCTTCTTCAAAACATCAATTATTTGTTTTAGAAAGATCTTTTAAATTTCGAGGACGGAATTATTTTAAGGAGGGTAGAATGTAATGGTCCGTATTTTTCAATGCAACTATTCACGTATTTTCAATTTTTTAAAACTATTTTATAATGGTTCGTCAAGAGTTTTACGATTTCAAAATTTTCTTATAAAAATATTTTGAAGTGTCAGGCTAGTTATGAAGTGTTTTAGTAAGTTCGGGTTTCATCAAATACCTCTAAAAGATCTGATAAAAATTACTTTTCAGTTATTACCGTTTTAGCTTAATGAATTTATTTTCTATACAAACATCATCAAAACATTTTCAAACTTCTACAGTAACATTCTATGATCATTTAGGGCTTCCCACATTAATTTCGTAATTTTCTGATATCATTTCTACCTAGAACCCGCAAACCCGCTTTCTAAACGTTTTGGCCTGAAACTAGTATCTCTGTAGCTCAAACCCTGAAACGGTCCTTGTATTCACGATCCTCGTGACGCTATGATTCCGTGGGTATGTTTTCGTAATTTTCAGACACGTTTACTAGTAGGGGCAAAATCATAATTTCGTGTATTTAATTTTACAACTAAAGTCTACTAATTACTTTTAAATTTTAACCTAAGTTAATTAGCCTTAACCCTAGACCTAAACGTGGCATCACATGATAAACACGTTTGTTCACTTTCCCTGACCACTTCATCTCCCTTAATCTTTAAGTCAAAGACCCCCCCAACAACTCTCATTAATACCCCAATTTCGTTTCACGTTGTGTTTCATTTCCATACTTAGTCAAACGTTTCCAACAAACTTATTAAATACGTTATTAAAATAATAACATAAACATATTATTTAACCCATATGAAACCCAGGGTCTCTCTCCCCGTATTGTCCGAACCCAACACCTCTACCCTTCTTCAAATATTAAACCAGGCACCCACTCTCCCCCTAACTCTCGCAACACGCAAGCAACCCATCACTCTCACCCAACAGCCCCTCTCTCTCTCACTAAAACACCCATGCACCCAGGCGAAGCCCGCTCGACCTCGTTCGAAACCCCCTCTACCCACGCTCTCCGCCCATCCACGGCCTTCGTCGAGCACCGTGCTCTGCCGCTTCATCCGTCAAACATCAACCCCGAGCCCCCTCCGAGCACCCTCGAGCGCCACTGTCCCATGAGCTCGAAGCTCCGTAGACCTCGCTCCACGACCGCCGCCCTGCAGCAACCCCGAAGACACCATCGTCAAGCCCCGTTCGAAGGCACAGCTGGGCTACCCAGCGAACCCCACTCCCCCGTCGACGACCCCGGAGCGCCACCCCGTCACCCAGGCCAATGCCCGTCGCCGACAGCTCGCCCCAAGCTCCACGTCTAAGCCCCGTGCACTGTCGTTTGCCAACGATAGAAGACACCCCGCGCTCCGCCCTCCCTTGCGTCGTCGACCTCGCCTCGCCGTCGCCGCTTCCGGACGTCGCCGCTGCCTCAACGTCACCGCCTCCGACGAGCAAAACCCCCGCCTCCGACGCCCCCATGCAACGAAGGAGGGTGAGCAGCGTTCGAACGTGTACGTTAAATACGGATACGTATTTTCGTATAATAGGAATTTTAATAATTATTAAATGGGCTTAATGGTTTTAAATTAATAGTAAATAATATATAAGTCAGAAAAATACAAGACTAGCTCCAGAAAATCGAAAATAATATTCTGGATCTAACGGCACTAGTCTCATCTTAATCGGACTCCTAGTTTGTCCAGAATAAATTTTTAACCCTAAAAGTTAAATACGTGATTTTCGTTCAAAAATCCATAACTTGTTATTTTCACGTACACCGATACGTGAGAAAAATATATGTTATAGTATTCTTTGAGACGGTCATTTTGACAGCTCACTTGAACCATTCCGATGCAGATTGCATCCAGAATAAATTGTTGAATAATTACGTTACTAATTGGAAAATAGTTTTTAAATTATTTTTGAGCTCTTAAAATTTTGATAAATCCCTAGGAGCTTTAGAAAAATATTTTCTCTTACAGAAAAAATATTTTCATCATATCTAGCCTATAGAAAAATTTAGAACGTTTTTCGACAACGTTTCGGTCGGTTATAAAAATCAAAATGATCAGTTAATGGGTGTATTCATTAACCAAGTGTTCTTGTGATTGCAGGTACCAATTATGGTGCACCAGCTTCTGTGGAAGCCCTAGATCTAATTTCGGTTTGCTACGACAACCTTGAAATCAGTAAGTCACGACTAATTCTAAAATTAGAAAATTAGTTAGTGTCCATGTATGAACTTAGGACAACACTATAGCCTCTGAACGGCTACTTGACTTGAACTGAACTAGAGACCTAATCTACTAAGAAAGTAATCAACTACAGATTACTTTGCCAACTTTCAACTTTGATGATTGAAGCACACAATCATCAACTTGGGTAAATTGTGTGCCACCCTTTAACCAACAATTTTTGTATTCCATGTTTGTTGGACTTGTTTTTATCCTCAAATTTCTTAGCATCCACTTTACTTTACTTTCTGGTTTTAAAACCAGTGGTCCTGGTTAACTATCATCGTGAACAAGGAATTGATAACATCTTGTGAAACATATTGTGGAATATCTTGTGGAATATTTGGTGGAACATCTCATGGAACATCTTATGGAACATCCCGTATAAAACATGTACATAGAACACTTGACACTTCACTGGGGTTTTGGGGTAACTCATAGTTTGAGAGAGTGCGGGAGTGACTCGAGTTCAATCTACATGTTTAGCTGCCTGGGTTTTTGGCATCATGTCTAGCTGCCTGTGTTTCGGCAAACAAAAATATGCTGCATGTCAGCATCCTGTCTAGCTGCCTGTGTTTTCGGCATTCGTCTGGGTCGCGTCCAGGCAAGAGATGAACTCGATGGTCACATATTGTACTCTCCGACTTGAGTCACGTAGTGTAGCTACTTTTGCACAGTCACTTTTACTTTACGCATTACAGTCATCTTTACCTTACGCAGTACATACACTTTACTTACTACACTTATGCAGTCACAGTACTTTACCTGTCGTACTTTTAGCTACAGCAGTAGTACGTTTCACTTGCTTAGCCTTCTTTACACTTGCTCTACCACCGTACAGTTGTTCTCTCCTTTCAGTTCAGTTTGCCTTTACTTTTCAGTTGTGTACAGTTGTTACTCAGTACTTTACTTTTCACTCTGGTCTACTTGTACGTAGCTACTTTTGTCATACTTGTGCACTGCTTCTTTTCTATATTTAGAATTGTTGTGACTTACATACGGTTCCATATCCGTGGCACCGCAGACGACGTACATATGGAGGTAGATGCTCCCGAGCTAATAGTGCCAGAATTCGACCGCAGCTTCCAGAGTTATTTTCACTTATGTACTTTTCTTCTTTGACGTATATCTGTTGGGACATCTTATACAGTATGGATTGTAATAATTGGACACTATTTGTGTATTTTTGTACATCTCTGCATCGTGGCTATTTTGGTTTCACTGGTAACCTGCAAGACCTGCGCAAATATCAAATAAGTAACGGGCCCCCGAAAGCTGGTCGTTACAAATAAGTAACGGGCCCCTGAAAGCGGGTCGTTACAAAAGGTAAAGGAATCCTGCATAAACGTTTTACATTCAAAATTCGAATATTCTAAAATGGAAGAAGGAGAGAGTATCACAGATGTGAATACTCGTTTTACTAATATTACGAATGAACTTGCAAGATTAGGAAAGAAATTTTTTGAATACGAACAGGTAATGAAGATACTAAGATCCCTCCGACCCGAGTGGAAGGGAAAGACAACTGTCATTCGAGAAGCTCATAACGTAAAGGACCTTACCATAGAAGAACTAATGGGAAATCTCATGGCATATAAGATTGAGCTTGAAGAAGATAAGAAGATCGAAGAAAAACCAAAGCGCGTTTAAAGCCCAAGAAGAAGATTCCGACTACACGGACAAAGAAGACCATATCGCCTTCATCTCAATGAACTTTAAAGAGTTCATCACAAGTAAGTATGGTAAACACTCTTTTAGACCTGCTAACGGTATTATTTGTTTTGGTTGCAATAAACCAGGGCACGTCAAGAGAGACTATCCATTGGAAAGAAACAATCGTGATTCCAGAGATCGTGGGAAGAACAAGGACAATAATGAAAAGAGAAACAATGGAAGAAACAAGTTCCGACGACCAAATAAGGAAGCTTACGCAGCCTTCGACCAGAGCGATGATTCCTCGTCCGATGAATCCTCAGCAGAAGATAATGATGAAAGAAGAGAAACAGCACACATGTGCTTCATGGCTTCTATATCCTCTAAGGTAAGTTCGCATCATGATTCATTTAGTGACAATGATTCGTTATCAAGTGATGATGAAGACATGGACTATAGGGGATCATATAAGGAGCTATGCAAAATGCATGAAAAGTTCATAAAAGAACATAGAAAAACAATTAGAAATATTAAAAAGGATGCTAAAGAAAAAGAAGAAATCATTAAAGAAAATAGTCTCCTTAAAGAAAAGAATGATTCTTTGCAAAAAGATATTTTATCAGTAAATGAAAAGGTTGAGAATCTGAATAATCTTCTCGTATCTGTCAAAGAGAAATACGACGCTACGATGAAAATTATTGAGAATTTCAACAAAGGAAAAGGGAAGCTAGATAATTTAATAAATAACCAAAAAGCCTCATCTAGCAAAACCGGACTCGGTTATGACTCACATCATACCAAGATACGGGTTAAGCATACTAGGATGCATTATTC
Organism: Scilla litardierei; assembly: GCA_030789695.1. Lineage (NCBI taxonomy): Eukaryota > Viridiplantae > Streptophyta > Magnoliopsida > Asparagales > Asparagaceae > Scilla > Scilla litardierei. The sequence continues at coordinate 318,829,113 of CM061141.1, read as the reverse complement.
TAACAAAAATTCTTTAAGCATCTGGATACCGAAGAACTTGTCCGATCAACAAAAGAAAAGGTACGCTACAAATTTTGTTCAACAAGTTCACTTAAGCAAAAACTATAGATATACTTTTTATGAAGGAACTAAACCACACTGGGTTTGGCTTCCTAAAGACTAACCCTCTGGACTCAAAAGCCAAAGAGTACCATAAAAATTTATTTTTTTCAGGTACTTTAAAGAAATAGAGAGGAGAAAACAAGATCCAACGCTTGATAACCGGATCATCATCAAAAGCTTTCTTTTGCAACTTAATCATTTTTTTTTGCAAAATATATATGCTTAAAGTTAGAGCCTGCGAAGAAAGCCCCTAACCAGCTGAAAAACGTTGAGTTAATATTTTTTTATCTTTTTATATGATTATAAATGTTTGCGTTATATTTTTTAAACATCGCTTGTTCAGAAAACACACTCAGTCTTGGATCAAAACCCCTCGGGATGAGAAAACAACTCAACCCAGTAGGGAGTCGACTACCTACATGAGGGAGTCGACTACCAGCGTGTGTGCAGAATTCTGGGTTTGTTTTTTTACTAACTGCTATTGGGTTCTATGTGTAATTTCAGCCTGTATGGATCAATACACTAGAGGGGGGGTGAATAGTGTATATAATAAAGATGTTGCAAATAAAACGTTACTGATATTTGCAAAGATGGCACAGAAATAAAATGACAAGTGCTGAAAATTAAACCAATCGCAAACACAGAGATTTATCCTGGTTCGGATCCTGTTGATCCTACTCCAGTCCTCTACTCCCCGTAGAGATTTTCAATCCACTATAATCACTTGCCCCGCAAGCACAAACTTACAAAAATGGCGACACTCTCCGTGTCTCAAACTTTGTACAATCTCTAAACAGAGATTCAAACCTGTTAAATAATGAAATAGAAAAACACATATAGCCTTGGTATAAATTTCAGAGAATGAATTCAAGGATGGTGTTTAAAAGATGAAGTTCAAGATGTACAAGATATGTAATAAAGAACAATACTTGAAGTTCTCTGGTTCATAAAAGAAGAGAGAGATCTATTGATTTCTTCTTGCAATTATGAACACAAACAACTTTCCAAAATGATGTTGAAAATCCAAGCTCTTCCGTTCTTAAACGAAGAAAGAAATCTAATGATTTCTTCTTACAAATAAGAAAAGAACAACTAATGGCTGAATTGCTTAAGAAAATCAATGGCTTGCTTTCAACAAAATCAGAATAAAGAGGAGGAAAGTGTGTAAGAAATGAGAGGGGATACCCCTCCTTTTATAGCTTTTAGAAACGGTTATGAACGACTCTAAAAGAGACGTTGCACAACGTTCAGAAACTGTAAGGAACGTTGGAGAACGGTCAGAAACTGTTCTGGAAAATTTCAGTCCAAAAAACATTTTGGCAGGCTAGGAAAATTCGTAACATGCTAATTTTGAAACGGTCACAAACGGTCACAAAATTTTGGTGACGTGGACTAGACAACGGATAGATCCTTGTCTGAAAGTATTGGGTCAAAAGTCAATGAAAAAATAGTTGTTTAGAAGGCTAGGAAAAATCCCAGTAGGCTAATTCTGAAAAATAGGAATTTTGACTTAGGATCAAATAGATTAGGAAGATGATGTAGTTTTGAGCTTAGGGATATATGATATGATATAACCAAGGCCCTGAAGCTATCTAAAAGTAAAAATTACATCATTCCGTTGAAACGTTATTCAAACGTAATTTGAGTAGCAAGGTTGTTGCAGAGTCTTCTTGTACTTTGATCATATGCGTGATGTGAATGAATTAGCGTTGTAGCTGTACATCTGCATAGATAGAGTTAGTAACATGAAATATATTGATTTGTCACATCAAAACCTTATGGAAGAGAGGACGGAAAATAACAAGTTCCAACATTCTCCCCCCTTTGATGATGACAAACAATTAAATATAAAATGTGAGTTAACATGGTTTAATGAGTTTATTACTCCCCCCGAATGTATTACTCCCCCTGAAAATATGAATATAGGCTCCCCCTGAATATATGCCGTCCCCCTGAATATGTGAAAGAAAGTAAGATTGGAAACAAATAAATAGAAGAGGAGAAAATCTAAGCAGTTGCCATGATGAAAGTAGTGGAAGCGGTTGCTAAAACCGAATAGGTTAGAGCAACTGAAAGAGTCAAAATGCAGAAACTGAACAGAGATGAAGACGAAGAGACGCTAGAAGCGGTTGCGAAAATACCCGTTGGCTTTAAAAACAGCATACAAACAAATATTAAACTAAGAACAAACATTAAGCATGGTAGATAGAAGTCATCTAAAAATAAATAAATAAAGAGTGTGTAGTCCCTAGGCGTATGGGAAATTGGTGAGATAATGGGTTAAGGTCATTTCCAAAGCAAAGATAGGGTGTCAGGTCGAAATGAATGGGGTAGTTGGTGTCTTGGAACAAATGACAAAAAAATAGAATATAATGTATAGTTGTCATTCCAAGGCAAGCAAAAAATAATGAAGAGGGAAAGAAAATTGAATGAAATCACCCACTAAAGAGAACGGTTGGTGCATTCCCTAATTTATAAAATATCTTGTTGTCAGAACCTATCCCAAGAGATATCCCAAGTAATAAAATAAATATAAAGAGATAGGCCAAAATCTTTTGTCAGAACCTATCCCAAGAGAGAGTGTGAGTGCATGTTCCAAGGCAAGGGAATTAAAATTTGGTGTTGACTGCAAAAAGAAAAAGGATGGGTAGGGGAAGAAATCGTATAAAAGAAATCCATGTGTTTACTTAGTTGTCTTGGAAAGAAGTATTAATATCTTGTTGTCTTCATGTGAAGCCGTAGTGCAAAGCAACAGGAAGTACGGTGGGTGGAGAAACCGAATGGAGAAGTGCCACTTGTCAAGAGAAGATGATATGAGAGAAAGAGCAATCAAAGGATATCTTGAGCAAATTCCAAGGAGAAGAAGGAATAAAAAGTGACCCAATTTCGAGACAGAGAATCAAAGGAGGAACAGAACAGAGAATTGGTAAGTAGAGTATGATTGCTTTAAAAAGAATTGTTCTCTCGTAAAAAAATTCCAAAACTGTATATGAAAAATTTACAGAAAAAATCTGAAAACCAAGGATTAATAGTTACAAACGGAGAAGACAGAAATTTTTTTTTAAAATTTGCATGCTACGAAATTTTGTAGCTTGCTAAAAATAAATAGTGACCAAAAAATTACAGAAAAAATCAAAAATAAATGAACATACTTAAGAATCAAATTCTGATTCATTAATAATGCCAATATTTATTCTAAGCTTAATGAAAGATTCCTCTTTCAAAGGCTTAGTCAAAATATCGACAACTTGATGTTCAGTTGAAATAAATTTTAAAATTATATCTCCTTTCTGAACATGATTATCTAGAAAATGATGACGTACATCAATATGTTTTGTACATGAATGATGCACATGATTCTTAGATAAATTAATAGCACTGGTATTATCACACATAATAGGGCATGTGGAACAATTAATACCATAGTCTGAAATAGTTTGTTTCATCCATAAAATTTGAGCACATGCTAAACCAGCGGCAATATATTCTACCTCGGTTGTAGATAATGAAACAGAGTTTTGCTTTTTGCTAAACCAAGAGACTAAAGCATGTCCTAAAAAGTGACATGTACCACTAGTACTTTTACGGTCTGATTTGCAACCAGCAAAATCTGCATCACTAGATGATAATAAATCAAATGTGTTTGTTTTAGGATAAAATAAACCAAAATCAGAAGTATACTTAACATATCTAATAACTCGTTTTATGGCAGTTAAATGTGAAAACTTAGATCTACCTGAAAACGTGCACATAAACATACTGAAAACATGATGTCTGGTCTACTTGCAGTTAGATAAAGTAAGGAGCCAATCATACCTCTATAAAGACGTTGATCAACACTCTTACCATTTAAATCTTTATCGAGGGAAGTGATGTACTCATTGGAGTACGTTTTTCTGCAAAACTTTCTAAACCAAAACGCTTGATGAGTTATTTTGAATACTTGCTTTGGTGAATGAAAATTCCTTCCTTTATTTGTTTGATTTGAAGACCGAGGAAGTAATTGAGTTCACCCATGTGACTCATCTCAAATTCTTTCTGCATAATCTTAGAAAAATCTTGACAAAGAGATTCGTTAGTAAAACCAAAAATAATAGCATTAACGTATATTTGAATAATGATAATGTCAGATTTTATGTTTTTAATAAACAAAGTAGAATCTATTCTACCAATAGAATAACCAGAATTCAAAAGATAGCTTTTAAGTCTTTCATACCAAGCACGAGGTGCTTTTTTGAGACCATATAAAGCCTTTTTCAATTTGAAAACATGATTTTCTAAATTTTCATGAATAAAACCCGGAGGTTGTTCTACATAAACTTCTTCTTTAAGAAAATCATTTAGAAAAGCACTTTTGACATCCATTTGAAATAATTTAAAATCTTTAAAACATGCAAACGATAATAGCATCCTAATAGATTCAAGACATGCAACTGGTGCATAGGTTTCATCATAATCAATACCTTCTTCTTGATTATAACCTTGTGGAACCAATCGTGCCTTGTTTCTAATTACCTGACCAGATTCATCCAATTTATTTTTGAATACACACTTGGTACCAATAATTGAATGATCTGATGGTCTGGGAACTAATTTCCAAACATCATTCCGTTGAAATTGGTTGAGTTCTTCCTGCATAGCCATAATCCATGAACTGTCTTCACATGCATCTTTGATGTTCTTTGGTTCAATGGTTGAGAGAAATGCACAATGTGCCATTTGCTCTATTTGGCGACGAGTTCTTACTCCATCTGTAATATCTCCAATGATTAGTTCTGATGGATGATTTGGAACTTGTGCAAATGCCTTAGGAAGATCTGCATTATCTGAAATAGACTCAACAGAATGTTTAGTAGCATCAATTTCATCAAGTTTCATATTATCTAAAGAATTAGAAAGAGGTAATATATTCTCTTCATCATCAATGATGGGAGAATTAGATGAGGGGTTCTCATCAAATGTGAAATGTAGTGATTCTTCAACTGTTGAAGTTCTTTTGTTATATACTCTGTAGGCTTTGCTACATGTAGAGTAGCCAACAAAAATACCTTCATCAGATTTAGAATCAAATTTGTCAAGTGCATCTTTAGTATTGAGAACGAAACATTTACATTCAAACACTTTAAAATATGATACACGAGGGATGCGATTAAAGAATAATTCAAAACAAGTTTTATTAAGCAATGGCCTAATAAGAACTTTATTCATAATGTAACAAGCAGTTGCGACAGCTTCTGTCCAAAAATATTTTGGTAATTTACTATCACAAAGCATTGTTCTTGCACATTCTTGTAAAGTTCTATTTTTCCTTTCTACTACTCCATTCTGAGGAGGAGCACGAGGAAAAAAAAATTGTGTGTAATGCCATTATCATTACAAAACTTGGTAGAACATTCATTTTCAAATTCTCCCCCATGGTCACTACGAATAGTGATAATGTTAGAGGATTTGATGTTTTGAATCTTTTTACAAAATACTGAAAATTCTTCAAAAGCATCATTCTTGTTTTGCAAAAATATAACCCAAGTGTATCTAGAATAATCATCAACAATGACAAATGCATATCTACTTCTATTCAAAGAAGCTACTCTTGAAGGACCAAACAAATCTAAATGTAGGAGTTCTAATGGTCTCTTTGTTGAGATACCGCCCTTTGATTTAAAAGAAGATTTGTGCATTTTCCCTTGTTGACAAGCATCACAGAAATGTTTGTGTTTGAAAGAAATAGTTGGCATTCCATTAACTAACTCGTGTTTTGAAATACGTGCTAGGTTTTTGAAATTGGTGTGTCCAAAACATTTATGCCATAAAAGTGTATCATCTGATGTAATCATTAAACAATGATTATGAGTGGTAACAGACATGCATAAGATATAAATGTTATTTTTACGCTTACCATGGAATAAGATAGATGACATATCAGAATCATAAATGATGCAATCATTTTGTTCAAAAACTATTTTGTATTTTTTATCACATAATTGACTAATGGAAAGTAGGTTGTGTTTCAAACCATCAACCAGGAGAACATTTTCAATTATAGGCTGATTTGTATTACCAACTGTTCCAGTGTCTATGATTTTGCCTTTGTTATTGTCACCGAAGGTAACTGTGCCTCCATCTTTATATTTAACGGTTGAAAGCAAGTTTACATTTCCCGTCATGTGTTTTGAACATCTACTATCCAAAATCCATCTTTCTTTCTTAGGTACCTGAAAGATAAAACATTAAGCATTGGTACCCTTTTTTGAGGGTCCTTGGGATTAGATTTTAGGAAGCCAAACCCAAGTGGAATTTGGCTTTCTAATATAATCATTAGAATGAACAATAGAATGTATATAGTTAGAAATATAACTATTTCTATCTTCTAAGCATGAATGCTTAGGAACCCATATACTATTTGTAGTAGGTTTCCTAGGAGATGACTTTGAAATGTTAGTAACATTTCTTTGTGAAGAAGAAGTAGGTATGTTTACCTTCTTCGTGTAAATAAATGTGTGATTCTTCTTTTGTGGTTTAACAAAAATTGTTTTTTCACAAGATGAAGATATGTCACAAGACTTGGGTGCATCCTTATGAGAATATCCCAAACCTTGTCTATGATTTGCTGGATATTGAATTTTTAGCAAATCATGAAGATTTGTCTTTCCTTTGTTAAATTTATTAACATTGGATGACATCTCATCGTATTTCAACTTTAGAGATGAAATACTTTTATCCATTTCGGATATTTGTGTATGCAATTCTAGATTCTTAGTTTTAAGAAGATCATTCTCTTTACTAAGATCTAAATCTTGAGAAGAAGTATTCTCAATATGTATAGAATTAGGTGTAGTGCTTTTAGAAGATGATAATTCTTGATATTTAAGAAGAAGATCATCATTATTCGGTTTCAAAGATTTATGTTGACCATTCAATTTTTTGAAACGAGAATAAAGATCTGTTAATGCATCAAGTAATTCTTCGTTATTAAAAGAGCTTACCTCATCTTCATCATCTTGTGCCATAAAGCACATGTTAGCATTTTCATTTAGATCATCATCTTCATCATCTGAAGAATCATCCCATGTTGCTGCAAATGCTTTCTTCATTTTGTCAAACTTCCTTTCTCTTTTGGATTGATCATTGTTGTTGGAAGTTTTGAATTTGGCCTTGAGAAGTGGACAATCTTTCTTCATATGTCCAGGCCTATTACAATTAAAGCAGAGAGAAGAATCAGTATTCTTAGATTTGAAATTATTATTATACTTACCTTTTTGAAAGAATTTTCTGAATTTCTTGGCAAAGAATGCTATATCATCATCTGAGTCTTCATTTTCTGATGTAGCGTTGAAGGCGAGTGCTTTCTTCTTTTGGTCTGATTCTTCTTTCTCATCTTGTATGTAACTTCACGGGCCATTAGGTTACCAATAAGATCTTCCATGGCTAATGTGGAAATATCATTGGCTTCCTCAATAGCGGTAATCTTTGGACGCCATTCTGGAGAGAGTACTTTAAGAATCTTGCGTACCTGATCATGATTATAATAAAATTTTCCAAGAGCATTAAGAGAATTAATAATATTAGTGAACCTGGTGTTCATTTCTCCAATTGTCTCTTTGTCCTGCATCTTGAACAACTCATATTTGTGAACCAAAGATGAAATCTTGGTTTCCTTTACTTTACTGGTTTTTTCATTAGTTACCTCGAGTATGTGCCAAATCTCTTTAGCACTTTTGGCCTGAGATACTCGATTAAACTCATGTTTATCCATGTCACAGAATAAAGCATTCATGGCCTTTGAGTTGTTAGTTTTTGCAGATTTGTTGGCTGCGGTCCAATCAGCAACATGAGTTGTTGGCTTTGTGTATCCTATCTCTACGATGTCCCAAATCTCATAATACATACTTTGGAGATGAATCTCCATTCGTATTTTCCAATATGAGTAGTTTGAACCATCAAATAGAGGAGGACGAACTTGAGAGTGCCCTTCAGGATGTTGATTTGTGTTGTAGTTGTGTGGAACGGCGTTCATGTTTGATGCTGCGGAACTTTCTACCATCTTAGCCTTGCTTTGATACCAAATGTAATTTCAGCCTGTATGGATCAATACACTAGAGGGGGGTGAATAGTGTATATAATAAAAATGTTGCAAATAAAATGTTACTGATATTTGCAAAGATGGCACAGAAATAAAATGACAAGTGCTGAAAATTAAACCAATCGCAAACACAGAGATTTATCCTGGTTCGGATCCTGTTGATCCTACTCCAGTCCTCTACTCCCCGTAGAGATTTTCAATCCACTATAATCACTTGCCCCGCAAGCACAAACTAACAAAAATGGCGACACTCCACGTGTCCCAAACTTTGTACAATCTCTAAACAGAGATTCAAACCTGTTAAATAATGAAATAGAAAAACACATATAGCCTTGGTATAAATTTCAGAGAATGAATTCAAGGATGGTGTTTAAAAGATGAAGTTCAAGATGTACAAGATATGTAATGAAGAACAATACTTGAAGTTCTCTGGTTCATAAAAGAAGAGAGAGATCTATTGATTTCTTCTTGCAATTATGAACACAAACAACTTTCCAAAATGATGTTGAAAATCCAAGTTCTTCCGTTCTTAAACGAAGAAAGAAATCTAATGATTTCTTCTTACAAATAAGAAAAGAACAACTAATGGCTGAATTGCTTAAGAAAATCAATGGCTTGCTTTCAACAAAATCAGAATAAAGAGGAGGAAAGTGTGTAAGAAATGAGAGGGGGTACACCTCCTTTTATAGCTTTTAGAAACGGTTATGAACGGCTCTAAAAGAGACGTTGCACAACGTTCAGAAACTGTAAGGAACGTTGGAGAACGGTCAGAAACTGTTCTGGAAAATTTCAGTCCAAAAAACATTTTGGCAGGCTAGGAAAATTCGTAACATGCTAATTTTGAAATGGTCACAAACGGTCACAAAATTTTGGTGACGTGGACTAGACAACGGATAGATCCTTGTCTGAAAGTATTAGGTCAAAATTCAATGAAAAAATAGTTGTTTAGAAGGCTAGGAAAAATCCTAGTAGGCTAATTCTGAAAAATAGAATTTTGACTTAGGATCAAATAGATTAGGAAGATGATGTAGTTTTGAGCTTAGGGATATATGATATGTTATAACCAAGGCCCTGAAGCTATCTAAAAAGTAAAAATTACATCATTCCGTAGATACGTTATTCAAACGTAATTTGAGTCGCAATGCTGTTTTTGCAGAGTCTCCTTGTACTTTGATCATATGCGTGATGTGAATGAATTAGCGTTGTAGCTGTACATCTGCATAGATAGATTTAGTAACATGAAATATATTGATTTGTCACATCAAAACCTTATGGAAGAGAGGATAGAAAATAACAAGTTTCAACACTATGGAGTTAATGGGTTCATATCCTAAAGGCAACTTATACCCAATAAGCTAAACTCTATCCCAACCATTCATTTCTTGATCCATTGGCCCTCTTTCTTCACCATCCTTCACCTCTTTCTTAAAAACCCCAAAGAGAAACCCTAGGGTAGCCGACTACCCTATTTCCTCCCTTCTCTTGAAAAATTTCTATTGGTGCTTGGTTTATTTGGAGCTCTCTCAACTTTTGATTTCATCGCTTTCTCAAACTTACTCAAGGTAAAATCTTTTCTCACCATCTTTACTTTATATTTTCTCTTACATATCTAGTATTGTAAACTCTTGTTTTTACTTTATCTAGATGCCTCTCAAAAGGAGAAAAGTTTCAACTGAATCTATATCTGAGAAAGAGACAATCTTACCCTATCTGTTTAGGAGTACCACATATGAACACTTTGTCAAAATCTCTAAGAAACCTATTCTCCATGAGAGATTTGTCAAACTTGATGATGTAGTAAACTATGGGATTGATAGCATACTAGAATTTCGGAACTTGGCCAACCTATTTTCTTCTGAAAACACTTAGTGTGCTGTTATTTGCACCACACTGTTTTATGAATACACCACAAAACTTTTTTCTTTCCACTTTTAACCCCAACATATCTAATTTCACCACACATCATTCCCCTCACCGACGACCACGCCACTCCATTTCATTTTCAATTCACCCACGCCCAGTCGCGGCCACCCCCCCTCTCTCATTCATCTCGCCATCGCTGAACTTGTACTATGAGGAGACGCTGACGGAAGAGGAGAGGAAGCCGATGTTTGTGCTCCAATTTGGCGTCGCAGTCGGCCTCGGGTGGAATTTTTGGTGGAATTATCCGCTAGCAGCAGCCGGTGTCGCGTTGGCAGCAGGCTCCGGCGGAGCAAAGGGTTGCCGAGCCACGGGGCGATGCCATAGAGGTCGGGATTGCTGGAGAGATCGACTGATCGAGGGAGACAAGGTTTCAGAATGAGGAGATTGAGAGGGGGATCTGACCCGAGAAAGAGTTGTTGGCGAGAGAGAGATTCTCGAGGTTCGAGTAGTGGATCAGGAAGCTGAGGTCGTCGGATAACCTGTTGGACGACAGGTCGAAGGAGCGGAGGCGGACGAGGGAGGAGATCTCCAAAGGGACCTTACCGGAGAGTCGATTTTCGTGGAGGTTGAGGCGTTCGAGTTTGGCGCAGGCGGAGATTTCGGAGGGGAGGGGCCGAAGAGGCGGTTGTGGGGAAGGGAGAGCTCGCAGAGATCCGATAGGCGGTTAATGGATGCGGGTACGAACCCGTCGAGGCGGCGGGACGGGAGGCGGATCCGGGTGGTGTGGCGGGGGGATTCGGGATCGCGTGGTTGGCTGGTGATGCCAGTGAGGCGGCATGGGTCAGAGGCGGGACCGATGACGAGGTCGGAGATGATGTGGCGGAGGGCATCAGTGTCGGAGGAATGGACGGCTGTGATGGAGAGGACAAGGAGGAGAAAGATGATGGGTGCTATGTGGTGAAATTAGAAGTGTGGGGTTAAAATTGGAAAGCAAAATATTTTGTGGTGTATTTATAAAACTTTGTGGTGCAAATAACAGCACACAAACACTTATCTCTGCTATCCCAGGCTTGTGTGTAGTGCCCTGTGGTAGCTACTGCACATGTACTAGAGGGGGGGGTGAATAGTACTAAAAATAATCAAGATAGTTATTCCTAATTATTGTGCAAGAAACAAACGACAATGCGGAATTAAACAACTATCAACAAGAATTAAAAACAACGCAAACAAAGAATGTTACTGGGTTCGGATCCACCCAAGTCACCCCGACTTGTTCCCGGTGATCCTACGTCCCAACCACTCGGATCCCCTCCGGATACTTGAGTTAGCAACCCTAACTCAAGATTTCCACTATGAAATACTTGTGAAAAACCTTCACAAGTCAAATCATACAAAAGACATGTGACTCCCACAAACCGGGATCACAACCTCTCTCACAACCGAGAGACACAATTCAAATACGATATGAAATAAACTCTTACCTTACAAAATCCTATGCCTTGAGTATACTTACCAAATTAGGGCAATGATGGATTTTGAGGAAGAGGATGTCACCAAACCCTAGCTTCAAGAAGATGACCAGCAATGGAAGCCTAGGGTGGAGTATGGTGACTAGAATCAAGCTCTTGGCTTGAGAAGCTCACAATGGAGAGAATCTCTCTTGAGGAAGATGGCTCAAAGAGTGAAGGGAGAGATTCTTGTGAGGGAGAGAGAGCTTTTAATTAGCTTGGGAGAGCTCTTCTCTTAGGTCTGAAATTGCTTGAAAATAGGACCTCTGACCCCTCTTCAAACGAATCAGGATTCTATTTAAAGGGGCAAGAGAAATCGAGTTTGAAAGAATCCCAACGGCTCTATTCTGAAGCAGACTAGTCGGTCAAAGAAGGATCACTGACCGACTAGTTCATCAACTAGTCGGTCGGTGATACAACGTAGACCGACTAACGGTAGAACAGCCAAGAAGTCGAAGTACAGGCAAAGACAACTAGTCGGTCTAAGAAGACTTGCCGACCGACTAGTTTCACAACTAGTCGGTCGATGAATGTTCTTTGACCGACTAACGTCGAAATAGAATAGGCAGACTTCAAGATGACTTAGTCGGTTTAAGAACAAATGCTGACCGACTAGTTTCTCAACTAGTCGGTCGGTAAATGTTCTTTGACCGACTAACTCGAAACAGTAACTCAGGCTGTACAGAGGCAAGCTCAACTAGTCGGTCCAAGAAGGATTCCTAACCGACTAGATCGTCATCTAGTCGGTCGATGACTCTTCTTTGACCGACTAATTGATCAACCTGGAAAGAGCTGAATATAGCAAGGCATCTAGTCGGTTCATGTAGAGTTGCTAACCGACTAGATCGTCATCTAGTCGGTTGGTGACTCTTCTTGAACCAACTAACATGCACTCGAAGCCGAGGGAAGAAGCGATAGGCTTCGGGAAAGTTTCTAATGGCTTCTATGAATATCCTAGCTCTAAGATATGAGCGAAATGAAGTATATAATGTAAGTCCTACTCAAGGCTTAACATTCTAATCTATGAAGCTAGAAGACTATAAAATAAACCTTACGAGCCGTCTTCAAAGCTTCAATCTTCATTCCTCTTGACTTCCATATTGCTCCTTGAGCTTCAACGAAGCTCCAGGCACACGATCACGCGTATTGAGAAGTCTTGAGATGTCGCTTTTGAGTAACGTGGTATTTTGGCGACGATCTCCATAACTGCGCTCACAAATAAGTTAGTATACATTATTTATGTTTGCTCATCATCCAAAACCAAATCCGGGGAATCATATCACAACATTCTCCCCCTTTTTGGTGATGACAAACCAACATAAATAATAATCAATAATAGTGATTCAATAGAAATTTACTTACTCTCCATGCATTAATGACACGTTAGATCCATATTCAATAAAATTCATTCGCATCATGTAGATGAGGAAGAAATGAAATATGAACCACATATTGACATATAGGATCTAAATCCATTTTATATCTTTACTCCCCCTGAATCTAACACATCAAATTAGATTCATGGTAAATTCCTTTGAATTATTAGTTAGCACATTGTCATTATTATATCTCTCCCCCTTTGGCATTAGCAAAAAGAGCGGGAGGAGAACAACAACACAACCAATGGCTAAAAATAATGCATGGGAGTCGAAGAATACGACCAAGGTCCAAAATAACACCAATGCAAAATATCAAATGTAATATACCGAATAAAAGCAAAGCGTGTCAAGGAGACCAAAGTCGAAAATCGGAAACCGAAATCATCAAACCATAGGCGAAATACGAAATACGAAATCATCTAGCCATAGATAAAACTCGAAAACCGAAATCATAAAATCATCGGCGAAAATCGGAAAATGAAATCACCAAGCCATAGGCGAAAATCGAAATACGAAATCATCTAGCCATAGGCGAAAAACGAAATCCGAAATCATCAAAACTCAAATCAATTTCACTTATTGAGTTTTGGAACATACTCTCCAAAATCAATAGAATGCATGGAAAACAATTCTATGTTTCCATAGAAAGAATTCTATTAAATCCATAAAATCGTCGAACGACGAAATCAACATCAGAGACAAAAATAATCCGATGTGCATACTAAATGTTGCATGCAAGAATGTTATGCCAAAAAAAATAGAACATCATATAACAATGGCATACACAAATCTAGCATACGAAATGAAGCAAAATGATACCAATCGTACTATATTCTACCAATGGATACCAATATGAATTAAAAGTATGAACATACTTACAACATTAAGCTCCCCCTACTTTGGTGCATCACTCAAGCACCAACAACTCCAATCGAACGAAAATCCTTGCAAATCACGGAGTTGGTAGGGTTGGTATCTCATGGTGAATTTAACCTAGAGAATATCATTTTGGTATCCAAAAATCTTTTTGGAGCCTATGGGTTAGGCAATAAATTTAGCTAACTAAATTCAAATTAAATGTAACCCATACAAACCACAATTGCTTTGGTACCCATAAAATGAAATTAAACTTATGGTACCAAGCAATGAAGGGTCAAAGGAAACTAACCCTTCGGAAACCAAGTCCAAGAGGAACTTGATTTCCCAACATAATCATCATTCAAAATAACATCATTAATAAAAGATTGCACATACAAATTCTTATTATGCATGCTTGTGTTCTTCGGACCCCAAATAGTGTATGTCTTGGGAGTCCTAATCCTATTGGGAACATGCATACGTTGTTGATTTCTATGTGATGCATGTCGTGGGTAAGCATATGGCATGCGATGCAATGGTGCATGACGATAATTATTCATATGAGAATGAGGATGAACATATGAATGTGGAGGAACACGTGCATGAGTGTGTCTCACATGGTGTGCACGTGCTCGTGGGTGCGGAGCATAAAAATCATCATTTGTGCTAACATGTGAGGTAGGATGTGTGTTCCTACGTGGCATGGTATACATGTAAGCATGACCCTTCTTTGGAGGTCCACCCAAAGTGGGTTTCTTTCCAAATGGGAGCGTGTTCCTAGCGGAAGCACCATTGGTAGAAGAACTACCCATGACGTGTTTACTTCCACTAGTAGAAGAATCGGAAGATGGCCTAACAAAGGTGGCGGACGATTTGGATGACTCTCCCATCTTATACCCCAAACCAATGTGATGATTGGCCGGAAGTAAGTCATTTAGGATATTATCCAACTTGCCCTTACCTTTGTTGAATTCATGAATTCGGCCTAATGTGCTCTCATGCTTCTCGGTGAGAGAATGCAAAGAAGCATCCAAAGTGGACACTTGCGATGCGAGTGCACAAACACGTGACTTGAGATTTTTATTCTCAATACTCAAAGTTGAGATTTGAGACGTCAAATACGCTATCACATGTTCATCCGAATCTTCGATATGAACATGCTCAAGTTGAGACTTGAGATTTTCAATCTCATTTCTCAACCCATCAACAACGGTGTCGTTGTTGACGATGAAAGGCTTAGGCGAGTTTTTAAGACTAACTAATTCATTTTTAGTCTTCATAAACTTAGTAGCCATATTAGAAAACTTATTCCATAGTTGTTCATTGGCTATTCTAAGTTCATCATTGGTTACCTCTTCGCCTTCATCCTCGCTTCCATCCTCGCTTTCATCGGAGGAAGTCTCTTCATCACAATTTTCTTTTCCCATGAAGCACGTGTGTGCAATCTCCACTCCTTCATCGTCCGATTCTCCACTTGAGGAGTCGGAGTCGGTGAAAGTGCCGACAAGCCCTTTCTTGTGCTTTCTTGACTTGTCATGCTTGGATCCCTTCCATTTTCCCTTGTGTTTGTAGAGAGGACAATCCGGCTTGATATGTCCTGGCTTGTTGCATTTGTAACACACGGGAGTAGAAACATTAGTCGAAATAAATTTAGATTTACGATTCAACTTACCTTGTCGGAAGAATCGGATGAATTTCTTTGCCATATTGGCCAATTCTTCGTCCTCTTCTTCTTCCGAATCTTCATCATCGGTAGATGGAGCGGCCTTGAATGCAATTTCCTTTTTCTTTGGCTCGTCTTGCTTCAAGTACGCCTTCATCTTTTCCTTCATCCGGATCTTACTCTCCTTGCGTACCTCATAAGACAACAAGGTACCCATTAGTTGTACGACAGTATATTTATTCATGTCATTACCTTCCTCGATGGCGAAGGTACGCTTCTCCCAACACGAAGGAAGTCCATCGATTATCTTCGAGACTTTCTCCTTTTGGGTGTAGGTCTTCCCAAGAGCTTCCAAGTCATTTGATATATCCACGAAGCGAGCGTAATAATCCTTCATGGTTTCGCCCTGCTCCATATGAAACAACTCAAATTCTTTATTAGCAACGACGAGTTTAGAATCTTTTACCGTACTCGATCCTTTGTGCAATATGAGGAGTTGGTTCCATATTTGATATGCACTCTTACATGTGCATATCTTGTTGAAGTCCTCGGGCTCCAACGCACAATTTAAGGCATTCATTGCCTTGGCATTGGCAACTTCCGCGGCGACCTCCGCGGGTGTCCACTTCGCGAAATCTTCTTCGGAAGGCTCGACATACTCTGTCATGGTGGCTCTCCATAGTGAAGCGCTCCGGAGGAAAATTTGCATCCGGCATTTCCAGTACCCGTAGTTGGTACAGTTGAAGTGTGGAGGCCTGACGGAGGATAGTCCTTCCATAACTGAAGAAGCTCCATCGCGGTTCTTGAAGACGTTGTAGTCGTTGTTCGTCATAGCTTTGAACTTGTAGCTTTAACCTTGGCTCTGATACCAATTGTAGTGCCCTGTGGTAGCTACTGCACATGTACTAGAGGGGGGGTGAATAGTACTAAAAATAATCAAGATAGTTATTCCTAATTATTGTGCAAGAAACAAACGACAATGCGGAATTAAACAACTATCAACAAGAATTAAAAACAACGCAAACAAAGAATGTTACTGGGTTCGGATCCACCCAAGTCACCCCGACTTGTTCCCGGTGATCCTACGTCCCAACCACCCGGATCCCCTCCGGATACTTGAGTTAGCAAACCTAACTCAAGATTTCCACTATGAAATACTTGTGAAAAACCTTCACAAGTCAAATCATACAAAAGACATGTGACTCCCACAAACCGGGATCACAACCTCTCTCACAACCGAGAGACACAATTCAAATACGATATGAAATAAACTCTTACCTTACAAAATCCTATGCCTTGAGTATACTTACCAAATTAGGGCAATGATGGATTTTGAGGAAGAGGATGTCACCAAACCCTAGCTTCAAGAAGATGACCAGCAATGGAAGCCTAGGGTGGAGTATGGTGACTAGAATCAAGCTCTTGGCTTGAGAAGCTCACAATGGAGAGAATCTCTCTTGAGGAAGAAGGCTCAAAGAGTGAAGGGAGAGATTCTTGTGAGGGAGAGAGAGCTTTTAATTAGCTTGGGAGAGCTCTTCTCTTAGGTCTGAAATTGCTTGGAAATAGGACCTCTGACCCCTCTTCAAACAAATCAGGATTCTATTTAAAGGGGCAAGAGAAATCGAGTTTGAAAGAATCCCAACGGCTCTATTCTGAAGCAGACTAGTCGGTCAAAGAAGGATCACTGACCGACTAGTTCATCAACTAGTCGGTCGGTGATACAACGTAGACCGACTAACGGTAGAACAGCCAAGAAGTCGAAGTACAGGCAAAGACAACTAGTCGGTCTAAGAAGACTTGCCGACCGACTAGTTTCACAACTAGTCGGTCGATGAATGTTCTTTGACCGACTAACGTCGAAATAGAATAGGCAGACTTCAAGATGACTTAGTCGGTTTAAGAACAAATGCTGACCGACTAGTTTCTCAACTAGTCGGTCGGTAAATGTTCTTTGACTGACTAACTCGAAACAGTAACTCAGGCTGTACAGAGGCAAGCTCAACTAGTCGATCCAAGAAGGATTCCTAACCGACTAGATCGTCATCTAGTCGGTCGGTGACTCTTCTTTGACCGACTAATTGATCAACCTGGAAAGAGCTGAATATAGCAAGGCATCTAGTCGGTTCATGTAGAGTTGCTAACCGACTAGATCGTCATCTAGTCGGTTGGTGACTCTTCTTGAACCAACTAACATGCACTCGAAGCCGAGGGAAGAAGCGATAGGCTTCGGGAAAGTTTCTAATGGCTTCTATGAATATCCTAGCTCTAAGATATGAGCGAAATGAAGTATATAATGTAAGTCTTACTCAAGGCTTAACATTCTAATCTATGAAGCTAGAAGACTATAAAATAAACCTTACGAGCCGTCTTCAAAGCTTCAATCTTCATTCCTCTTGACTTCCATATTGCTCCTTGAGCTTCAACGAAGCTCCAGGCACACGATCACGCGTATTGAGAAGTCTTAAGATGTCGCTTTTGAGTAACGTGGTATATAGGCGACGATCTCCATAACTGCGCTCACAAATAAGTTAGTATACATTATTTATGTTTGCTCATCATCCAAAACCAAATCTGGGGAATCATATCACAACATTGTGCACCTATTTTATGCTAATATGGATTACGATCTTGCCAAAAGCCGATTTGTCTCCAAAGTTCTTGACACAGAACTTGCCATAACCGTCAAATCCCTTGGAGAAGCCCTATGCATTCTATACACTGGCATGTTACTTGATAAAATAGAGATGACTGATAGTAATATCTTGGAGAGAATGTATTTTCCAGGAAAGTACTTTCAAACTAAACTCCCTTGTAGCGATCTTCGCTATCCGGGTAGAATTCTTGCAAATATACTATCTTACAATATTACCCAAAAATCTAGTACTCACTCTATATTGTCTGAGAAGCAGGCCAAATGTATCTATGCTATGTTAGGGAACATCCGCATCAATTGGGCCAAAGTCATCATGGACTCTATTCTTGCTTCAGCTTCTTTAGCTAGACCCTCATCAAATCTAGCACATGAAAACTATCTCACTATCTTGTTTATTAGCTATAATGTGCCTTTAGACAATGAAACCACAATTCTAGAACCGGCACGCATATTTGATGTCCATGCTCTTGGAAGAATGAACCTACATCATGACCTTGATGAGAATATTCCCGAAGAAAAACTTGCTCTGAAGGAGGATCGTCATCCTCCAGGAGAGGTAAGAAAATTGTTGTTTCAGATTCTGATGAGGAAGAAGAAGGAGAAGAAGAAAAAGGAAGCGAGGAAGAAGAAGCACCGGCATAGATCTTTGAACTTCAAGAGATGCTTTTGAAGAAAATTGGGAAGTTAAAGATATCACAAGAGAAAGGTTTCGATGACCTCAACAAAAAGGTGGACGACCTCAAAGAATTCGTGGTCAAAAGCAACAAAATGACGGAGGAAACGCTTGTCATGATCCTTGATGAGATCAAGGAATTGAAGAAGAACGGCGGTCATCATTGATATTTCAAGCAATAGCTTTCAAACAATGGTTCTTAAAACAATGATTTCAAACTTATGGTCTGTAATAACTCTATTATCGTGTGATGCTTGCTACCTCTTCATATCTATGAACTTATCTATTATGCAAAATATTGGTTGATCTTATGCTAACATTTCTTTTGCAGTAATAGTAATTGAATTCCCCTCCAAAAAACCATGTTATGATTCATATGTTAATATACTTTGTCATTAATTTTTTTTGTTGATGACAAGGGGAGAAAAATATGAAATGCAAAAAATGAATATATCATATGACTGTATTGTTTTGCTAACGACTTCGATGCAGGAGGAGAACCACATCAAAGCAGGGGGGGTAAGTATACTTTCATGTATTTTCATATTTCAACTTACTTCATTTTTCATTTGGGCATCATCATCAAAAAGGAGGAGAGTGATGGAAATTGAATTCCACCCCAAGTAATTTGATGATGAGCACACCAAATAAAGCTTAGTGTACTAACTACACTACAATGAATAGTGCAGTATGTGCGAGAAATGAAAAGCTTTATACATACTCAAAGAAGCGCAATCTACGCTCAAAGACAAGGACGAACATTGCTAATATCAATGATGAAGCTCAAAGCTCAAATAGAACAAGAAGCTCAAGTGAAGCTCACATCCACTCCATCAGTTGATCAAGCTTCCGAAGACGTGTCCTAGTCTATAGTGAGTTGTGTCTTTCTTGGGTATTGTTAAAGCCAAATCGTATAGACAATCACACACACACAAATGATTTCAAAAACGTTTTAAATATCTTTTAAATTATTTTCAAAAAGATATTGAGAGCTTTCTCTAGTCGTTTTATATTTCCGTAGTGAAACTCCACTACACCCTGGAGTTAACTACTTGACTGACTAGCTGTGGTTCAGTAGAAACTCCTCTGGGAGTCGACTACCAAAGGTAGGGAGTCGACTATAGGGAGTCGACTACCAGCTGAGAATCAATTTCTCCTGAAACACACTGGGAGTCGACTGCCACTCTTAGGGAGTCGACTACCAGCTGTCGAAGTTTGACTTTTTGACTTGATTTTTGAAATATCTTTGATTGATTTTCTCCCATGATTTTCGGGACAAAAGTCAAAAGAATTTGAATTTTGAATTCTCAGATTTCTCCTATAAATAGAGGATCATTTTCATTGAGAAAAATACAACAACTATCGAATTCAAATTCTCTTGTGCAAAACGCTCTAAAGTTCTCAGCTCTCGTTCTCTCTTAGCCAAATCTGTTTTACTCTTGATCTTGCAATTTTGTTTGTTATTATTTTCTGAAGATCATAATCTTATTTTATTTGGCTAACTGTTTTTCAAATCCGTATTATTTGTTCTCGAATTTTTATTTAAAGGATTTTTGAAAACATTAGATCTAGATCACAAAGACTTCAATTCGTATCTTTGTGTGATCTAGAATCTTATTCTATCAAGCCACTAAACGTAATTGTCTATTACTATTTGGCTATAGAATCTGGGTGTAAATCCGATCTCCACCAATCTATTGTGGTGAATTGGATATTGATTTTATTTTGAGATTACCCTTTGGTGTAAGGGTGTTTTTGTTGGAAACCCTAGACAAGTCTAGGTGTTACGGTTGGAAATCCTGGTCAAGACTAGGTCGTTGGAAATCTTAACGAGTGGAGTTAGGTATTTGTATTTGCCAAGGCAGATAGTGGAAATCTCGTACCGGATTAGTCGAGAACTGGACGTACCCAAAAGTTGTGAGGAACCAGGATAAAAATCCTTGTGTCTGCGATTGCTTATCTGTGTTTGTTCATCTTTGCTCTTTATTATTTGCTAATTGTTGTACATCTATTGCAAAGATTAACTTTCTTTTATCCGCTGTGAATAAAGATATAATATTTGTATTACTTGTAATCTTATCTATCTT
This sequence comes from Scilla litardierei, assembly GCA_030789695.1. NCBI lineage: Eukaryota > Viridiplantae > Streptophyta > Magnoliopsida > Asparagales > Asparagaceae > Scilla > Scilla litardierei. Next base: position 318,808,247 of record CM061141.1, on the reverse strand, counting down.
AATTGTGCTTATAAATTCTCTGGGAGTTGACTACTGTTCATAGGGAGTCGACTACCTGCTGTGAAATTACTTTGTGATTATAAGATTACTTTGTTGATTAAGAACCAAGCGTACATCACTCTACTTGGTTTCTTAGGCAACATTAGAAGGATTTATTTTGTGTTAATTTGTAAAGAACGAAAAAGTTTTATCTCTATACAACACTATTCAACCCCCCTTCTAGTGTTTTTTTGCCATCCACAGGATCCAACAAGGATGTCATGGCCTGTTTAGCTCTATACGGAGACCGATACGGTAGCCCTCTACACGCGAGTAGAGAGAGTATAATGAGTAGATAAGGAGTGATATGGCGTGAATGTGGCTCGTGGAAGTCATGTAAATTTGTGAAAAGTGTAGGGGCATTTTGGTCATTTGACTACACGGGTGGAAGGTGTGTGTAGAGTAAAAGTGGGTGTGTAAAGAAATGTCAAACTTGTAAATTTAGAAAGAGTTGGTTAGTGTGTGAGGGGATAGTGTGAAAACGGATGGGTTTAATGGCACACCCGTAAATTTTTAGAAAGGTCAAGGGCAAAACGGTCTTTTGGCCAAAAACTGCTGTGTGTACATCCTGGAGTTGTGTGTGCATAAAGTAATGGCAAACTTGTAAATACTTGAAACTTGAGGGTAATTTTGGAAGGGTATTATAGTCATTTTGGAGTGTGCATGGTTATCCTAAGAAGAATCTAGTACTAGATATTTGTATGGAGGATTCTACTCCCTTCTTTCACTTTCTTCCCTTTTCTTCATATTTCTATTCTTATTCCTTTTCTCCCCTAGGTGGGCCGAACCCCCCCCCCCCCCCCTCCCCTTTTCAGTTTATCAAGCCTCCCCAAAACCCTAATTTTCTTTCCAAAAAGTTCAAGGAAGCCATAGCTTTCCAAGGAGAAAGAAAGGCGAAAGAAGAGAAAGAGAAGAGAGAAAGGAGAAGGAGATTCATTGAGGTAGGATTCTAACTATGGCTTGGAAATTTTTATTTAAGGCTATGAGATTGTTATGATGACCATTATATTGTTCATGTCCTTGATTTCATGTTTTATACGTGCAATAGCCCCAAAAGATCCAATTTTTCCCTTGTGTTTGCTAGCAAATCACCCTCTCCTGAAAAACAGAATTCTGCATGTGTGTTTGCATATCAATTTTTATTTCTGTAGTTGGAATTACTTTCTGAAAAAAATATGTAGCTGTAGATCTTGACGTCCTACCCCAAATTCATATAAAATATGTCATATGTTGAGTTCAATAAGTAGGAGTAAAAATTCATTGTTTGTAAGATGTTTGAAATTCTGTCAAGCTGTACACAGTTTAGCAAAATGAGCACTATTACCTGCAAACTCTATGGATTTTGTTGATCTTAGTCTTGTTGGAATCTTAAGACGTTTTTCTAAAAGTTAATCAGAGTGCTTATATGTCGAAATTCTAGCTAGATCATGCTTAAAATTGGCTTTCAACACAGGCTCAGAATTCTGTCTGAAAAACAGTCTGGGTATGCTGCACCAATTAATTCACTATAAATCATATACTTAATATTTTTGTCTGAAATTTTATCTGTGAATCCAGGACTAGTATATATCCAAATTTCATTCAGTAAGTTTTGTCAAATTCACATGAGAAATGGATGAAATAAGCTGACTTTTCTAGTTTCTCCTGCAATTTCAGTATGTTAGTATGTTTCAGATGAAGTTGGATTTGTGTTGTAATGTTAATTTTCCATCCTGGTATGCATGAATAATGTTGTTACCTATAAGAAAGTTTGATTATATTATTTGCTACTAAATTTGATGGTGTGGGACTTACCATTTACATGGCGACCGCCATATGTTTGCTAAAATGCCCAAGTGAATATGAAAATTAAAGAACATGAAAAATGGCCATTAAAATGTTGTATTATGTATCACATTTATAAACTTGGATATGGCCTTTGAATATGGTGACACATGACATGTTAACTGGGATGACTCGATCTGCTCTAAAGCAGGTGAGCGTCCTGGTATGGGGATGTGGAAAGTTTGGGTATAACTTAACTATAAGGGGCTGGACTGAGAAGTTGGGGAAAGTGATATGTGATACGTGATATTATTTTACCCACTCGCCTTTACCGGGAGTGGAGGAGACATACAGAGGTTGTGTTATTATGTGGAGCGCCTCACTCCTGTCAGGGACGGGGGAGCTGAGAGGCCCGGCGTACAGTGCCCGTGTCCACTGCGTCGTGTGCTGCATTCACGCCAAATTTGGGGTGAGGTCCAGGCCCTTATCTTGAGGTGATACCCTTGCTTCTAAAGAATCACTAACATCTGCTAACTAATGAACTTTATATGTGTTGTTGTGCACACTTGTGTGTTGTACTCTTTGCTTTGGTAGTTTGTACTCCTACTGCCTTTACATTCATAACCCTAAATGATTTTTTCCTACCCTAGTTAGTTCCTACTGTGCACGTTTGACGTGCTCATTTTACTTTTCAGGTCCTGAGCAGGCGACACCAGAGCAGAATCTCCCTCGGGAGATTCCTTAGATGTGGGTTTTAGTTTGGGGATACCACACTTTTTGGGATGTGTCTTGTAGTGTGAGTTGGGTCGTGTAGCGAGCGTGTGGTCTTTTGTAGCTGTGGCATATGTTGGGAGCTTGTGAAACTTCTCATGTACTACTTGAGTCGGTTCACTTTGTACTTGATGATGGTGTGTGGTACGCTCTTTGGTTATGTGGTTATGTGGATTTGTGCTCTCTGTGATGGCTGTATGTGTTGTTTCTTTCTTTTATATATATCTGTGATGTATGATCCCAGCATTCGCAGTGGCCTGCTTAATGTATTTCTCTATTCACGCTTGGTGTAATACTGCGGCTTGTCAAGCTCCATCCTCCTTCCCATGGGTTGTATTGCCTTAAAAAGTATTTGTGGGAATGGGGCGTGACAAGCAAGTTGGTCTTTTGACTTGAGGTCATTGTACGAACCTGTGCGTGAACGATGTCACTTAGATCACTGATCTAGCCTCAGGGCAAGCCCCGTTGAAAGGTTATTGGTTGGGTGACACTTGAAGGGTGCGAGGAAAGTAATGACCAAGATAGGATTCATCTCTCCCGGTCAATGGAAGTTAGTGTCGCATGTTTGAGTTCGATCTTTAGTAAAAACTCTGGCCAGAGTATATTGGAAGAAGTCTAACATTATTTGACTAAAGATCGATGAAGACTAACCAAGTTCAAGATAGTAGGGTTGATAGTTGACCATACCTTAGGCTTGACTAAGCGGCATAGTTTTGACGAAAAGACTATAACTGCGGTATTCATCACGGACACAGTCAGGGTGGTCCCGACAATACTCATGTCAATAAGTTAACCACATAAGTATGATACCGAAACAGGGACGGTACCTGCTGCTCGTGGTCTCTGCCGTCTGGGGTTTCGAGCTCCACCTGTAGTAGGGTCAGGCTGTAGGGTCTCACACAGAGTGAAACCTTCGTCAAGTCATAGGTAGAAATTAGGGAGAATATGCATTTTATGCAAGGGATAGAAAACTGCAAAGAGTTTACAGTTAGCTTCTACATTCGGGATAAATGGTCCTGAGTGCAAGTGGGAGATGTTGGGGGATGTATGCTCTCGGTTTATTTGTATTTGATGCAAATGATTTTTTATAATAGATGTGGGAATTTTGCATATGATGCAAAGGAAATTAAATGTGTTATAAATTATTTACGTGCATATTTAATATAATAAAACACGTGGAAATAGTTACTTGGATGACGGGATCGTCCCAGTCTAAATGCAAATTTAAACCGCGTCGAAAACAGACTCCAAACGCTCAAAAAACAGCCAAAACAGTGAAATAATGCAAACTAGGGCAGTGCGGGTCGGGCCCGCTTCTGCGGGCACCCGACCCACATGCACGCCCAAGAGACGGGTGGGTGCACACCTGTGCCCATCTGAAACAGGCGGGCACACGCACGCGCCCGCTTGAAGCGGGCGGGGCCGTGCTGCTTGAACGCGTCTCAAGTATGTGATGTTTGAGCGCTACTCCCAAGTGTAGGAGGACGTCAAGTAATAAATTTTTGTCTAGTGAGACAGGGTCGGATCACGGGGACAAATCGTTTTGCAATCACGAGTTCAATTGACGTAGGAAGGGTAATGGCGGTTTACAACCAACTATGCTATCGGGATAGAAGTGTGTGAAAATTTGGTTGAAACTATCTACCTAATCTACACACTAGGGATGGCGAGCCGAATCGACGAGCAATGAGGAGAATTCATGTGGTGTGTATGTGAGTGAGATCATGGGCATATGAATTCATCCCAAATATAACTCAATTGTTTTCCCGGCTAAGGGACGAACAATCGGTGGGGTTGGCATTTCATCGAACATGTGGGATGCAATAAAAGTGGTGTGTGTAACAAAGAGAAATATTTTGAGCATAGAAGAGAGGGTCGACTACGATAGTTCCTCTCTATTGATTTCCCACTAGGATTCCATTAACAACCAAGATCTCAAAGTTCTATCCACCAATAGAAAATAAAAACATGCTAGAGATGAAATCACAACCCAAGCAACAACAATCACAAAACACAATCACAAAAGAGAGATTTAGACGTTCATAATGAAAAAGGAGAAGTTTTTACTCAAAAGCTATCATCCAATTACAATACATAAAGCTAAATCAAAATACATAAAAGATTAGAGAGATATCACCCAAGTGTTACTCAAAGATGGGATCTTTCATTCTCAAGTGCTCCTCCAAGCTCCAAGCTTCATCAAACTTCTCCTAAGCCCTAAGTTGAAGAAGAGGAAGAGTAGAATGAGGGAAATAGAGGGGAAGAAGTCCTAAAATAGTGTTCAGCCGAAATGGGTCTGGAAATAAGCCAAACGGGTCGGATCCGCACCCAAACCCGCAACTAATGCCCAAATCTGCAGAAATTTTTAGCACTGTCACACTGGCTTGCAAAAATTCTAGAAAAATATCCGACCTCAGAATGACACGTTTCAGGCGGTGATGGAACCGTAACAAAGTATACTATGACTGAAAAATATCACTAGGCCAGAATATACACTGGAATGACAGCAGAATTCTACACAAGAGGAGGCAGTGTAGAATTCTTCGTCTCTTCTTCTTGCTTCCGATAAATCTCTATAAATTCCAAAAAATCCTGAAAAAATATGAAATGCAATAATTAGTGACAATAAGTGGGTTCCAAAAAAGTGATAAGATCTAAAATACGGACTTTGCACAATTACGAGCTAGATAGAGCCTATATGTGAAATATATATGCTAAAACCCAAGGAAATAGTGGGTGAAAATGATACTTTTCATTCGGAATCACACCTCCGAACTAGCTTTTTGCTAGTCCATAGCAAAATAAGAGGTAAATCCAGCTGAAAATAGAAAGCACACATCAAAACTCCAAGTTGTTTTTGGTAGAAAAGAATTTCCAAACATCACTTCAAATCCAATATACACATCAATGTTGATTCCAAAAACACGAAAAGCTTTGATTTGATTTAAACTCGGATAAGAAATATGGTTTTGCATAGTTAAGACCAAAGACACACCATTGAATCATAATTTCCAAGGATATCAAGACTTTGGCACACACAAGACTAAGTTTCCTAGGCATGGTGAAGATGTGTGAAACTTATTCTCCCAATAATATACATATATATTTTTTCTCTCTTTCTTTTTATTAATTCCGCGTAATGCGCATAAAGCAACATTGGCAGAAAGTGATATAACTCGAGTGACCCCATCAAATAAGTGAGTTTCCAGTTGATGACTCCTAGGCTAGACGACCATTGGGCACCGGGCCAAAAAGGACCCCGCGGACCGTACTACTCGAATCACCGGGTTATTTATTTAGCGACATACCTATCCTTTTTTACTCGTTTTTGTTTTATATTTTGTTTTTGCTTTTGTGTTTCTTTTTCTCTTTTCTTTTGTTTTTCCTTTGTTTTTCTTTTCTTTTATTTTCTTTTGTCTCACTCTTTTATTTTTGTGTCACACATCATCGACGTACCTAAACACAACCAAGAATATGTCCTAACCAAAAGCCATCAATGTGAAAGTTACTCAATAGTTGGCTCAATTTTAACCCATGCATCACTATAATTGCGGAAATCTTTATTTAAATCATCTCAAAAACTAAGCTCATGAAGAATATGGAACGTTTCATAAACGACATATTAAAAGTGAACTAATGAAGGAAAAGCGATAAATTCAAGCCAATCACAACAAAGATTTTGACAATGGATTTAAATCCGAAATTACACGAAAGAATGAAGCATTGCTAGGAACCGACAAATAACTAGCAGAAAACCCAAAGCAAGGATGGCATATGAAGGGTGTGCATGTAATGGTGATGACAAAAATGAGACGATGACTCCACAAAAGTACTAAGAAATGGAAAACATGCCTAAAGAAAGGAAAATGTGGAAGCAAATGAAATTTAAAACACTATTTACACTGATTAAGGAAAGAACACACCGTGGCGAACGGCGGATCCAAAATTTCCATCGGAGGTAGCAATTGTTCCAATGCTCCTTTTATTTCCTCCACCAATGCTCCTCGGCCAAACGTGGCAATGGCAGCCATGTACACAACCCCAAGTATCTCCTCAAAGTGTGTACCTATATAAGGAAGGAGACAGGTTATGTAAGAGATAGATGTGGACACATTCCCAAAAAAACGACCTCCACACATAATCATCAATATAAGATACAGAATAAAAAGTACGATGAATGTGCGAGAAAACTCATTGGATGGTTAAATATGATGTGGTTTGCAGCTCGTCCTTGCAGATTCACTATCAAACAGGGGAGGAAGTGATATCTCCATAGAAACTACAGAAGGAAAAGAAAGCTCGGGACCCATGATAGCATATGGTATAAACTCAACCTCGCTTGCCTCTTCTTCGGGCTCATCAACACAAGAACAATCCTCCTCGCCCACTTTGCTCCCAAGTGTGTGCGCGATCGGCTCCTCTATTTCCACCATGTCAACGACCAATTCCTTAACAACTACTTGACACGGCCCAGCAGAAATAGTAGGCACCGGCATGATAATTTCCTCCACCGACTCAACCAACTCCTCCATGCCAACACTTGGTTCCTCAACTACTACTTGGCATGGGGCACTCAATTCATCAACTACCGGTGGTGTGAGATCCACAAAAACTTCTTCATCCGGGGCTTGGTGGACCAAAACTTCATGGCTTGGCTCATTTAGAGTCACAACCAATGTGTGATCTTCCTCCTTATAGGACTCCAAATAACGCCAAGCCGCATTCTCATCCATGTCGAAAAAGTGGCCGTTGTCCAACATATCCACAATACCATGCGTCTCCGGAAGCAATCCTTCCATGAAGAATACAAAAAGACGCACCCTGTCAAATCCATGATCTGGGCAACCGTACACTAACTCTGAAAATTGCATCCAAGCATGAAAAAATATCTCACCGATGCGCTAAGCAAAGTTCACCATTCTTCTTCGCCATACTATAGTCCTGTAACATGGAAATAACTTCGTATAAAATTTATGCTTAGTACAGGACAAGATGGAATAAGATGTATGAGATAAACTTTAAACCATTTAAGGCACTACCATCCAAAGAATAGGGAAAGAATTTAAGACAAAAATTTTCTGCACACGTGTTTCCATCAAAATGAAGCTTGAAAGCACTCTCAAACTTCTTAATATATAGGTAAGGGCTCTCCTCATCCTTACCAAGAAATCTCTGTAGGGATTTGGTCACCCGTATGTCAAACTCAAGAGAGTTTGAAGTACTTGCCATGTTTTAAAAAAGTAAAAACAAACAATAAAAAAGACTCAAAAGGTGAAAAAATAAAGAAATCTCAAATCAAAAAGTGAAAAATAAAGAATCGGAAAAGACTCACACTAAATAGATGGATGTATCTCGCCAAAATTACCTAAATCAATCAAAAATGTAAATACAAAAATCATTGTCCCCGTCAACGACGCCAATTGCTTGAATGCGTCTCAAGTATGTGACGCTTGAGTGCTACTCCCAAGTGTAGGAGGACGTCAAGTAATAAATTTGTATCCGGTGAGACCTGGTCAGATCATGGGGACAAGTCGTTTTGCAATCACGAGTTCAATTTATGTAGGAAGAGTAATGGCAGTTTACAACCAACTATGCTAACGGGATGGAAGTGTGTGAAATTGTGGTTTAAACTATCTACCTAATCTACACACTAGGGATGGCGAGCCGAATCAGCGAGCAACGAGGAAAACTCATGTGGTGTGTATGTGAGTGAGATCGTGGGCATATGAATTCATCCCAAATATAACTCAATTGTTTTTCCGGCTAAGTGACGAACAATCGGTGGGTTTGGCATTTCATCGAACATGTGGGATGCAATAAAAGTGGTGTGTAAAACAAAGAGAAATATTTTGAGCATAGAAGAGAGGGTCGAATACGATAGTTCCTCTCTATGGATTTCCCACTAGGGTCCCATTAATAACCAAGATCTCAAAGTTCCATCCACCAATAGAAAATGAAAACATGCTAGAGATGAAATCACAACCCAAGCAACAACAATCACAAAATTCTATCACACAAGAGAGATTTAGACATTCATAATGAAAAATGAGAAGTTTTTACTCATAAGCTATCATCCAATTACAATACATGAAGCTAAATCAAAATACACAAAAGATTAGAAAGATATCATCCAAGTGTTACTCAAAGATGGGATCTTTCATTCTCAAGTGCTCCTCCAAGTTCCAAGCTTCATCAAACTTCCCCGAAGCCCTAGGTTAAAGAAGATGAAGAGTAGAATAAGGAAAATAGAAGGGGGGGAGAAGCCCTAAAATAGTGTTCAACCAAAATGGGTCTGGAGATAAGACAAATGGTTCGGATCCGCACCCAAACCCGCAACTAATGCACAACTCTGCAGAAATTTTTAGCACTGTCACACTGTCATATGAAAATTCTAGAAAAATCATCCGACCTTGGAATGATGCGTTCCAGGCAGCGATGAAACCGTAACAAAGTGTAATACGACTAAAAAATATCACTAGGCCAGAATATACATTGGAATGACAGCAGAATTCTTTACAAGAGGATGCAGTGTAGAATTCTTCTTCTCTTCTTCTTGCTTCCGATAAATCTCCATAAATTCCAAAAAACCATGAAAAATAGGAAATGCAATAATTAGTGACAAGAAGTGGGTTTCAAGCATAAAAAGTGATAAGATCTAAAATACAGACTTTGTACAATTACGAGCTAGTTAGAGCCTATATGTGAAATATATACGCTAAACCCCAAGGAAATAGCGAGTGAAAATGACACTTTTCATTTGGAATCACCTGCCTGCTTGCACACGGGCACGTGCCTATGTGCTGTGCATATGGGTGCGTGCCCCAAAGCGCATGCGACTGAGCTGGTGGGCCCTATATGGGCCCCTTAGGGTTTGGAACCCAATTTCTTTTGACGGCTGGTTTTGAGCGAAAATCTGAGTTTTTGTTCAAAATTTGACACTCGTATGAAGGGTCAAACGGACTCGGAATGGAGTGCCATTTCTTTCTACGCGTTCAACGTTCAACCCTCTTCGATTTGATAGGTTGTATCACTTGCGAAGCTCAATGGTGAGGGTGAAAAAATTCGCTAAAGTTGGGCCTTTGTGATAGACAAACTTTAATTAATTTATTCCCCAAAATTAATAGTCCCACATCGGATATGGAGTGAATGGGAGGGCTTAGCCGCCTATATAAATAGGGGCCTACTCCTCTCCTTGAAACTCGTCCCAAGCTCCAGATCTAAGTAGCTCCATTAAACGTGAACAAGCCCGGATCTGAGCTTAAAGTAAATATCCTCTATTTCTCCCTAAATTTCTTCCTTGCTCCTATTCAAGCTCTAGCAAAGCTATGAAGGAGCTCGGATCGGATCCGAAGTCTTGACGAAGGATCCACTCAAGGTGAAATCTTCTTCGGCGTATGGTTGGCTCGGCGATAAGGGTGTTGCTCGCCTCGGGACGCGGTGCGGTTTGGGAAGCGGTTCGGCTCAGGACACAGTTCGGCTCTGGGCACGGTGTGGCTTGGGAGAAGCGGCACGGGGGGCCAAAGAAATGTTTCTGAAAACGACGATTCGTATTCTGCTAAAACAAAGTACAAGGTATATAGTTTAAATATTCATGCGTTTATAAATTGCAAATGTTAGATGGATCTATCCTTAGGGCTTGGTTGGACCCAACCCCGGGATAGTAGAGATCTTGGCTAAGGTTAATTTCTTTAGGGCTTAAACTTAAAATTGTTTTAAGTTGTTTTTCTGCTGCTAATTTTGTTTTCGTCGTCCGTACGACTTAGGCCGAACATAGAATTTATAGCCTTAAGGACCTGTAAAACCCTTCAGGGACGAGCTACTCTTCTCCGCTTTGCCTCTGCATCAGCGTCCACCATTATAACTTGTCGGGCATAAGTCTTCCTGGCCGATGATAAAGTACCATCTTGGGACGGCCCGTCGCAGATTACATCCACACGCATGATCGGCTCGGGCCCATGGTGGATAACTTGCCTGGTGCCGTAGGTCGACCGGTCAGGTCCTGCGGTCGCCCCTCCCTCATGGTCTGGTCCTCCCTGGTCGACGAATCTCCAGAGATGCCTGCCCTGGATCAGTCGCTCAATATCCTTCTTCGGTGCGTAGCACTAATCGGTATCATGGCCATGGTCACGGTGATACCGACAGTACTTCTGGGTGTTCCTCGCGCTGGGCCTTGCTCTCATCTCCGGGGGCGCGTCTTTGAGAAGCCCGTTAGACCCGGCTGCCATTATCACCTCCGCCAAGGGAGCGTTGAGCTTGTGTAGTGCGCCACCTCCTGTGCTCTTTCGGGGCTGCCTCTTGGAGCGGGGTTCCTCGGGGTGAGGAACCCCCTCAGCGGTCCGGGGCGATCTTGCCCTTGAGGGCCTCCCTGGTCACGCCATCAGAGGTGGTCTTGATCACGACTTCGGGGGCAGTTCTGGTCACGCCCTTGGGGACGATCATCCCGTCTCGGCCGTTTACTGGGCCTTGCTTCAATACAGGGGGCTCTGGCTGGTGCGGCCTCCTTCATCGTCCCCTAGGCTTTCTCGTGCAGCATGAACTTCTTCGCCAAGGCAAAGAGGGCGTCTAGGTTGGCAGGTGGATCATGAAGAACCAACTTAAGCAGACTCCTATTTGCTAGACCCTTCTTGAAGGCCACCATAACGAGCTCATATCTGTAGCTCGTCATGTTGAGTCTCTCCTTGTTGAAGCATTGTAGGAACTTGCAGATGGTCTCCCCCTCCTTCTAGACCACCATAAACAGATAGTCTGATGCTTTTCTCCTTCTTTACCCTGCCAAGAAATACTGACAGAACTTGCAGAAAAGGTCGCCAAACGTATCAATGGAGCGGTTGGACATGCCATTGTACCACTCCACTACCGACTTCTTTAACGTCGTCTGGAAAACTCGGTAGAGGAGGGTATCATTCGCTCCGTGGATCTCCATCACTCCCCGGTATCGTTGCACATGCTCCAGAGGATCGCCCGAACCATCGTACAGTTCAAACTGAGGTAGTTTGAACCTATAGGGCACTGGGGTTGAGATTACCCTTCAGGTCAGTGGGTTGGCTTCTTTAGGGTTGGGGGATGCGTTGGTGACCTTCGAGAGATGTCCCTCCCACCTCGGTGCTCTTGCCATTGGTTGGAATCGCCAGATGAGCCACCTCGGCGCTTAGATGCGTTCATCACCTGCCCCACGGGGTCGGACTTCGGTTGCGGCTCCTCTGCTGCTGGTCATGACACCTAGCGGAGCGAAGATCTGATCGGGGGGGAGGGGGGCTTCTGCTAAGGTGGTGCGCCCTTTACGTCTCGGTTTCGGCGATCTCCCGTGACTGTGGCTTTCAGCAGCATGATCCAGCCTGGGAATCTCTTGAACTATAAAGGCCGACGCCAGGGGTCTCCTCGGCTCCCCTCCTGTGACTTTTCCCTCGTAGTGGCGATGAATCGATGCTGTCGGACGACTGCTTCTTCATTCAGTCGCCTTTGATAAGCGGCCTCCTCCTCATCTAACTGCTTCTGCAGAGCGGCCGCTTCTCTTTCTTCGAACCGCCTTTGCTGTGCGACTGTTTCTTCGTCAAATTAGGAGGTCTCTCTTCACATTGCAGGGTCTGGAGGGGCCTTCTGACGGATGCAGCCTGGCCTGCCTGGCAATGGCCCAGTCCTCCATCATTTTGGTGAAGTTTTTGAAGCTTTTGTAGACACCGAGGGCAGCGTCCTGGATGATAGCGGCCGACCCATCAAGGGATAGATTCATTGGAGGAGTTCTTTTGGGTGAGCGATTCTCCTTGGTCATTGGCTGCTTACTGTGACGGTGACTGCGGTGGCTGTGTTCGGCGTCTGATATAGGTGCAACCCTGATTCCCACAAATGGTGCCAATTGTTGCGGGTCAAATCCGCCCAACAATATAATTTATAGAATTAAGGGAATCCCTGGTACAATGGTTACAAGTATGGGGTTATTAGTGATGCTACGACTAAGAGTGCGCTCCGTAGGTGAATGATCCAAGGTCGTCTGTTGGTCGTCGAAAGGTCGCCATCTCTCGGTAGCTGATGCGAGCTTCCTGCGAGAATAACAACTCGTCAGAAAGATTGGATTGGCTGTCAACCCATAGCCTCTTCGATGCTTAAGTCAGTGAATGACTTGTATGGAGTATGTCGAACACGCTTGACGATCTTAAGGCAGATCGACGTAACGTGTCGAGCTTATGAGGAAGGCACAGATATAGGGGGGATATCCGACCTTGAATATTGGATAGGAGTTAAGATTTCAACTAACCAACCCCCTTCTTGCTGGCTGGAGGGGGGTATTTATCAGGTCAAGAGTCGGTTGTTTGCTCGCCAATCACCTGTCGAGTCTGCTTAGTTGGAGTACAAGTGGAGACGCGATAGGTTGACGAGGTTGTCAGAGATATTTACGCATTAATAGGTGTCAGACGGTGTCAGCCACATTAATGCATTAATGGGGGATGCGATGGGCGCCCATCTGTTCTCGTTCTTAACCTATGGCATTAATAGGGGTGTAGGTGGCCCTATGTCACCCTGTCAGAGATATTTATGCTAGTCTGCCCTAAGGGAGAGCCAAGCTCAGCGTCCTAGCTTGGTTTCTTCGGACTTCTTGGCCAAGCATCCTGTGAGGATAGTAGGCGACCTTCTGTTGTTGACCTTGATGGAGAGCTTGTTGCTCGGCGAGGCGGGCTTCCCAGTGTCGCGGCGACCTTCCGTTTGGGCTTCAAAATATGGGCCTTTATTATCTGGGCCGATCTTAAGACCATAACAAATGGTTATTTTCATGGTAGTTGTTGATAGGACTATTTTGGCCGGGCCCGGAAGAGCCAAGTCAACTACGACTGGTCAACCAGACTACTACCTTGGGGCATCGGCCCAAGGATCTCACGGGCGGGCCGCGCTTCTCCACCCATGATGAAGGCCCACTTCCACAGTGGAGGAAATCGGGGCCCAAATCAAGGAAGCATTTGCCAATTATGGCAACCGCCAAGTGCCATCACTCTCACCAATAATGGCCCGACTTAAATGGCCATCACTCCAGCCATCATGGCTCGCCAAACAGGGCAACCGCCTTCATGGCAATAAACTCGCCAATCATGGCCCGCCTTCATGGCATTCATCTCTCCATGAAACGTGGCGATTATTGGGGTCAACATGCCCCATGAGCACGCCCTCATCATGGCCCATTACGGGGGGACTCCCCTATATGATGAGGGAGGCGACATCACCACCAGGGACGGCATCTCAGGTAACTAAACCTAAGGTACTCCATCAACGACCTAGTTCCCCCACTTCATCTCCTTCCCCCCGCTCGCGCTGGAGGACGTCGTTCCGATCTCCTCTCGAGTCGAACCGTCCCCGCCGAGCCTCCTCTTTCAGACTGTCATCTGACTTAGGCATCGGAGGGGATTTGGTCGGAACCAAGGTCCGGCCTCCCTGATGAGTGTTCTCGTTTGTTCAGGAAGACGCTAGATCCGAGTGTCGAAGCTTCCCTTTGGCACCAGGCGAACGCCATCAAGCATCAGCCAAGGCATCGAGGCCACCCCTCGACACCAGGAGAGACCGAGGCCGAACGCTTCCATCCGAGCCGAGGCTTCCCCTCAGCTCCACGCTGGCCGTGTATCAAGCGAGACGACCGAGGCTACCCCTCGTCGTCCGACCGACCGAGGCCGAGCACACCCATCCGAGCGGAGGCTTCCCCTCAGCTCCACGTCGGTCGCGCGTCAAGCCAAGGCGCCGAGGCTTCCCCTCGTCGCCCGTCCATCCGAGGCCGAGCATCTCACACCGGGCCGAGGCTTCCCCTCAGCCCCCCAGAGGCCGAGGATCCAGATCCGGCCCAGCTGACGTACTCTGCGTCGACCACATCTCCGATCCACGTCGCATCTACACGCGCTCGACGCACCCTAATCGGCCCCTTGACCATGTTGACCGGGCAGTCCACGGTCAACGATTCTGTAGTGAGAAAACACTCTGAAACATTTGGCGCCGTCTGTGGGAACGCGAACAGCACCCACGTCAAACAACCACATCGGCAATAATTTCTTCCACTAATAAAATCTTGAAGAGCTAATCTCCGAGAGGTGAAGGTCAACCCGCTCCCCATGAGTCCGGCTTCCACCCGAATCGGATCACTGTCATCGTCTTCGGCCCCGAGACCTCGAGAGACGATATGCGGGGGTAATTGGGAAATAAATGGTCGGCACACACATTGATTACCCCATTTAAATTGATCCACTTTAAAACCATTTGAATTGATTACGCCAGCAGGCCTGAAACAATAAGGAATTGGTTTTAAATGATCATTCAATGTGATGTGTGGCAACCTCTCCTCATTTTCTACCAAGATTACAGCGATCAAAGATGCCGAAGACCCAAATCCGGAGTTCAAACCTGGATCCGGCCTGATCCGGTCCCTCCGCCATCTCCATCGACGCCGCTTCGAACAGCGACATCCCTGCCGCACACTCTGTCTCACCCCCCGAGATCGTCCTCGGGAAGAGAACCTGCGATCTGGTTGCAAGCGTCTCCGATTTCAACGATGACGTGGCCAGATCTAACATGGGCAGCCATCTGCATCTCTTCCGAGCCGCGACGATATACGGGCCACCGAACTGAGGAGGCTGAGGACATCGGTTTTTCGCCCCGCTGAGTGGCCAAGCAAACCGATCTACTCCATGCCTCACTTCGAAGCCACCGAGAATGCCGACCTGAACCCCCGAGGATGACGCTCTGCCGCCTTGCGGAGCTGCTGAATAGTAGCAGACCGATCTGCTCCACGCCACCGTTCCTCATCCATGAGGTCGTCGAGGCCGAGGAGGACTTCGAGAATACCGACAAGATGCCGGATCCTGCTTCCACCATAAACGCTGAGTTCGGGGTCGCGCCCCTCCGAGATGGTCGTCTCCTCGTCGAAAGAGGCCGGATCGGTGGCATCAGAAACGATGAATCAGGTCCGAACGAGTCTTATGGCTGGGCAATCTGGAGAGCGCTCGGCAAGGATGAGATTCGTCGAATAGGGCATGCGCCGAGGGAACTTGACGAGCGATGCTGCGACTCCGATTCCGGCGAGGTAGAGCCTATGGTTGGTTCGCACGAACTCGATTCATCATCGCGAAGGAGCCCCAAGTCGGAAGAGACTCTGTATCAATGTGGGATCCATCTTCACGAGGCGTCACCGTCCCGGTGGCGATGATGAACCAACCCGCCTCCGGCCGCCTCCAGTACTCCACCGACGAGCTAGCATTCGGCCCAATGGTCAACCTACTCAGGCATGATCCAACCAGCAACTAATCGAGCTCGGATCGATCAGCTCAAGATCCACTCAGTGATATCAACAACCCCAGGAGCTTAACCTAGGTGCTTGTAACATTGATTTGTCAACCCACCGAGGACACGTGAGCACTCGAGGAATCAACCCCACCAGTCGGAACTCCTCGCCCTGCCGATCGAAGCCCTTTCGACTCAACAACGCCTTGGTTCCAGTGACTTCCGAACCAGTCGAGCTGGTCGACTCGAGGGGAATTCTGATCAAAACTCCGAGCCAACCTCTGAGGTCGTAGATCTAGCGAAGCTTCGAATTCGTCAGAAATCGACAGTCCGAGCTCACTTTTGATCCAACAAGATGATTGATGGACACATCCCGACCGTTGTGATGACTGATCAGACTCCAGCGATCGACCGAGGACTGATCGCTCGATAACCCAGCGATCCGGACCCCGATCGGCCCTCCTATGGTCTATGCAAAATGGACCAACCCGTCGGTGGTCAGAGATGGCTCACCAGATATGACCTTGCCTAGGCAAATCCTCTGTCGTCATCACATATATCGCCAAAGATCAAAGACGCTGCACCTTGCCTGGACATCGATCGAGGTTCCCTCCAGTCGCTGCACCTTCTGCGAGTTGAGAACCTTCGTCGAACCTGGAAGCACCACCATCAAACTTGCATTCTGAGCTACTGCGCTCCTGAGCTAGCTCCATCCATCAAACCCGCGCCGGGTCAACTTTGTCACTGAGGGCATCTGGGCGACCAAACTCTCCCGCCCCCTCTTGAAGCTCAGTGAGGTGGCCAGATCGACGATCGTCGGCTTCGAATCGGTGGAGGTGGATCCAAGACACCGGTTCCCGTCGGCGAGATCCACCCACTAAACCGCCACGTTACGGACAGCCTCAGGTTCCTCGTCGAATTCAACTTCGCGCCTGCGGACATCTACACAACCAACGCTGCCTCCAATATTGAGTTTATTTTTCAGATAAGACTCTCTTTACAAATCTTCACGTGATATGCAATTTTTCCAGCCGATTTCCGTTGCATCAGCATCTCAATTTCTGCTATTACAACTGTAATTGTTTGGCTAGTGAAGGGAACACGCGCTGTCAACGACTGTGATCGGTGGGGGGCTCGCGCTGTAGGAAATGTCCCATGCATCTACACGAAATCAATTGAAGGCTGATCGACGCTCGGCATTTGAATTCTCTTGCCACCAGTGCTTACTCGGTTGGGACCTCAATACAGATATTCTATGCTCAGATGGCCAAAATAATCGCTACTTCCACCATGTGTTTAGCGACAAGATGGTGCCTACTCACAACCGTTGAGAACACCCGCATCCTGAACGCCTGACCAAAGGGAGCCTGTTCGACCAAGCCTGTTCGACCAAGCCCATCCGAGCTACCAATGCTCAGAACCAAGTTGCGACGGTAGATCGGGGCCGAGCCTCCCTTTCCGGTGATGTCGTCTCTGAGCTTCAAATTTTGAGCATACGGGTCGAAGATCGGGCGAAGCTACCGCTACCAATCCGACCGAGCTCACCTCAGTCCGAGCCTTTGAGGCACAAATCGGGCAGAGCTGCCGCTGCCAATCTAACCGAGCTCGCTTCCGTCCGAGCATCCGAGCCTCTCCCCCAATTCCGAACTCGATCTGGGCTTCGTCACCAAGCCTATTCAATGTGGCCAGAACCTGGGTGGATGAAGGCCCTTCATGCGACAGATTTGAGCGGGAATAGAATTTGGAGGACAAATCCTTGGCACGGTCGTGGCGATGGAGTATTTGGTGTGCAACCCACCATTTTCTGGTGTGGAGACACCAACCAGAGACCAACTCTTTAGCACCGGCACCGCAAGACCGGCACCGATACACACTCCGCACGGACGGCCTCCCCGACTCGATGGCTGACCACTCCTCGACTTGGACCTCGACAAAGTTGTCTCCAAATCCGTCGTCGTCGTCGGGAGATTGAAGCAGAGGGTCGTGATTTACGTCGGCCGACAAGCAGTATCCTTCCCGAACAGCTACTTGAAAGGTGGGTGCCATGCTTAGTTGTCGATCCATCGAAGAGTGGGTGCCATGCTAAGCTCATTTCGGTGGGAGGTCGCCTTCGCCATGTTGCTCGTCCCGTCAAATGGATCTCAGTTCAGTCGGATTAGCTAAAGCTCGCCTCCGTGATAAACTGTGACCAATGGCAGCCGGAGCTGGAGCAGAAGCTGGGATCCAGACAAAAGCTGGAGTTGGAAATGGAGCTAGGATCCAGGCGAGAGCTGGAGCTGGAGCTAGGATCCAGACGAAAGCTGGGGTTAGAGCTGGAGCTGAAGTTGGAAATGGAAATGGAGCTTTGTCTAGACGAGGCTGACCCGTCCAAGAGGAGGTCGACCACACCAATTCTACCGGCCCAGGAGGAGGCCGGCCGAACAAGTTCGACCGCCTTGCCAAGCATCTGGGCCTCAACGCCAACCTGCCATGCCGAGATCTCTTCACAAATCTGGCCGAAGCACCACCGTCTGAGTTCGAGCATCCAGACCGTTCCTCTGATCGTGCTGCTGGGTCCCCCTTGCTGAAGTGCTCCTGCATCCACCAAAGCTGGACGAAGTAGTGGCATAGCGCCCCCATGGAATCTTCGAAAGTATTCACAAGGTCCTCACTTCTTCGTCGGCCGTAAGTCGAGGGGCAACTCCCCTCACCACCGAACGAATCTCCATCGTCGGCCGTAAGTCGAGGGGCAACTCCCCTCGCCACCGAACGAATCTCCTTCATCGGCCGTAAGTCGAGGGGCAACTCCCCTCGCCACCGAACGAATCTCCATCATCGGCCGTAAGTCGAGGGGCAACTCCCCTCGCCACCGAACGAATCTCCTTCGTCGGCCGTAAGTCGAGGGGCAACTCCCCTCGCCACCGAACGAATCACCTTCGTCAGCCGTAAGTCGAGGGGCAACTCCCCTCGCCACCGAACGAATCTCTTTCGTCGGTCGTAAGTCGAGGGGCAACTCCCCTCGCCACCGAACGAATCTCCTTCGTCAGCCGTAAGTCGAGGGGCAACTCCCCTCGCCACCGAACAAATCTCCTTCGCCGGCCGTAAGTCGAGGGGCGACCCCCCCCGCAACTAAACGAATCTCGGGCTGACGATCTATCGTCCCTAGCCAACTCCGCAAGACGGACCAAAGTTTTGCAGCGAGTACAACTTCTTCCCCATTATACTACATCTCCCGACCTCCACCTCAACAATGGTAGAGCTCAGAAGATGGGGGCTATTGATAGGACTATTTTGGCCGGGCCCAGAAGAGCCAAGTCAACTACGACTGGTCAACCAGACTACTACCTTGGGGCCTCTGCCCAAGGATCTCACGGGCGGGCCGCGCTTCTCCACCCATGACGAAGGCCCACTTCCACAGTGGAGAAAATCGGGGCCCAAATCAAAGAAGCATTTGCCAATTATGGAAACCGCCAAGTGCCATCACTATCACCAATAATGGCCCGACTTAAATGGCCATCACTCCAGCCATCATGGCTCGCCAAACAGGGCAACCGCCTTCATGGCAATAAACTCGCCAATCATGGCCCGCCTTCATGGCATTCATCTCTCCATAAAACGTGGCGATTATTGGGGTCAACATGCCCCATGAGCACGCCCTCATCATGGCCCATTACGGGGGGACTCCCCTATATGAAGAGGGAGGCGACATCACCACCAGGGACGACATCTCAGGTAACTAAACCTAAGGTACTCCATCAACGACCTAGTTCTCCCACTTCATCTCCTTCCCCCCGCTCGCGCCGGAGGACGTCGTTCTGATCTCCTCTCGAGTCGAACCGTCCCCGCCGAGCCTCCTCTTTCAGACTGTCATCTGACTTAGGCATCGGAGGGGATTTGGCCGGAACCAAGGTCCGGCCTCCCTGACGAGTGTTCTCGTCTGTTCAGGAAGACGCTAGATCCGAGTGCCGAATCTTCCCTTTGGCATCAGGCAAACGCCATCAAGCATCAGCCAAGGCATCGATGCCACCCCTCGACACCAGGAGAGACCGAGGCCGAACGCTTCCATCCGAGCCGAGGCTTCCCCTCAGCTCCACGCTGGCCGCGCATCAAGCGAGACGACCGAGGCTACCCCTCGTCGTCCGACCGACCGAGGCCGAGCACACCCATCCGAGCGGAGGCTTCCCCTCAGCTCCACGTCGGTCGCGCGTCAAGCCAAGGCGCCGAGGCTTCCCCTCGTCGCCCGTCCATCCGAGGCCGAGCATCTCACACCGGGCCGAGGCTTCCCCTCAGCCCCCCAGAGGCCGAGGATCCAGATCCGGCCCAGCTGACGTACTCTGCGTCGACCACATCTCCGATCCGCGTCGCATCTACACGCGCTCGACGCACCCTAATCGGCCCCTTGACCACGTTGACCGGGCAATCCACGGTCAACGATTCTGTAGTGATAAAACACTCTGAAACAGTAGTGATGGTTACTCCAATAAAGCCACTTTATTAGCTGGAGGTTACAAAATAAGGAGGAGATAAAAAAACTCCAGGAAACAATGGAAAAGTAGGGGCAAGAACAAACACTCAGGTATGTTGATACTAAGCATCTATTTTCTCCACTTTACATTTCCTGATACATAGCTCGGCATGATGGTGATCGGACGACCCCCTTATAAGTCGAACCTAGCCGCCCCAAGTTCCTTTCAAGTCATCCACTGACTTAAGCATCGGAGGGGATTTGGTCTGGCCCCAGACCCGACCCCCGACGATTTTCATGTGTTGCAGATGTGTGAAGTTACCACGGAGTTAGGTCGAGCTTCAACCTAATAGCATGGACTTAGCTCTCCCCGACCCGGGATCACCTCTCTGCGGGTCCCACTCCTCAGCTGACGACCATGAGACGTCCTCGTCGGCACACCTTATCGACGGAATTTTCGGTCAACACAACCAATTAAAAGATACTTCTTCCAAAAAAACAAATTTAAAAAATAAAAAGTGAAAAGTAAGCCACAACGTAAAAACACGAAATTTGGTTGGTGATTACAAGTCTGATGACAAAAAAATTTATTTTTCTTTATTTTATCCAACGTGACTTTTCTATAAGAAACAAAGGAGTTGTTTTGGCACAAACAAGGACCGCAAAACTTGTAATTATCTCCATGTCAGCGTAAGCGATTGCGTGGTCTCAAACCCAATGTATGTGGGGAAAAAATATGGAATCTCGTCGGAACTATATCAGAACATAAAATCTCGCACAATCGACTAAGAACTACGGTCATGTTCGGCAATCTCGTCAATGAATACCCTCAGGTTTCGATCCGACGACCCACCTTCACCGACGGCCTCCCTGGCCTTTCCCCGCCAAAATTCCGCCTTCTTCCTGATCTCCACACCCCCCTCCTCCTCTCCCATGACCAAATCCAAGCACCTCTTCAGCTCATCGCCTTCGAAGACGCCGTCTTCGTTGGCCTCGGCCCTAACCCCCGTCCCCCACGACCTCTCCATAAGCATCGCGTTTGTCCCTTGGTCCGACCACAGCGGGACCCCCACCGTCGGCACCCCGCACACCAAGCTCTCCGTCGTCGAGTTCCACCCGCAGTGCGTCACGAAGCATCCCACCGCAGGATGACTCAGCACCTGCACCTGCGAGCACCACTCCACCACAATCCCACCGTCGTCGTCCTCCCTCTCCAGCTCGACTCCCTCACACCTACTGTCCTTTCTAACCACCCACAGGTACGGCCTCCCGCTGGCCTTCAGCCCTTTTGATATCTCCTCTATCTGTTGCATTTGTAGCACCGAAATGCTGCCGAACGAAACGTACACGACCGATTTCTCGGGTCTTTTGTCCAACCACTCCATGCATATCTTGTCGTTGCTCTCGAACAGATTGAGCCCGGTGGCCGCCGGCAAAATTGGACCGATCGGGATCAAGTCCAGTTTTCCGACGGCCGCAAGCGCCTCGGGCTCGAGCTCGTCGCAAGTGTTCACCAAGATTTTGCGCTTGGGCACGGCGTTGTCCATCGCCTCGAAGCCCTCTCTAAATTTCGTTAGGATAATAGAGTAGGGCCCATCCGACGTGTCGCTTGTCAGAAACGAGGGAAGATCGCGGATCTCCATCGGTGGCAGGCCCGGTAATTTTACTGGAAACCGGGGCTCTTTGCTGTGGGCGGAGACGAGGGATTCGTAGCCGTGGAAGTAATGGAAGTAGGCCGCGAGCGTGGTGGCTGGCTGGATCCAGAACTGGACCGAGGGGATCCCGAGGTCGTGGGCCACGTCGGCGGCCCACTTAAGGAGGAGGGTTTGGACGACACAGGTCACGCGGCGGCCGCGTGCGGCGAGGTCGAGTATGATAGCGGCGAAGTCGGAGTAGTCAGATTTGGAGTCAGGTGAGGTGGTGTTGGCTTCGGATCGCAACCCGCGGGGCGCGTAACCGTCGGGATAGGGGATGAAGGTGAGGTTACCGTCGTGGGAGCCTGACGTGACCGAGGGGAACATGCGGCGGTGAGCGGAGGCGGATGTGGAGAAGGTGACGAGAGCGCCGGTGGAGATGAGGCGGTGAGAGAGGTGGAGGGCGGGGTTGATGTGGCTCTGGATGGGGAAGGCGGCGATGAGGAAGTGCTCCTGACGAGGTGATGACATTGTGATGACCGGGACGGTGAGTGGAAGCTAGATAAGGGGTGAGGGGTGTGGTCACCGACGGCGAGGTTAGTGGGCGGGATTTATAGAGGAGGCTGGGGGGATTGTAAGTGACGTGTGGGGTGACGACAGACGTCTTCCTCTTTTATATAAAATTGTTGAAAGGTCGCGTTGGATTTATCGTGACCCAAATCCACAGCAAGACTCGCGCCGGCAACTTTCGTGGGGCCGCAAGACGCAGGAGAACAACGGAGGTCTATCCTGCGCAGCGTCTTTGTTTTTCACAACTCATCCAAAAATTCAAATATCAAACGACTACAAAATTGAAGTCTTTTGCTTATTGATCTAATCATCTCAAAAAATTTATACCGTAATTGGACCAACGTAATTCCCTGGCTTCTTCGACTAATTGAAAGCATACAAGGAGGTGGTGATTGACATAGATAAAAGGCATGCATGCACTCTCTCCAGAACCAAATTGTGAAGCAAGTGAAGGGCCCCTACAATGAGATCCTTAGTCAACTTTTCATGTCTAGAATCTTGCAGGTTCAGGATCCAACTGCTGGGTCGAGTACTCATGCAACAAAGAGCCCGGACAAGATTTCGCTAGGCGGACCCCTTTTTCTAGTATCTGAAAGAGAGAGAGGTGAACATCAGAGGATCGAGGGGTAGACCCCCCAACTACCCTCAGATGCCTAAGTCAGAAGATGATGGTGGAAGGAGATGTTGGGCGTAAGATAACATGTATGTATGTGTATTAAGTTAGTCATATGAGAATTGAGGCGTAAGTTAGGCCATTTAGAGTCAGTCTCAAGTTTTGAGTTATCTCATGACGGAGATGATATGTCGCTTCTATAGAGTTTAGGTGAGATTAAGCCATGCTAGGCAGTTATGATGGATCCTCAGGCGTAACAGACTCCAGTGTATTCGATCAAGTGGAATGAAGATCCGCAGATATCCTGGCATAACCGACTCCCGCATATAGGACAAGTGAGCAGATAAGGTGGGCAGTAACGATTTATAGATTCTCTGGCGCAACCCGCATCCGTAGATAAGGCTGGCCATTATAAATGCAAGAGTGGATATTGAATATCATCATAAAAAAGTTGAATTATCCAGACATGGTTTATGGAACATCCCCTCAACAATGTGTGACATAATTTTTAAATTATGAAAGTGTATAAAGTCTTGTTAAGGCCAAAATTGACCAAGACAGTTGTCAGGCTGACGTAGACTCAGATCGCTGAGTTGGAGTCTCGTAAGCTGCTGGAGTGGGACCCTCGGTTGGAGGAATCGGGGTCGAATGATGGTAGTTGCACTACAACAAAAATGGTCATTAATGACAACTTCTAAAAAAGGTTGTAATAGGGGTCAAACAACTGATATGTCCATATTTTCTATCTTTTCATAGCATCATTTTATTTCATTTCATGCCATATTCGCATCCAAATCCCACATTTTCCTATGATACTGACGTCATATTCGAGTTTCGTAGAGTTTTGTGGATTTTCAGGGATTATGGAGCGATTCGGGACCACTTTTGGATATGGACACATCCAGCATGCCCGTGAGCCCGTTGGCGAAGCTCTACAGGAGTTTGCCGAGTTTTGGAAGCATGTGAGAGGAGTGGAGGAAATTTCCAGGAGTAGCGGAGAAGCTGCAAGAAGATTTGGATTTTTTCCAAGCGACTCGACCGAGCAGATTAGGCTGCTCGATCGAGCTGATACACGAGACGCAGTTGATATGCATCCTGCTCGACCGAGCAGTCTGGTGCTTGGTCGAGCAACTTCTATTTTCGAAGGTCCACCATCAACATCCTGCTCGGGCAGGACTTATGCAACCGAGTCAGCAGGCGACTCGACCGAGCAAGGCTTGCTCGGGCTGACCAGGCAGACTGACACTTTTTGAAGGAGCCCGATCCACTGACAGACTCGACCGAGCAAGAGGGCTGCTCGACCGAGCAGCCCGACCGAGCAAGCTTCTGCTCGACCGAGTCACTGACTCAGTCGATGACAATGCGGGCTAATTTTGGAATTTTTCGTGGGCCCATCTGGATGCGCGGAGGGAGAGTGAAGTGCGGATCTGGGTGACGAAATTAGGTGGCTCATTCTTTGTACGTTTTTGAATTAGTTTTGAGAGGGAGTGGAGATTGGAAAAGTATCGTAGATCTAAACCTAGTTTTCTTTGATTTTGAATTAATTTCTGGGACAAAATTTACGTGCTATTATTCCTCGTCCTGGAATCTGTTGAATCTCTTTGGATTATTATTGGCTACTGTTCTTTCTCGCCTCCGGTCCGTAAGTTATTCATTTCTCACTTGATTCATTTGCTACAATGTTTTCTTTGATAAAAATCGTATTTTTATTTGTCAAAATCATCATGTGTGAGTAGTCTACTCTATGGTTGACGGGTTAGCCCTAAGACATTAGGATAGAGATGTAGATCTGGATCTCTATGTTGTATTAAGAATAAAGGGGAGTATTTCGGTTGATCCATCCGAATCCCTAGGATAACTCGTACTGAGATCATGCCCACGGTCGTTGGAATTGATGACCTTAAGGAGTATCCTTGGGATTCAAATTGGGAAATTAGTGGATCCTACCAAGGCTCGTGTGTAACGGTCCGTATTTTTCAATGCAACTAATCACGTATTTTCAATTTTTTTAGAACTATTTTGTAATGGTTCGTCAGGAGTTTTACGATTTCAAAAATTTCTTGTAAAAATATTTTGAAGTATCAGACTAGTTATAAAGTATTTTAGTAAGTTCGGGTTTCATCAAATACCTCTAAATAATCTGATAAAAATTCATTTTCAATTATTACCGTTTTGACTTAATGAATAAATTTTCTATACAAACATCATCAAAACATTTTCAAACTTCAACAGTATCATTCTATGATCATTTAGGGCTTACCACATTAATTTCGTAATTTTCTAAAGTCAAATCAAAAGAGAACCCGCACACCCGCTTCCTAAATGTTTTGGCGAAAAACTAGTATATCTCTGTAGCTCAACCCCTGAAACGGGTCTCATATTCGCGATTCTCGCGATGATACGATCCAGTGTGTATATTTTTGTAATTTTTCAGACACGTTTACTAGTATGGGCAAAATTGTAATTTCGTTACAAAATTTTACCGTCACTAATTACCTTAGCTAAATTACTAATTACCTTAACCTAATTAACTATTAAATCACCCTAACTACCTACCCTAACCATGTCTAAAACATGGAGGGGACATGTTTAGACATTGTCAAAACTTAGTCTAAAGTTTTACCTAATCACCTAACCTATTAAATACTTTGACTAAGTATTAATGAGGTTTAGTATTTAATTAGTTTAATTAAACCTATAAATACCCCTCTCTAGTCTCTCCTCCTCACAGCAAAAACCCATCCCCTGGTTCACAAACACACTCACCCAGGCTAATCTATCCCCTTCACTCTAAACTCACGCACACACACCTTCTCTCTATTCCTTAACCTCTCCCTCTCTCTTTCTTTTTGTTATCGAAATAAACCCAGGCACCCATGCATCTCTCTCACTCAAGCTCGACCCACCGCCTCCCACCGATGTCACACCCACGGAAGCACCCTCTACTCTCTCTCTTCTTCTCTGACGTATGCTTCCCTCTCCCCGCCACCCAGGCAACGCCCCGACGCTGTCACCGCCCTCACGACGACGAAGCGACCGCCCATCGACCCCCGCACTCCAACGACACCGCCACCCTCTTCCGCTGTCGATACCGCCAGCCTCGGAGACCCGCCCTCTCCTTCACTCGCTCACCTCTCCGACGAGAACTCCGAGCAACCCTGCTTCGATCGCTGCTTCGACCACTACCCCTCATCCTCGCTTCTGTCTGCGCAGACGAACCCCGAGCTCCGACCACCTCTACACGTTCAACCCCGCCTTCGATTCCTCCCACCATGCTCAACTCTCTGCCACCTCCGAGAGCTTCGCCACAGCCCCTCTCCCTCCGACTACCTGAAGCGCCGCCTCCCCCATCATGCCGCCTTGGTCACGCCGACGACGCCCTCCGCCTCCTCAGTCGCCGGCCATGTCGACGAACGGACGTCCGCCGCATGCACACGCAAGGAGAATCGAAGCGTATGTAAGATTTTATAACGTATAATTTTTAAACGAAATACGTATACGTATTCGTATATGGTATTTTATAAAATACTATATAAGGATAATTTGTTTTAAATTCATAATAAATATACAGGTCAGAAAATTACCCGACTAGATTCAGAAAATCAGAAATAACATTCTGGACCCAATGGCACTAGTTTCATCTCAATCGGACGCTTAGTTTTTCCAGAATTAATTTTTAAGCCCAAAACTTAATTACGTCTTTTTCACTTAAAAATCAGTAACTTGATATTTTCACGTAAACTGATACGTGATAAAAATATATGTTACAGTACTAGTTAATACGGTCGTTTTGACTACTTTTTGGAAGAATTCCGACATATGGTTTGCCCTAGAGAAATCTTTGAAGAAAATAACGAAAAATCGTTTTCTCATTTTTAATTAGTTTTAATTGATTTTAAGCTTTTAAAATTTATGAAAATTACTTAGGAGCTTTAGAAAAATATTTTCTTCCTACATAAAATTATTTTATTTCCATCTAGCCCATCTAAAAATATTTAGTACGTATTTTGGCAAGTTATAAGCTACTATAAAAATATAAACACGTTAAGAAAATAGTGTACTCTTTAACCGGCCATTTCTTGTATTTGCAGGTACCAATCCTCGTGCACCAGCTCCTCTAGCTCCAACCTCGTCTTGCCACGACAAGCTCAATAAAGTAAGTCACGACGAATTCTAAAATTAGAAAGGTAGATAAGTGTCCCTGTATGAACTTAGGATATCACATATAGCCTTAGAATGGCTATTGACTTGAACCGAACTAGAAACCTAATCTAATTGAAAAAGTAAGCAACTACAGATTATTTTGCCAACTTTCAACTTTGGTGGTTGCAACACGCAATCATCAACTTGAGTAAATTGTGTGCTAACGAAACTACCACCCTTAAACCAACAATTTTTGTATTCCATGTTTGTTGGACTTGTCTTTATCCTCAAATTTCTTAGCATCCACTTTGCTTTGCTTTCTGGTTTTAAAACCAGTGGTCCTGGTTAACTATCATCGTAAACAAGGAATTGATAACATCTTGTGAAACATGTTGTGGAATATCTTGTGGAATATCTGGTGGAACATCTCATGGAACATCTTGTGGAACACCTGTATAAAACATGTACATAGAACACTTGACACATAACTGGGGTTTTGGGGTAACTCATAGTTTGAGAGAGTGCGGGAGTGACTGGAGTTCGATCTTCCAGTCCTGTCGCCTGAGTTTCCGCATCCCGTCCTGCTACCTGGATTTCGGCAAAATACATGTCCTGCTGCCTGTGTTTTCAGCATTCGTCTGGGTTGCACCCAGGCAAGAGATGGACTTGATGGTCACATATTGTCTCTCTGACTTGAGTCACGTAGTGTAGTTACTTTTGCATGATCACTTTTACTTTACGCATCACAATCACCTTTACTTTACGCATTGCTTGCACTTCACCTATTACACCTGTGCAGTCACCAGTACTTTACTTGACGTACTTTTAGCTACAGCAGTAGCACGTTTCACTTGCCTACCCTGCTTTACACTTGCACTACCACAGTACAGAGGTTCTCTCCTTTCAGTTCAGTTTGCCTTTACTTTCAGTTGTACAGTTGTTGCTCAGTACTTTCCTTTTTACTCTAGTCTTCTTATACGTAGTTACTTTTGTCATACTTGTACACTGCTTTTTTTCTATATTCAGAATTGTTGTGACTTACATACGGCTCCATCTCCGTGGCACCGCAGATGACGTACATATGGAGGTAGAGGCTCTTGAGCTAATAGCGCCAGAATTCGACCGCAGCTTCCAGAGTTATTTTCACTTATGTACTTTTCTTCTTTCATGTATATATGTTGGGACATCTTGTACAGTATGGATTGTAATAATTGGACACTATTTGAGTATTTTTTACATCACTGTATCGTGGCTACTTTAGTTTCACTGGTAACCTGCAGGACCTGCGCAAATATCAAATAAGTAACAGGCCCCCGAGAGCAGGTCGTTACAGGTTTGGTGGCCCACGCAGGTCCGCGCTAACTACCTCGAGAACAATATAGCAAGATCAGGATATACAATATAAAATACTCAAATTAACCTCGAGTATGGGATGTCTCGAGTGTTCACCTGTATTGGATATACGGGTGAAGCGTCTTTATTACCATCTTCATTAGGTTTTCCTTGATCCTCATCACTTCCTTTGAACTCTTAACCCTTGCTTAGGAACTCGTGTTCCATTCTTGGTTATACCCTCCCTAATAACCTCTTTTGCTATCAGTTATAGTGATTTTTCATATGTTGAACTATCTACCCACATCATCACCTTTCCTTCAGTTGATGATGGCACACATATAAATGAAAAGTTTCCTTCAATGGACCATGATCCGGTCAATGTGCTTGACTAAGTTTATTGGATCACCCTAGCTAGACTGGGGATAAGTGATCCTGGCTTAGTCACTTCCCTGTCTGTGTTCCGCTGGACCGCAAGGATGTAAATCATGATTACGTAACACCATCGATCTTCATCACTAGCAACCTTTCTTTAGCTAATGATGGCCTTCTGATCATTCTACTGATTCTTCCTAATCGCGTTTAGTTCGCCTGACCTCTAGCTACGTCTATTTTAAGGAGGGTAGCCTTCGACTTTTCGATCACTAGAAGTTCGATTTCGACAAGGACGAAGG
Source organism: Scilla litardierei (assembly GCA_030789695.1). NCBI lineage: Eukaryota > Viridiplantae > Streptophyta > Magnoliopsida > Asparagales > Asparagaceae > Scilla > Scilla litardierei. The sequence continues at coordinate 318,779,015 of CM061141.1, read as the reverse complement.
ACGCTCAAAAGTATTGGAGGATGGTACTAGAGAATTTGAGACGAAACAAACCGAGACATGCAAGCATGAGCAGCTACTTCTTCTTCGTTTTTTTTGAAATCGTATTCTTCTTCTATCCATTGCTATCATCTTGTACCCATTTCCCCATGGGTTGATTCCTTTTCCACCTACCAGCCCCCCTTTTGATTTCCTTTGTCTGCTTCCTCTCCTCGAGCCCCGGTCCCGTCTAACCTAGCCTACCCTACCAATGACTTTCGGTGCCCCCTTCTTTTTTTAAACCCTCCTCTCTTTCTCACCAAACCACCCCGTGGTTTCATATATGCCTTGGCGACACCCACTCCTCCTGGCCTCTTTCCCAAGCGAGCTCGGCCCATCTCGTCTACAGCTCCTCCGGCCTCACTCGAAGCTCCGTTGGATCCACCCCATCCCAGTGGCCCCGTCACGTCGACAAGTCGCAGCCCTCGCCGCCATGGATCGACAGCCGCCGATGGACCACCGACGACCTTGGAGATTGTTGGGCTTAGAGACAACCCTCGCCGCCACCCTCCTGTTGCCGTGTGGTTGAGATCTTGGGAAGTCTCTGTTCTTGGTGTTTTTTGAGCTCTTTGTCCTGGGTCTTACCCTTTAAGGTGCCCTGCTTCGTTTCCTTCTTGGGTCCACTCCTTCGTGTTTGTTGAACCGTGAGTTATTGGTCGTTGAATTGTTTAGGGTTGATGGTGATAACCGTAGATGTCGACCAATGGTGTTGGCAAGGAGTATCATTGGGGATGCGTATTGGCTTGCTTTTGGCCTTAGGTGTTGAAGTTGGATGTCAGTCTTGTGCCCGGATTTGGGAGATATCTATGTTGCTGGCTTATTGTTGGATGTTGTGGAGATTGCTAGAAGTAGTGATAGCAATGATCTTGATTCTTGAGAGTTGGCCTTATATCTGCCTTTTGGGGTCAATCTGGGTATTGGCTTGTAATTTGGTAGCATGGCAGATGATGTCTTTTGTGCTCGGCTGGTTAAGTTGTAACAACGCAGATGCATTTGGATTAGTCCTCACGCTTTTGTATGTTATGTCGATGATTTATTTGATTAAAACCCAGTAAGTCATCATCGGCCTAAGTTAGAAATTTTAACTTTATGGTCTTCCGTTTTAAGAGGTTTAAATAGCTTGCAACTGGCTTATCACCTCAAGTTCCAAGTTCGAACAGATGTTGTCATCATAATAGCCCTCATTTTCATGTGATGTTATTATCTCATGTTAATTTTGGGCTACTTGAGAAGTAAGAGTAACTAGTGTGATGATACTAGTCTCAGAAATAGTTACGGAAGCTATGGTGATGTCAATAGTATGTATTCATATATAACATCTCTTGTTTTCTTGATGCTATAATATCACATTACATTTTATGTTATTTACAACCTAATTTACTGTATTACTATCTCTTCTATCATTTATTTGCTTGAGCTTCTTCATAACATCAATTATTTTCAAAAGAGAATTTTAAATTCCGAGGACGGAATTATTTTAAGGAGGGTAGAATGTAACGATCCGTATTTTTCAATGCAACTAATCACGTAGTTTCAATTTTTTTAAAACTATTTTGTAATGGTTCGTCAGGAGTTTTACGATTTCAAAAATTTCTTGTAAAAATATTTTGAAGTATCAGACTACTTATAGAGTATTTTAGTACGTTCAGGTTTCATCAAGTACCTCTAAATAATCTGATAAAAATTCATTTTCAATTATTATCGTTTTGACTTAATAAATTAATTTTCTATACAAACATCATCAAAACATTTTCAAACTTTAACAGTATCATTCTATGATCATTTAGGGCTTACCACATTAATTTCGTAATTTCAATAGAGAACCCGCACACCCGCTTCCTAAACGTTTTGGCTAAAAACTAGTATCTCCGTAGCTCAAACCTTGAAACGGATCTCGTATTCGCGATTCTCGCGATGATATGATCCCGTAGGTATGTTTTCGTAATTTTTCGGACACGTTTACTAGTAGGATCAAAATCGTAATTTCGTTACAAAATTTTGCCGTCACTAATTACCTTAGCTAAATTACTAATTACCGTAACCTAATTAACTATTAAATCACCCTAACTACCTACCCTAACCATGTCTAAAACGTAGAGGGGACACTTTTAGACATTGTCAAAACTTAGTCTAAAGTTTTACCAAATCGCCTAACCTATTTAATACTTTGACTAAGTATTAATGAGGTTTAGTATTTAATTAGTTTAATTAAACCTATAAATACCCCTCTATAATCTCACCTCCTCACAGCTAAAAACCCATCCCCTGGTTCACAAACACACGCACCCAGGCTAATCTATCCCCTTCACTCTAAACTCACGCACACACACCCTCTCTCTATTCCTTAACCTCTCCCTCTCTCTTTCTTTTTGTTATCGAAACAAACCCAGGCACCCATGCATCTCTCTCACTCAAGCTCGACCCACCGCCTCCCACCGACGTCACACCCACGGTAGCACCCTCGACTCTCTCTCTTCTTCTCTGACGTATGCTTCCCTCTCCCCGCCACCCAGGCAACGCCCCGACGCTGTCACCGCCCTCACGACGACGAAGCGACCGCCCATCGAGCCCCGCACTCCAACGACACTGCCACCATCTTCCGCTGTCGATACCGCCAGCCTCGGAGACCCGCCCTCTCCTTCACTCGATCCCCTCTCCGACGAGAACTCCGATCAACCCTGCTTCGACCGCTGCTTCGACCACTGCCCCTCATCCTCGCTTCTGTCTGCGCAGACGAACCCCGAGCTCCGACCACCTCTACACGTTCAACCCCGCCTCTGATTCCTCCCACCATGCTCAGCTCTCTGCCACCTCCGAGAGCTTCGCCATAGCCCCTCTCCCTCCGACTACCTGAAGCGCCGCCTCCCCCGTCGTGCCGCCTTAGTCTCACCGACGACGCCCTCCGCTGCCTCAGTCACTGGCCACGTCGACGAATGGACGTCCGCCACATGCACACGCGAGGAGAAACGAAGCGTAGGTAAGATTTTATAACGTATAATTTTTAAAAGAAATACGTATACGTATTCGTATATGGTTTTTTATAAAATACTATATAAGGATAATTTGTTTGAAATTCATAATAAATAATATACATGTCAGAAAATTACCAGACTAGCTTCAGAAAATTAGAAATAACATTCTAGACTCCAATGGCACTAGTTTCATCTCAATCAGACACTTAGTTTTTCCAGAATTAATTTTTAAGCCCAAAACTTAATTACGTCTTTTTCACTTAAAAATCAGTAACTTGATATTTTCACATAAACTGATACGTGATAAAAATATATGTTATAGTACTAGTTAATACGGTCGTTTTGACTACTTTTTGGAAGAATTCCGACATATGGTTTGCCCTAGAAAAATCTTTGACGAATATAACGAAAAATCGTTTTCTCATTTTTAATTAGTTTTAATTGATTTTAATCTTTTAAAAATTATGAAAAATACCTTGGAGCTTTAGAAAAATATTTTTTTCCTACATAAAATTATTTTATTCCCATCTAGCCCATCTAAAAATATTTAGTACGTATTTTGGCAAGTTATAAGCTACTATAAAAATATAAACACGTTAAGAAAATAGGGTACTCTTTAACCGGTCATTTCTTATATTTGCAGGTACCAATCCTCGTAGACCATCTCCTCTAGCTCCAACCTCGTCTTGCCACGACGAGCTTGATAAAGTAAGTCACGACGAATTCTAAAATTAGAAAAGTAGATAAGTGTCCATGTAAGAACTTAGGACATCACATATAGCCTTAGAACGGCTATTGACTTGAACCGAACTAGAAACCTAATCTAGTAGGAAAAGTAAGCAACTACAGATTACTTTTTCAACTTTCAACTTTGGTGTTTGTAACACGCAACCATCAACTTGGGTAAATTGTGTGCTAACGAAACTACCACCCTTAAACCAACAATTTTTGTATTCCATGTTTGTTGGACTTGTCTTTATCCTCAAATTTCTTAGCATCCACTTTGCTTTACTTTCTGGTTTTAAAACCAGTGGTCCTGGTTAACTATCATCGTAAACAAGGAATTGATAACATCTTGTGAAACATGTTGGGAATATCTTGTGGAATATCTGGTGGAACATCTCATGGAATATCTTGTGGAACATCCCGTATAAAACATGTACATAGAATACTTGACACATCACTGGGGTTTTTTGTGTAACTCATAGTTTGAGAGAGTGCGGGAGTGACTGGAATTCGATCTTCTCGTCCTGTTGCTTGAGTTTCGGCATCCCGTCCTGCTGCCTGGGTTTCGGCAAAATACATGTCCTACTGCATGTGTTTTCGGCATTCGTCTGGGTCGCACCCAGGCAAGAGATGGACTCGATGATCACATATTGTACTCTCCGACTTGAGTCACGTAGTGTAGTTACTTTTGCATGATCACTTTTACTTTACGCATCACAGTCACATTTACTTTACCCATTGCATGCACTTCACTTATTACACCTGTGCAGTCACCAGTACTTTACTTGATGTACTTTTAGCTACAGCAGTAGCACGTTTCACTTGCCTACCCTGCTTTACACTTGCACTACCACAATACAGAGGTTCTCTCCTTTCAGTTCAGTTTGCCTTTACTTTTCAGTTGTACAGTTGTTGCTCAGTACTTTGCTTTTCACTCTAGTCTTCTTGTACGTAGTTACTTTTGTCATACTTGTACACTGCTTCTTTTCTATATTTAGAATTGTTGTGACTTACCTACGGTTCCATCTCCGTGGCACCTCAGATGACGTACATATAGAGGTAGAGGCTCTTGAGCTAATAGCGTCAGAGTTCGACCGCAGCTTCCAGAGTTATTTTCACTTATGTACTTTTCTTATTTCATGTATATCTGTTGGGACATCTTGTACAGTATGGATTGTAATAATTGGACACTATTTGATTATTTTTGTACATCTCTGCATCGTGGCTATTTTGGTTTCACTGGTAACCTGCAGGACTTACGCAAATATCAAATAAGTAACGGGCCCCGGAGAGCGGGTCGTTACACCGTGACCATGCCCGACTCGTGCCTTGAGGGGATCCACCGAGAACTATATCGCTACATTGACAGCTACCGTCATTGCGTCAATAAGAGCCACCGAAATACCTCGAAATTCTAACCCACGAGAGTGGTATGAATTAGGAGATCAATTTCCTAAGCTCAATGCAACGTAAAGATCTCATTCTAACATCGACCTCCGACAGTCTTAGCGGTGATCCCTACGACCCTAGTTTTCTTTATTATCAAGTCAACAACACCATCACAACCAATCTTTCCAACCCGACAACTATCTCACTCTGAGACCTAAAAATAATCTGAGACCTCAAATACAATGTCGATGTCCCTGTGGGATCCGACATCTCTTATACTATAACTTGACACCGTCCGCTAGCGGATAGAGCCCAGAGCTGACACCTATGAGCCATACTAGGCCTAGCGACTGTGACACCGCTAGATGGAATTTAGGTGTAAGTTCGTCGTGCATCAACAACTTTTTAACAAACGTTGTAATATGCAAAGTTGTAATAGGAACGGCTCCTTTGACCACTTTTTCTGCATGTTGTAAACAAAAGTTGTAATATATAAATATTACAACTTTTTTGAAAAATTGGGTAAACTTCTATTACAACGTTTAGAAAAGGTTGTGTATAAATATATTACAACGTTTAATAAACGTTGTGTAAACTTGTATTACAACTTTTAATAAAAGTTGTGTAAACTTTTATTACAACGTTTATAAAAGGTTGTGTAAAACAATATTACAACTTTCTTTAAAAGTTGTGTAAACTTATATTACAATGTTTATAAAAGGTTGTATAAACTTCTATTACAACTGGTTTAAATAGTTGTTTAAAACTCTTTTACAACTTCTATAAAATATTGTTTAACATCTATTACAACTTCTATAAAACGTTGCAGAAAATGTACAAAATTTAAAAAAATACGCAGTTGCAACTATTCCAAATCTCCATGCAGTAGCTGTACACATCCTACATCTTGATGACCACACACACATAATATTATTCAAACCAAATTCATTGTTCATCGAGATAACACAATTTTATTTACCCATCTTTTTTCAAAGACTAAATTTTTTACAAAATTTGCACATCGCTGCCGATATCATGCATCAATCAACTAACTACATATGACAAACAAGTATTGACATAGAGTTACAACAATACACATGGCTGTGGTGGTGGACACAACACTGTTGCTCTCAGTCATGCACCTTCGTCGTCAACCGGCGGTGGTGGACGGAGCACAAGCTTCCTCTCCCTATCAGTCATCCCCCTTCGTCATCGACCTCCAAAACCAGATGTAATCATCCACTTTTCATTAATGAAAGTAACAAAGTCACTCACATCTCGTCCAGCATCATAGTCTTCACCTGCTTTGTTGTCCTTCGGGAAAAACTTCAGAGTAGGGTATCCATTAACTCCATATCTGAAAATAAGGCATGCAGATTGTTTACGGGTGATTTTTCACCCGCAAATCGATAGTATGGAGGGTGCGGGGTCAACGCGGTCAAAGGGGACACGCGGGACCCCTGTGTTGTCGTGGTAGCCACGTGAGACGGAGATGACCCGGGTGATGGCGCGTTCGCTTGAGCGGGAAGGCGCCGTTCCGATCTCCGGCGGGCCGAGGGGTAGACTCAACGGGATGACAACTTCCGTGATTGGTAGAAGGCGGGGTCGCTCGGTGAGGGGGCACGCGGATCTTTGCGTTGGCTAGCCGAGGGATGGCCTCGGCAGAGCGACTATCTTCTGGTGGTGGAGACGAACGGGCTCGGGGACGATGGCGCTCGGCTCCGGCTGTGATGACGCTGAGGGGTAGCCTCGGCGCCGCAGGATCTCCTGGACCTGAATGGACGAAGGAGCTCGTCAGGGGGTCGGACCTTGGTTCCGACCGAATCCCCTCCGATGCCAAAGTCAGATCTATTCTGAGGGATGCTCGGTGGGATCGGGCTCGGTTCACGGAGAGACCTGATCGCTCCGGAATGTAACCCAAAGAACTGTTGTAGTTTTACTGCAAGCACACGGTATAGCGGCGAGCAGGATATCGAACACAGGGAGGACGAATGACCGTGCTTGTTCCAATCAACCTGGCTATTTAAGAAGAGAGAAATTTGCCTTTGGCGATCCTGTCACAATCGTCAGACAAAGTACGGAAATATCAAATCAAATAAAGAACGTCTAGGGAATGGGGAATCCCCGCTACTCACCGTATCTCGTCAATGTGGTTCATCGGTATCAAAATTGCTAGAAGAAGATTTTGGATGAACTAGTTGCAACTGAATGTAGAACCAAGCTCACGCTCTCGTGCTGTTGCCGGTCTATAGCTATCCTAGGTTCGGGTCCAATCTCTTGCAAACCCTAGCCTAGGGAAGCTAGCATTAGGATCAACATCATCGTTCAATCGCGCACCGAGCCCACTCTCGTGCAAACTCGGGCCACGACCTAGGTTGGGATAGTTCCTACCCGTCCAATCTCTTGCAAACGGGTATCGGCACGGAATTGCAACCGGGAACCCTAGTATCGGTCCAATCTCTTGCAAACCGATACTACGGAAATTCGATTCCAACCCAATTCGGATTTCTAGGGTTTCCTATCGAATTGGGATCCAATCTCTTGCAAATCCCAATCGGTATGAACTCCTAGCTATCCGTAGTAAATCGCTCCCAAACTAATCCTAAATAGCAATTCTAGCAAAATCTCTACTAATTCATCACAAATATGAAATTGGGCTTGTAGGGTTCATCCCCACGCCCCAAGACGTGGAGACTACTCACAATTCATAGCAAGATCACAAAAATAAGCAATGAAATAAGCAATAGAATTCATCACAATATTGAGATATGCAATAAAAATAGAATTTTTAGAGGAGAGAGACACAAACCAATGGAGTTCTTCAAATAATTCAACAAAAATCCACTTTTGTCTCCTCTCCAATCTCAAGAATAAAGCTAAAAAGTTTAATCTAAAAAGCTGCAAAAATCTAAAGGAAAAGCTCTCCAAAACTAGGGTAAAAACAGGGGTTAAATACCCCCCAAAATCGTCCAAAAACTGTGACCAAAATACCCCTGCGCAGCCTGAAATCCGCAATTTTCGCTACAGGCAGCGCGTCGCACTCGGCCGAGTGACAAAAGTCGCTCGGCCGAGTGAGAAACCCTGTAAATTTCCAGTAAGTAGGGGCCTTCAGGGGTCTTCACTTCGGGGGCGGCTCGGCCGAGTGAGTTGTCGTCACTCGGCCGATGGCTTCTTGGTACTCGGGCGGTCGGGATTATCCACTCGGCCGAGTGGGTCTTCTGAAGCTCAGGCAGACGAAAAACAGTAAGTTGGCGATTTTTGAATAGCTTCGTCTGGGCGCCACTCGGGCGGACGGGATCTCGTCACTCGGCCGATGTGGTCTCCGTCGCTCGGCCGAGTGCACGTATGAAACGTATCCGATCTGGTCGGCCGAGCGGTGTCTCGCTGGTCGGCCGAGTGACTCCTTCACTCGGCCGAGTGGGACACCAAAAATGCCCAAACAGCTTGTTTTGGCCTCCTCGTCGCTCCTGCGACGTCCGTTCTTCTTCCGCTCCTCTCCAACAGCAAAATACCCCTCGGGGAGGTCATCGGTGACCCTCTGGAGTAAGCGCATCTCGAGATCACTCCAAATCGCTCCAAATCACCTGAAATGCGACAAAAACAACAAATCGTGAAAAGCATCGCAATATCGTCGATATATCGTGAAAAACATGATTTGGGCGATCTAAATGGCATGCAAACATGCGGGAAAAAAGTGTAAAATAAGGAGTGATCAAAATCCCCCAAGCTTACCTCTTACTCGTCCTCGAGGAAGATAAGTAAAAGGCGAACCCGGTGGATTCGGAAAACGAAAACGGCGAAAAAATGAAAAATGAAAAACGGAGAAGAATGAAAAACGAAATAAAAACAAAGAAGAAAGAAAGAAGCGAAGAGGGAAGCTGCTAGATCATTTTCTCAGGACGTGGGTTCCGCTTACTCATATAGCATGCACTGAATGAAAAATACATGTCAAAGAGTTTTATTTTGATATCATAGTATAATAGTGCAAATAGAAATAGAAAACCCACGAACAACGATATAATCATGAAAAACGGAATAATTTTAGAATTAACATTGTCTGAATCATTTAAAGCGGTATACAAATCGCAGATCACACACTTTTCAATTGAATGCTTTCTATGAGGAGTATAAGAGCATCACACAATAGAATAGAGAGAATAGAAAAGCGTGGATTTCATGATATGAATGCTAGGCTTAGATTTCTGGATTTCGTAAAGCTAGAAATAATCTCACCGAGTATAGAATATTACTTAGCCTAGGTCGTCGTGCAACGTCAAGTAGTCGCTCTCTCACACATCAATGGATTCCCTCCCCCAAGCTTATCTATAAGCATGGTGGCATAAAAAAATATTCACATCCCCATTTTTATAAAGCTCCAAAAGTAATAAGAAATGAACACGAAAAGAGAGAAGAAAGGAAGAAAGTGAGATGGGATCTTTTATTGAGGATTTTTCCTCTTTTCTCTTTTTTTTCTTTTTCTCTTTTTTTTTCTTTTGTTTTTTTTTCTTTTGTTTTTTTTTGATATAGCGTATATACACAACGATCCCAACTCAAAGAGAGATAATGATATACAAGAATATTTTCTCTTTTTTTTTTTGAATTCGGGAAATTTGGAGCTAGGAATTAATAGCGGGGGAAATGCCATTTAATAGAATCGCTAAGGGGAGATTCACCAATGATTTTAAAAGTAGAGAAATGATGTTCAAGATTTGTGGAGAAAGAAATAAATATATCTCTCGGTTCACTCTATAAGACATGCACGACAACTTCAGCAGGGTAATCTAATCTACTCAGTTTCGATCACAAAAAAAACTAACTAATCCAGATTTATCATAGCTAACATCATTCAATCATCCTGAAGTGAAATGTACAATTCATGCATATAGAAGTGATGTAGGAAAAGAAATCGGTACTCCAGATATAAGCATTCAATGCGTGAATCTTGGTGTGTTTTCTGTGATAGCATACATATGAATATTCAGACTCAGCTAATAATAAAATTTCATCCATTTTCATGTGGAAAAAGTGTGGGTTACTATCTCTAGATGCAAGGCAAGTCATAGCATATGATATCAGAAATAAAGTCTAGGACATGAGAAATATAGCATGCAAATAGAGTAAGCTAACTCCACGTTATCATCATCATAGAAAAGTCATCTCTAGCATGAGATGAAAAAGAAAATAAAGATAAAGGGAAAATAGAACTATTTACAATGCGGCACACAGAAAAATAAGAAAAACGTGATGCATGGTAAAATAAAAGAAAAATTGATGAAAATAAGTGCAAAAGAGGAAAATGGTGTGAAAAACTAAAAATAAAGGTGGCAAATCGAAAAAGAACGTGAGAACTCACTCCCCCAAGCTAAATGGCACAGTGTCCTCAATGTGCAAAGTGTGGCACACCGAGAGACAAGGAATGTGAGGGGTAAGTGAGGATGCATGCATGAGGGAAAAAAGAAAATAAAAATAAAGAAATGAAAAATATGATGCGGACATGATGCATGCAAAGATAGGAGTGATACAGATATATAGATGTGGCACCAAAAACTCTCCCTCTCTCCCAAAAAAAAGATATATAAAGATACGATCAGAATGAGAATCCCAAAATGAGTGAGGGGAGGGAGGGGGGTAAAAAATGCATCAGGACCCAGCAAAAACGGGTAGCACAACGGCAAAAATAATCGATGGCATCAAGGGTGCCTAAGAAAATGGTGTTGTGCCGTCTCCGTCCTGAGGCGGAGGACGTGGTGGTGGTGCAGGCTGCTGAGCAGGTGTGGGTGTGGAAGTGGTAGCAGGCTGAGTGTGTGTGGAAGTGGGGGTGGGAACCAGCTGGGTGGGCGGGGGTACGCGTGGGAGTCGCTCTAGGACCTGGGTAAGACAGTAGTGAATGTGTGGAAGCAGGTCGAAGCGGTGAGCCTTATCGGTGACGGTGGTGGACAGGGTCCTAAGGTCGCCTCTGAGGCCACTCACCGCCCCCTCTAGAGCACGAATGCTCTGAAGTACAGTGTCAGAGGGAGGTGGTGCAGAGGGACGCACCGGTCTGGGCTGTGCAGGGCGGGGCTGGCGTACTCTGGTAGCGTAGGTGACGGGCTCAGCAGGCAAGGGAACAAAAGGTGCTGCACTCGCAAGTGGGGGCCTGGCCTCAGTGCGAGGCTGGCCAGGACGGTGAGAAGTGGAGGCAGCAGCAACGAAAGAAGACTACAAAAGAGGCAGCGAGGCGGCCAGAGAGGTCGGTGGCACAGAAGTGTGGACAGACGCCACGACACTCTCAGAAAATACAACAGCGGTGGAGACAGAGGCAGAGACTACGGTCTCTACAGCGGTGGCAAAAGAGGGCTCTCCGCACTCAACTATGGTCGGCGGGCACTCGGGTGGGACAGAGGAAACGGGCTCAGCAGACAGAGGGCCAGTGGTGGTGGTGACAGCCTCGGAAGCAGTGGAAGTGGGCTCAGCTAAGGTACTCCCGACACCGACAGAGGTGTGGACAGAGGTGTCAGGAGCAGCAGAAACATCGGGGATAGGCTAAGGGGCCACTGGGTCAACAGGGGCAGCAGGCTCGGCAGGTGCAACAGGGTCTGCGGGGGCAGCGTGGGCCTGCTCGGCCTCCTCGGCCTCGAGCACGTATGCGGCAGGGATCAGAACATCCATCGTAGGGAGCCAGTCCACATGGGCCGGTGCAATCTGAGTCCGAGCTGGGCTCGGAAGAGTCATGTAATCGGTACCGTAAGGGCCGTGCAGCCAGACCCAGTGTCGCTCACCGTGCGGACGAAGCATCTTCATCCGGGCCATAACATCAATCGACAGAGAAGTGGGGCCCGGTGCTCGTCGCAGGTCGTCAGGGAAGTCCTCGCCGGTCATAAGAGCAAGCAAGGTGATCAGGCCGCCGCAGCATATCGGTGAGCGAGCGCCCACCGATACGATGATGCGGTCGCCGCGACATCAATCACGACGGCGTGGACCAACTCATCGCCATCCCTAGATAGAGCTCTGGGCCGTGTCATCGCGTAGAGCATATAGAGCTCCGGCGTGGACATCGTGCCCGGCTCATATCTGGCCAAAAAGGTCGTCGCCATAAGGCACTGAGCTATACGGAGGCAGGGATGGACAATGGCCGAGGCCTTGGCCCTACTAGGGTCAAAGGCAGCGTGAAGACCCGTAATCCGGGCCCAGAAGGCACCGGCGTCGAAGGAAGGTGGGGGGATATGGGTGGGGGCGTAACCTCGGTCGGCCCCGGGGACATCGGGCCACGAGAAGAAGGCTCTCATCATACCGAGAGTGACCTGGCACTCCCGGTCCATGAACCGAATTGAGCATCCCTCGTCGGGCCGGGCGATCGAACTAAGTACCTCAAGTGTCGGGCGGATAAACGTGTCCGCCGACACCTGAAAGAAATCTCGCCAGCCCACGTTGTCGTACAACGTGAGCATCCCCTCTAGTACCCCCAGGCGTCCTAGGTCGACAAGGTGTGCAAACCTGGAGGGTACGATCGAGCACTGGGAGATACGCTCGAAAGCGATGCGGTGTGCGTCGTTCTGGAACGTGATCCCCAACGGCCCGATAAGTGGAGCCGGAGGTGGTGGCTGTGGAGCGGCTGGGAGCGGCTGTGCGGGCTCTGCAGGCTGTGCGGGGTGTGCAGGGCCTGCAGGCTGTACTGGGTGGACGGGGTGTGTGGGAGAAGGCGGAGGAGAGTCCTCCAACTCGGGGGAGGGGCCGGCATCATCCGACCGCTTCCGCTTGGCGGAAGCTCTCCTCGACCGCGGCCGTGTCCGGGGCGGCATATGGGCCCCGAGCGCGCGTCGAAAAGCGTGAAAAGTGCGGCGTGTGCAAAATAAAGGAAAGAGTATACCACGACACGCCGCGAGTGTAAAGCAATGGAAGCGTGCGAAGACAACGCCTCCGCGAAGCCCGAATCAGTCCCTAGAAGCTCCCCTGGGCTCCCCTAAGCTCCCAAAAACAACCTGCGCATGAAATGGAGATATCAGCGGGTAATATTCAAAACGTATGGAGCATTAGGGGTATAATAGATAGATATAGAAATTAATTTGGGTTTGGGGTTCGTTTAACGCATGGATCCTCGAAAAACACAAAAAAGAGGAGAAAAAGGGCTAAATAAGCGATACCGGAGGTGGCCGGAGATGTGGCCGCCGGCGACGACTCGGGCGAGGAGCGGCGGCGGCTCGGCCGGCGGTGGCTGGCCGAGCAGCGGCGCGGTGACGTCGGTCGGGCGAGTAAGGGGCGAGTTCGGGCGAGGGAGCTGAGGGGTCGGGCGATTTCCGTTTGCGTCGTTTCGAAAAACGAGCCCGACCCCGCCCCCTTTTATAGGAAAAGTTACGACTCGGCCGAGTGACTGTGTCACTCGGCCGAGCGAGATCAATGGAAAATCCCTACCCGCTAACGCTTCGGCCGAGTGGCCTTACCAGCCTCGGCCGAGTGGAGTAAGTCCATTCGGCCGAGTGGCTCAAGCTACTCGGCAAGACTCGCCATAGGAGCGTATCCGTTTTACTCGGCCGAGTGAATATATATACTCGGCCGAGTAGCAGTTATACTGAAATCAGGAAAATAAACAGAGAGTTGGGTACAGCAGACTTCCCTCGTTCGTGGGCGGCTCGGCCGGACGAACTTGTGTACTCGGCCGAGTGACTAGTATGCTCGGTCGAGTGAGCCTTGTCTTCTGCTGTTTGTCTTCGTTTGGGCTCTAAACTCCGTCTTTCTTCCTCCAGTCGATTTCATCTTCCTCCTAATCATCGAGCGCCTTCCTGGGGCACTCCTTGTCGCCTCGTGCATCCTCCTAATGATGGGTACCTCATTCTCCTCTCCTGTCAGGAAAAATAGGACCCGTTATCACAAGATTTTTGGGCGAACGACTCAAAACACTAAAAATTTCTAGAACAAAAATAAAAGAAAAGTGAAAATAAAGCAATAACCGTCGGGTTGCCTCCCGACAAGCGCTCGTTTAAGGTCGTGAGCTCGACCCCCTATGATTTTCAATTAATGCGGGATGTTTGGTGCATATGAGATGCACCCATCAAACTTTCCGGGGAGAACGCTTGGATTCGGAAGTTGCGGCGGCGTGTTCTCCCTCGGTGGTCTCCCGTCTCGAATAGTGTTGGGGGAAGGGTCCCCCAAGCTAGCTTTTGCTCCGGTCAACGGCTTCACCGGTGACGCTGATTTCCGTATCGGCGGAGCTTTCTTCGGAGACTTCAATTTCGAGAGCTTGCAGAGCTCTCGAATCCTTGCGACATCAGCGTCGCCTTCATCACTTTCAGCGGAGAGGTCGGGGGAATCATTTTTCTTCTCATCTTGGCCTAAATCCGGGCCTTCCTCGAAATCCTCATCGAAAAGAGCGCCAATCGAGTGGGGGATCGCCTCCTCAATTACCTCATCAAGGAGGTATGAAAGATCATCCGGCCGTCCCTTAAGTAGATATATTCTATTGATTTCTCCCGTTGGGACTCCCTCGGAATAATGCTTGAGTCTCTGACCATTTACCTTGAACGAGGCTCCGTCCTTGCTTTCCAACTCGAAGGCCCCTCCCGGTTGTATGTTCTTAATGGTGAAAGGTCCGGACCAACGTGACCTCAACTTTCCGGGAAATAGTCGGAGCCGGGAATTATAGAGTAAGACCTTGTCTCCTACCTTGAAGTCTGTGACGGTTATGCGGGCATCGTGAAGAATCTTGGTCCTTTCTTTGTAAATTCTCGAGCTCTCGTAGGCGTCTCTCCTTATTTCATCAAGCTCGTTGATGTCCAAGAGTCGCCTCACCGCCGCACTCTTGTAGTCGTAGTTAAAGGTCTTGATGGCCCAATATGCGCGGTGTTCCAACTCTACCGGCAAGTGGCAAGCCTTCCCATAAACTAGTCGGAACGGTGTGGTACCGATGGGAGTGCGAAAGGCCGTGCGATATGCCCATAGAGCATCGTTTAGCTTCATTGACCAATCCTTTCTAGATCGATCCACGGTCTTCTCAAGAATTTGCTTGATCTCTCTATTTGAGACTTCCACTTGGCCGCTTGTCTGGGGGTGATATGCCATGCCAACTCTATGGTTTACTCCGTACTTCTTTAGCATGGCTTCAAACTTGTTCTCTATGAAGTGGCTCCCCCCGTCGCTTATCAAGGTACGAGGCACTCCGAAGCGCGGGAAGATATTTTGCTTGAAGAACTTGGAGACGACCCTTGCATCATTAGTAGGGGTGGCGATTGCTTCCACCCATTTGGAGACATAGTCGACGGCCAATAGGATGTATTTGTTACCATTGCTCGACGGAAATGGTCCCATGAAGCCTACTCCCCAACAATCAAAAAGCTCAATTTCTTGGATGGGCCTCATTGGCATCTCATTGCGCTTGGAGATATTTCCGGTCCGTTGGCATCTATCGCACCCCTTTACAAAGTCGTGGGTGTCTTTAAACATTGTCGGCCAGAAGAACCCGCTCTGCAAAATCTTAGCGGTAGTTTTAGAGGCGGTATGATGTCCTCCGCATGGTAGACCGTGGCAATGCAAAATGATGGATGTCATCTCCTCTTTAGAAACACACCTCCGAATGACACTATCCTTGCATATCTTGAAGAGGTATGGATCTTCCCAGAAATAGCTACGGACCTCATGAAGAAATCTCCTCTTTTGATGCGTGGGCATCCCATGCGGTTTAATTCCACAAGCCAAGTAGTTGACGAAGTCCGCGTACCAAGGGACTTCTCCGGTCCTTACGGCATATAGCCTCTCATCCACGAATGTGTCGTCGATAGGCAAACTCTCATCCTCCTTGTCGCGAATGAGCCTAGATAAATGATCCGCCACGACATTGTCCGTATCCTTCTTATCTCTGATCTCTAAGTCGAATTCTTGCAACAAGAGTATCCACCTAATCAACCGAGGTTTGGCCTCCTTCTTGTTTAAAAGATACTTCAATGCCGCATGGTCGCTGTGGACAATCACCTTGGAACCAAGGAGGTAGGAGCGAAACTTCTCTATGGAATAGACGACCGCTAGAAGCTCTTTCTCGGTAGTTGTGTAGTTTTTCTGCGCGTCATCCAATGTCTTGCTCGCGTAGTATATCGCATGAAGCTTCCTATCTTTTCTTTGTCCCAATACCGCTCCAATGGCTTGGTCGCTAGCATCACACATTAGCTCAAAAGGAAGGCTCCAATCCGGTGGTTGTATGATGGGTGCGGAGACTAGTGCTTCCTTCAAGGTGTTGAAGGCTTGCAAGCATTCTCCTGAAAAAATAAAAGGAATATCTTTAGCGAGCAAGGAAGTAAGTGGTCGGGCAATCGAGGCGAAATCCTTGATGAAGCGGCGGTAAAACCCCGCGTGACCAAGAAAGCCTCTAATGCCCTTGACATTAATAGGAGGAGGGAGTTTCTCGATTACCTCAATCTTTGCTTTATCTACCTCAATTCCTCTCGAAGAGACAAGGTGTCCGAGAACTATACCTTCCGTGACCATGAAGTGACACTTCTCCCAATTGAGAGTGAGATTGTTTTGTTGGCACCTCTTTAGGACTTTAGTAAGATTGTCCAAGCAAGAGTCAAACTCACTTCCATAAACCGAAAAATCATCCATAAAAACTTCCATAATATTTTCAATGTAATCGGAAAATATGGATGTCATACACCTCTGAAAGGTGGCGGGAGCATTACAAAGACCAAACGGCATCATACGGTAGGCATAGGTGCCATAGGGACAAGTAAAAGTCGTCTTCTCTTGGTCATCTTCGTGCAAAGGGATTTGGAAGAATCCCGAATATCCATCTAGATAGCAAAAGTATTTATGTTTTGCTAGGCGTTCAAGCATTTGATCAATGAAGGGCAATGGGTAATGGTCCTTTCGGGTGGCTTTATTGAGTTTCCTATAGTCAATGCACATTCGCCATCCCGTGACGGTGCGCGTAGATATGGGCTCACCTTTTTCATTTTTTATGACAGTCATCCCCCCTTTCTTGGGGACGACGTGAACGGGGCTAACCCATCTACTGTCAGAGATAGGATAAATAATACCGGCGTCGAGCAATTTTAGGATTTCCTTTTTAACCACCTCCTTCATATTAGGGTTTAACCGCCTTTGAGGCTCTATGGAGGTGGCGTCGGTATCCTCCAAATGGATCCTATGCGTGCAAAGCCTAGGGCTTATCCCTTTTAGATCGGAGATAGTGTAGCCAAGGACATCTTTGTGGCTCCTAAGAACGTCTAGGAGTTTTTCAAGTTGGTCTGGCGTGAGGTGGGAGTTTACTATCACCGGGAAAGTTAATTTGTTACCCAAAAAGGCGTACCTTAGATTCGGAGGTAATTGTTTAAGTTCTACCTGAAGAGGCGCTGCTCCTTCTACTTCATCAGCTCGCATGAGTTTGGCTTCTTCCTTGTCAGCCGGGTTTAGCTCGTGTTCAGGTGGCGCGCTCTCTTATGAAGAGTCAGACTCACTACTTAGTGAAGACGATGCATCGAAATAGGCGCTCTCCGATTCTGTGCTAGCATCGTCAGAACTTTCACTCGGTTCCGGTTCGTTCCTGGAATCAAGAAACACATCAGACGACTCATAGAAGCAAGAGTAAGTGTCATGGGGGTGTAACTCCCTGAACGTTGGTTTGCTCTAAAGATTCTCCCGGAGTATAGTGATCCTCGACACTTATTCTACCGTCTTCGAAATATAGCTTGTCGTCCATCATATCAACTCTGACATTGCCCCCGATAGTCCCATCCGGGGAGACTTGATCCATCACAAAACTAGCGAACAGTTGTTCGTCGGGGTCCTTGATATCGATCGCAAAAGTTCCGGTCGCATGGACCTCATCGACGAGCTCCTTAAGGAGGCCTGTGAAGGAGTCATAATCTTCCTGACTGAGCTCTGTCGTCGACATTGCATCCTCCATTTTCCCTGTTAAGATCTTATGCAAAATACGGGGAGAATATGCAAATAGGGCTGCAAACAGAGTTAGAAAAAGATATAGAAGAAGGTAAAGAGGGTAAAGAAAAGAAAAATAACCGGGTGGTCGATGCCGAACACCGTCAAAATGTCCTCCGCGGCAACGGCGCCAAAAACTTGATCGCTCTGGAATGTAACCCAAAGAACGGTTGTAGTTTTACCGCAAGCGCACGGTATAGCGGCGAGCGGGATATCGAACACAGGGAGGACGAATGACCATGCTTGTTCCAATCAACCTGGCTATTTAAGAAGAGAGAAATTTGCCTTTGGCGATCCTGTCACAATCGTCAGACAAAGTACGGAAATATCAAATCAAATAAAGAACGTCTAGGGAATGGGGAATCCCCGCTACTCACCATATCTCGTCAATGTGGTTCATCGGCATCAAAATTGCTAGAAGAAGATTTTGGATGAACTAGTTGCAACTGAATGTAGAACCAAGCTCACGCTCTCGCGCTGTTGCCGGTCTATAGCTATCCTAGGTTCGGGTCCAATCTCTTGTAAACCCTAGCCTAGGAAAGCTAGCATTAGGATCAACATCATCGTTCAATCGCGCACCGAGCCCACTCTCGTGCAAACTCGGGCCACGACCTAGGTTGGGATAGTTCCTACCCGTCCAATCTCTTGCAAACGGGTATCGGCACGGAATTGCAACCGGGAACCCTAGTATCGGTCCAATCTCTTGCAAACCGATACTACGGAAATTCGATTCCAATCCAATTCGGATTTCTAGGGTTTCCTATCGAATTGGGATCCAATCTCTTGCAAATCCCAATCTGTATGAACTCCTAGCTATCCGTAGTAAATCACTCCCAAACTAATCCTAAATAGCAATTCTAGCAAAATCTCTACTAATTCGTCACAAATATGAAATTGGGCTTGTAGGGTTCATCCCCACGCCCCAAGACGTGGAGACTACTCACAATTCATAGCAAGATCACAAAAATAAGCAATGAAATAAGCAATAGAATTCATCACAATATTGAGATATGTAATAAAAATAGAATTTTTAGAGGAGAGAGACACAAACCAATGGAGTTCTTCAAATAATTCAACAAAAATCCACTTTTGTCTCCTCTCCAATCTCAAGAATAAAGCTAAAAAGTTTAATCTAAAAAAGCTGCAAAAATCTAAAGGAAAAGCTCTCCAAAACTAGGGTAAAAACATGGGTTAAATACCCCCCAAAATCGTCCAAAAACTGTGACCAAAATACCCCTGCGCAGCCTGAAATCCGCAATTTTCGCTACAGGCAGCGCGTCGCACTCTGCCGAGTGACAAAAGTCGCTCGGCCGAGTGAGAAACCCTGTAAATTTCCAGTAAGTAGGGGCCTTCAGGGGTCTTCACTTCGGGGGCGGCTCGGCCGAGTGAGTTGTCGTCACTCGGCCGATGGCTTCTTGGTACTCGGGCGGTCGGGATTATCCACTCGGCCGAGTGGGTCTTCTGAAGCTCAGGCAGACGAAAAACAGTAAGTTGGCGATTTTTGAATAGCTTCGTCTGGGCACCACTCGGGCGGACGGGATCTCGTCACTCGGCCGATGTGGTCTCCGTCGCTCGGCCGAGTGCACGTATGAAACGTATCCGATCTGGTCGGCCGAGCGGTGTCTCGCTGGTCGGCCGAGTGACTCCTTCACTCGGCCGAGTGGGACACCAAAAATGCCCAAACAGCTTGTTTTGGCCTCCTCGTCGCTCTTGCAACGTCCTTTCTTCTTCCGCTCCTCTCCAACAGCAAAATACCCCTCGGGGAGGTCGTCGGTGACCCTCTGGAGTAAGCGCATCTCGAGATCACTCCAAATCGCTCCAAATCACCTGAAATGCGACAAAAACAACAAATCGTGAAAAGCATCGCAATATCGTCGATATATCGTGAAAAACATGATTTGGGCGATCTAAATGGCATGCAAACATGCGGGAAAAAAGTGTAAAATAAGGAGTGATCAAGACCAAGCCCCGATCCTCGAGCCGAGCTATGGAGGAGAAATTTGTGAAGGCGAAAGAATGTGTAAGATGGAGTTTGTGATACCTCCGTTGTAGATCGTGAAGATCCGGCCCCGGTGATGATGGCTCTCCCCTCTTCATATAGGCGAATCCCATAGTAATGGGCCATGATGAGACATCATGGTCGCTATTGATGAGGTCGTGTTAATGGGCCCTGTTGACCCCCATAATTGCCATGCTTTATGGAGGGATAAATGCCATGAAGGTGGAGTGATGGCATTGAAAGTGGCCGCCATTATTGGGGAGTGATGGCCATGAAGTCGGTTGCCATATTTGGCGAGCCATGAAGGTGGCTGCCATAATTGGTGGATCATGATGACACTGGGCGGTTGCCATACTTGGCGAAGGCTTCCTCGATTTGGGCCCCGACTTCCTCCACTACGGAAGTGGGCAGTCTTTTGGGCCTTTGTCTTGGGCGGATAAGCGCGGCCCGCCTGTGAGATCTCTTGGTCCGGGGCCTCAAGGCCGTAGCAGGCCGGTTGACCAGTCGTCGTTGACTTGGCTATTCCGGGCCCGGTCAAAATAGTCATAACAATTGCCCCCATCTTCTGAGCTCTACCATTGTTAAGGTTGAGGTCGGGAGATGTAGTATAAGGGGGGAGAAGTTGCTTTCTCTGTAAAGTTTTTGGTCCGTCTTGCGGAGTTGGCTAGATCGTCGGTCCGAGATTCGTTCGGTTGCGAGAGGGATCTCCCCTCGACTTACGGCCGACGAAGGAGTGGGTCGACCAGCTGGGGGAGTTGTCCCCAGCACTGAGATTGAGCTCGTCTGTTTGGTGGCGAGGGGAGTTGCCCCTCGACTCACGGCCGACGAAGGAGATTCGTTCAGTGGCGAGGGGAGTTGCCCCTCGACTTACGGCTGACGAAGGAGATCCGTTCGGTGAGCTCGTCTGTTTGGTGGTGAGGGGAGTTGCCCCTTGACTCACGGCTGATGAAAGAGATTCGTTTTGTGGAGAGTGGAGTTGCCCCTCGACTTACGGCTGACGAAGGAGATCCGCTCGGTGGCGAGGGGAGTTGCCCCTCGATTTACGGCCGACGAAGGAGATTCGTTCAGTGGTGAGGGGAGTTGCCCCTCGACTTACGGCTGACGAAGGAGATCCGTTCGGTGGCGAGGGGAGTTGCCCCTCGATTTACGGCCGACGAAGGAGATTCGTTCAGTGGCGAGGGGAGTTGCCCCTCGACTTACGGCTGACGAAGGAGATCCGTTCGGTGGCGAGGGGAGTTGCCCCTCGATTTATGGCCGACGAAGGAGATTCGTTCAGTGGCGAGGGGAGTTGCCCCTCGACTTACGGCTGACGAAGGAGATCCGTTCAGTGAGCTCGTCTGTTTGGTGGCGAGGGGAGTTGCCCCTCGACTCACGGCTGACGAAAGAGGTTCGTTCAGTGGCGAGGGGAGTTGCCCCTCGATTTACGGCCGACGAAGGAGATTCGTTCAGTGGCGAGGGGAGTTGCCCCTTGACTTACGGCTGACGAAGGAGATCCGTTCGGTGGCGAGGGGAGTTGCCCCTCAATTTACGGCCGACGAAGGAGATTCGTTCGGTGGCGAGAGGAGTTGCCCCTCGACTTACGACCGACGAAGGGGTGAGTCAGCTATCCGGGGGAGTTGCCTCGACCATTCGACCGATCCGTTCATTCGGTGGCGAGGGGAGTTGCCCCTCGACTTACGGCCGAAGAAGAAGTGAGGACCTTGTGAAGACTTTCGAAGATTCCATGGCGGCGCTCTGCCACTACTTTGTCCCACTCGGGTTGATGCAGGTGCTGTTCGACAAGCGGGAACCCAGCAGCTCAGTCGGTGGTGCTTCGGCCAGATCGGCTCGGCCATGATCGGGGGAGCAGTCTGGATGCTCGAACTCAGACGGTGGCGCTTCGGCCAGATCGGCTCGGCCTCGGTCAGAGGAGCGGTCTGGATGCTCGAACTCGGACGGCCGTGCTTCGGCCAGATCGGCTCGGCCACGGTCGGAGGAGCTGCTTGGTTGCTCGAACTCAGACGGTGGTGCTTCGGCCAGATCGGCTCGGCCACGGTCGGAGGAGCGGTCTGGATGCTCAACTCGGACGATGGTGCTTCGCCCAGATCGGCTCGGCCACGGTCAGAGGAGCAGTCTGGATGCTCGATTGGTTCAACAGCTCCGTCGTAGTGGGAATAACTTTGTAAGCTCGCCAAGGTGGCTTGGCGTTGAGACTCAGATGTTTGGCAAGGCGATCGAATTCGTCTGGTCGGCCTCCTCCTGGGTCGGTTGAACTGGTGTGGTCGGCCTCCTCTTGGACGGGTCGGCCTCGTCTGGACATAGCTCCAGTTCCATTTCCAACTTTAGCTCCAGCTACAGCTTTTGTCTGGATCATATCTCCAGCTCCAGCTCCAGCTCCAGCTTTTGTCTGGATCGTATCTCCTGCTCCAGCTTCAGCTTCTGTCTGGATCATATCTCCCGCTCCAGCTCCAGCTCCAGCTTTTGTCTGGATCCTTGCTCCTGCTCCAGCTCCAGCTCCAGCTTTTGTCTGGATCCTTGCTCCTGCTCCAGCTCCAGCTCCATCTTTTGTCTGGATCCTTGCTCCAGCTCCAGCTTTTGTCTGGATCCTTGCTCCTGCTCTAGCTCCAGCTCTAGCTTTTGTCTGCTTGCTACCTTCTGGTTGGTGGAACTCGCCGTTAAGTCTCCATACGGTTCGTGTACGAGTTAGCTCAGCGCGGGCCTGGAAACTTGGCAGAGCCACTCGGAAGGGCCCGAGCGTGGAGATGGAAGCCCGATTGAGGGATTGTAAATTCGACACTGGGGGTAGGTCCATGCTGATGGCATTCCTACGGACTTCTCTGGCTGCCAGTGGATGGTAATCCCTGAGGATCTGGTCATCGAGGATGAGTCTGGGCCATGTGGATGGCTTGGTCAGCAGGATCATGTTTGTGGCCTGAGCCCGGCAGTGGGATCTGTTCGGCTTCGGGCCCGTAGAACCCCCTAAGTGGCAACGTCGAGCGACATTGTCGGATCGACAATGGTGGTCGTCTATGCCACGGACATGGTCGAGATATCAGGGTAGAAGAAAGCCTCTCTGGTCAATGGTGAGGGGATGGAGTAACTCCCAGAGGTGGCAGAGGCGGGTGAGACGATGTGGGCCCCTCGGGAGCGTGCGGTGGACATGTGTACAAGCCGGAGGTGGCGTCATTCGCGGTGGCGTTGACAAAGACGGAGCTAGTTGCGGCGGGGGTGAAGCAATGCAGGGGGAAACCTGGGGCCTCGAGTTGCTTCGGTCGTCGCCGCGTCGATGGTTCGTGCATGATGATCCTAATATCCGAGGCTCCACTTCGTTGGCATCTTAGCAAGCCAACCTCCCACCTGAGCTTGAGGCGTTTCGTTGATGATCTCATGCTTTTTGACGGGGAATCTCCGAGCTCGGCTTGCTAGGTATAATGCTCAGTGAGTCTGATGGATCGGCTCCTTGAGCTTGGTTGGATCTGCCCAGTTTGTTTGGCAATGATGCTCGCCAAGGAGATTTGGCTCGGCATGGTCAACAGCGGTCGGTTGAGACACGATCGGCCCAGGCCGGCTTCGCCTGAGGATCGTGGGGCTCGGCGATCAGGAGGAGCATTGATCGGGATCTGAGTTTGGAATTGATCCTATCAATGCCAGCTTCATCGGGGAGGACTCCACCCTCATGATGGTGGATGAGGGTCGACGAGGCTTTGGATGAGGCATGAAGGCTTGGATCAGGGTCTGTCGAGGCATCATTTCTTTGGTCGATCTCTAACAAGGGATGTCGAGCTTCGACCGGGATCGCTTGCATCTCCACCGCGCGCATTGCTACCGCACGTCGCCGGTGGATCTGTTGGATCAGCTTGAGGAACGGAAAAATCCGACAGTCCAAAGAAGGGTCGAAAGAGCACCACCTTTGATTTTAATGAGGGTCGAAGCAGTCGATCCAGTGGCGAGGTTGACCCAGCCGAGGACAAGAAGCGCTCGTCGATGCCTCCAACAGGCCGTGCCTCTGGGTTGAAGTTCGATGCAAGTTGATCGAAGGTCGGACCAACAATGGATTAAGGAGCAAAGTCTCGATCTTGGTCGCAAGTTTGTTCCGTAGAGTTCTGCAGGCTTGGCCAGGCCTGCTTGGTTTGGGCGGCTCATCGAGCTCGGACGGAGGTAGCTCCACGAGCTCGGTGGATCGGCCAGAGGCCAGCCCCACTTGATCGGCACCCTGCTTGATCGGCAGGGGTTTGGATAGCAGATCCGCTCGGAGGGACGGTCTAGAGATGAGATCGCTTTTGGTGGGAGGAGCTCCAAGCTCAATCAGATCTGCCGTCAGATCGTCCCCAACCATTCCTTGATCGCCATACATTTCTCCACCAGATCGATCAGACAGGCAGACTCGCGGAGAGGTAGATGGGATCAGCCGCGAGAAGAGGACTTTGTGCGGACGATGTCTCGGTTCGATGGCTCGATTCTTGGTTTGGATCGGAGATCGGACGGAAAGCAGCAGAGGCAAGAACTCTCGTTCCTCTGCTATTGATGACGATCCATGGGGATTTGTCTCCATGCGCCTGGCACTTGCCACTGTTGAGAGACTTCGAACATCGATCAGCCGAAGGGATCCGTCCATTGGCCATGTCATCCACCCCCCCCCCCCCCCCCCCCCCCGGCGACCGGGCCCGAGCTCGTCCACCACCGAGATGATGTCGGATGCCATGGACTCTGTATAAGCGGATTGGCTGAAGAGAGTTCAGATGAGGGCCTTACAGGCCGGTGGGGGATCACCGTCGCTAGTTGGTCGTGAAGAATTTGTGCCGCTGCTAGGACCCGAGGGTTTTTTGCACCGTCTTTGGAGGTGATGTGGTCATGGAACTTCGCTGAAAAATAACCCTAACCCTTTCATCGAGTCTTTATTAAAGAGGGTTGGTCTGTTAATAATTGCATCGGGCGATTTTTCCAATGTTCACAAATTCTATTAGAATCAAACTTGGATTCCCTGGCGAGGCTGCCATTTGTGTGAGGTCTGAAGGTGGCCCACCCATGTGGACTAATTATGCTTACCTCACACGTACATCCCCAACTTTTTTGAGCCTGCTCATCATCTAGGGGCATCAATCATTGCTTGCACTGCTGCCCAAGGCTGGGGCTTCGCTCGGCAGTGGGGTCGGCCACCCCATGTTGTGCTTGCAGAAGTGGCTGTTGCCTCTCGAAGGTGATGAGGCTATCTCAAATGTTAATTTGAGAGAAAAGGTTGATGGGTTTTGAAGGAAAAAACTCCCACCACCACTTATTCTCTCGAGAGAGATTCGGAACGAGTCATTGTCGGTGTGGAAGATGACGTGGATATCGACTCGATCCCACAGACGGCGCCAGATGTTTACGGGTGATTTTTCACCCGCAAATTGATAGTATGGAGGGTGCGGGGTCAACGCGGTCAAAGGGGACACGCGGGACCCCCGTGTTGTCGTGGTAGTCACGTGAGACGGAGATGACCCGGGTGATGGCGCGTTCGCTTGAGCAGGAAGGCGCCGTTCCGATCTCCGGCGGGCCGAGGGTAGACTCAGCGGGATGACAACTTCCGTGATCGGTAGAAGGCGGGGTCGCTCGGTGAGGGGGCGCGCGGATATTCGCGTCGGCTAGCCGAGGGATGGCCTCGGCAGAGCGACTATCTTCTGGTGGTGGAGACGAACGGGCTCGGGGACGATGGCGCTCGGCTCCGGCTGTGATGACGCTGAGGGGTAGCCTCGGCGTCGCAGGATCTCCTGGACCTGAATGGACGAAGGAGCTCGTCAGGGGGTCGGACCTAGGTTCCGACCGAATCCTCTCCGATGCCAAAGTCAGATCTATTCTGAGGGATGCTCGGTGGGATCGGGCTCGGTTCACGGAGAGACCAAGCCCCGATCCTCGAGCCGAGCTATGGAGGAGAAATTTGTAAAGGGGGAAGAAGGTGTAAGATGGAGTTTGTGATACCTCCGTTGTAGATCGTGAAGATCCGGCCCCCGGTGATGATGGCTCTCTGTAATACCCTGTTTCCATATGTACACGTATTTATACGTATTTTGGCGTAAATGCGTATTGGGAGTATTCTCGTATTTTTCTTTAAATATTTTGGTGTAGAAATTATTTTTAAAATATTTTAAACTCATCTTTTGAATTTAGTAAATAGGAGTATTTGGATGAATACTTGTATTTATGGTGTATATGGTATTTCAACATGTATTTTTATTTTTGCAAAATACAAATTCCAAAATTGTTTTACCATGACATCTTAGCTTATTAGGTGTCATCTTGCTAATTAAGAAGGAGACACATGGCTTAGACTTTGACTAAATGAAAGGATGAGAGGGTTTTAGGGAGACCTAAAATCTAGGCAAAGAAAAAAAAAACAAGAAAATCCAATATTCTCTCACTCTCCCTCTCCTTCCCAATTCTGGCCAAAATTTCGTCTCCCCCTCTTTCACTCATTTGCTTCATTTTTCTCTCCACCAAGAACTCTTCCAAGCACACCTCTCATTCCTCATCATTCCTCCATCAAAATTCATCTCAAAAATCATCCCAAATCCATCTTTAGAAGCCAATTTGGAGCTTGAAGATAGGAGATTGAAGAAGGAGGCCCAAGAATTCTTCAAGGACTAAGAAGGGCCAAAGAAATTTTGGAGGACTTTGGAGGTAGAAATTCCTTTCACCTAGGTAGAATTTAGTTTTAGGACAAGGAGAATTGAATTAACTTTCATGAAACACTTTTGTTCTTCAATCTGAAATTTGATCCAGAAGAACTGAAACTTTGACTAAGTGCTGGGGTTAATTGGCTAATGAGAATGCTTTAGAAATTTTATATGTTGGGTATCTCATTGTTATGAACAACTTTCATTTAGATCATTTTGCCAAATTCTCACTGTATGATTTTATAAAAATTCGGATATGCATACTGGTTTTCAATCAAAACTGTTCTGAAATTCCAGTATTTTTATTCTCTGTTAAACTGAGAATATCTCCCAACATAGATGAAATAAAAATCTGAAAAATATATATTCATGTACACATGATATATGTTCAATTCAAAATGTAGGAGAAATATGACTTTTTCTGCAACTTGTCCAATTTCTGGCAGTTTTGACACTTTGTATTAAAACCAAGATTTCGGCCACAATTCTTATTGCAATTAGATGTTCTAGGACATTTTGGACAACTACTCTTCAAGATGCACAATACCTAATTTTTTATTTCATCCATATCTGCTTGTAAATGGGAGAAAAGCACTGAGAAGTTGATGCAATGTTTCTGTTTTTTAAGTATTGTCATCTGTTACTAAACAGATCACAATAAATCATCAATATCATATTATTTTCTGAAATTTGGTATGTCAATGTGAAACATCCATATCTACAACTTTCGTGAAGGGACCAGAGACAAATTCTGACTGTAGATAGGCTAAAAGTGATATTCTTTCTGCTGTAACAGTTTGACAGGTTCATATGCTAATTTTGCTTAGTACTTATCAAGGTGTAGTTTTGTTTGAAGTTAAGCTTGTTTGTGTTAATCATGTTCTCAATGACATGCTCTTGATACATGTAATTATGCAGATGGTTCATGAAATATTCGTTATGTTAATAATGTTTAAGTTCAATTTGTTTATGCTTTTGTGCTCACATTAGTATGTTCATAACGATGAGTTTGTGATGATATTCCATGCAATTCTTTAATTGAGGAGATGATGATGATGATGATGATGATGATGATGATGATGATATTTGTCAAAAGTTGGTTAAAAGCGGTATTCAAGACCGCTAGATGATTCGTTGACAAACGAAGTAACATCTTAAAAACTGAGAGTGAGAATGAGGAATGTATCAGTCCTCCTAAAGGAGGGTGACAGGGTTTGGGGGAAAACGGGTAAACTTTAGGAGTTAAGGAGCGGACGTATGAATTATGATTTCTCGCCCGATGTGTTGCCCCCAGAAGGGGAGTTGGAGAGGGCTAGAGAGGCCGCTGGTGTACTCGTAATGCACCATGACGGTAATTGATGGTTTTCTCCGTTTGTCCGACAGAAAAACCGAGCTGGTCTCGCTCCAGTACCTTACCCCGTTCGGGTACGGAGTTGCGAGAGGCCCCCTCCGGTGCTCGTGTTGCTGGTTGGGGTACCACTTTTTCACACACCCTGGGTGAAGTCTGCCTCCTTAACGTCCTACGGTTTACACGGGTTCCAAATATATGAATCAACAACTTATAGTAATTGTCTTTAATTTATAAATGTTGTTATCTCATGTCTCCTTACTTTTGTTTACTGTAATGCTGCTATCCCATGGTAATATATTCTTATGCTTCCTTTCAATATCTGCATTTCATAATATGGTTTCTAAGCATGTTTTGCACGTTCTCATAACAAGGTTCGCATGTTGGAATGTGATTACTTTTATGCACCATGAACCTTACTTGTTAGACCACCCTCCCTAGATAGACAGACCAATTCTAAAACTGGGTCCTACTAGAGTGTTAGGAGTTTCTACTGGGTCACGCGTTGACGTGTCCCCGTTGACTTTCAGGTCATGTGAGTTGGAGGTTGGAGATAGCGGCTGGAGCTTTGGAGTTGGTGATCTGTTGTAGTATTGGGTGGTGAGGGGTATGATGAGAGACTTGTATTTTTGGTGTTTATTTTTCGGGTGGACCTTTGTACTTAGAGTTGTGAATATGAAGATGTTGGTGTATGTATACGATGTATCAATGTATTAATAAAATGAATATTGTACTTTTGTTATTTTCTCAGTGTTTTTATCTGTGATGGAGTTTTACTTGTACTTCCCAGCACGTGCGTAGTACCTGCGGTGTTCTTCCTACTCTCTTCTTTTCTTTCTTTCTACGTAACACTCGCCTCTTCGGAAATACCTGATACGGATTCGTACTTATCGGGTATCCCGGAGACCGGGTCGTTACAGTTGGTGGCACATGCAGGTCTCCGCACTGCTGCGTGCGTAAGGATAGTGATGGTAATGCTCCATAAGGGTAGTTGTGTCCTAAGGTGGGTAGGTGATCGGCCTTAGGGTAAGTTCCTGGTATTAGGAGAACCGAGGCACAGAGCTTCTTGAGGGTAAACATGGGTAGTTGTTTGTATGTATACATATATGTATGGATGGGTACGTGTTTGCATGGATATATTAGTATTGTGTGCATATTGGCATGTATTCCTACAGGCATGTATCTATAGATTTATCTGTAAGTAAGCAGCATTATAGATACTTGTATGACTACTTGTGTGTATTATTATAACTTATAGTATAAGTGTTCGTATATGGACGAACTATGAGGTGTATGTATAGAAATGTTATTTATATGAATTAAGGAATAGATAATAAATGATGTGTAAATTTAAGTGTGAGGCATACTATCTGTGTAATGAAGTATTGAGTGTCATATATAAATATGTGCTAATACATGTTTTATTTACATCTGAGTGTATGTGGATGACTATATGATTTTATGTATAGTTGTAGGTATAAATACTGAATTATATATTTAAGGGATGTAAGGAGATAATTTGTATATGGATATCTGAGGGATGTTTATATATATGGAGTATTTGTGTGTATAAATATTAGTGTATAAATAAATTCGTGATGTATGTGTTGGTATATGGATGTTGCTTGTATGTCTGGGTGGATGTACATGTGGATGTATAAGAGTGTTTGATGGTATACATGTAATAATTATATGTGTATGCGGTTATGTGTTTGTATGAATATACAAGTATTATATGTCCGTTGTCGAATGTATATGTGTGCTATATTTATGTGCGTATCTGTATCTATACATACATGTATATGCTACTACCTTAGCTACATGTGTGACTATACGTTAGTATGTGATATTATAAGTATATGTGTTAGTATGTGGTTGCACTATCAGATGTAGGTGCAATAAAGTGATTGTATTGATTGAGATGTAAGTAGTAAGTATGTATATATATTTATAGTGTGTATCATGGACCGATATAGTTGATTGAGCTATAGGCGATGTATAGATACGGTATACCGGATGTCTTGGTAATATGTAATGTATTTGTACATGCTGATTGTGTAAATCCATGTGCGGATATTTATTTTCCATTAAAGCATGAGTGGGCATGCCCTAGGTATATTAGAGTTGTGTATTTGATACATATATGAAAGATGTATATGGTTGCATGTCTGACTGTAAGTGAATACACTTACACCAGTGTTGGATGTATATATCATTATGTGAATATCTGTGTGTGTTGGTATTATTGTATGCGACTCTATGTGATGACGTGTATGTGTATGCATACTATAAATGTGGTTGTGTAAATTGATATAGTGAGATATGTATATATGAGCAAAGCTACCATTGGATGTGTACCATAAGTAGTGTGTGAAATATATTGGCTTACTAATTGGTGTGTATAGATATACATAAGTAGGTATGCCAAGTTATGCAATTTTGGTGTACTTATATATCGTGTGATAATATGTGAGTGTAGCATATGAATGAGATTTATATATGTATATGTATTGTGTATACAAGAGAGAGAGTGTGTGTATATGTACTGAATTAATATAATTCTTGTGATATATATATATATAGTGTCGTATGTATATGTGTATATATATACATTGAATATGTGTTACGTTGACTATTTGTATGTAAGTATACTTGTGCAGTGTATATGTGGTTAAATATAGATTTACGTGAGTGAATATCGGATATGAACATATATGTATGTATTCTTGTATATATATAAAGTGAGTGTGTACTAGAAGGTTAATATAATATACATATTTACTATAGTGATATTTACTGTGTACATTCTTGTGTGCGACCTATTATATATATTTGTTTATATAATTGTAAGTGTTTATACTTATATGCTTAAGTGATATATTTGCGTATGGTTACCCACTTGATATGCGGTGCACCATATCAATGTGTATCATAATTGGTGTATGATTATTTACCATAAGTGCATCAATATATGGATTTACTTACTTATGTATGTATGTTAGCAAGGTTGCATACATATTGTTAGCAAGGTTGCATACATATTGGATGTGATATAGTAGTATAGATGGATGTATACTTGGTTGTATACTTGACCTATACTTTGATGTATCTAGGTATACCCATAGGTATGTGTATGTGTAAGTATGCTAGCTCTGTGACTTATGAGTATGGTGTGTTTAAATATCGTGTGAACATGTATGTATGTAGATAGATAGATATATATATATATATATATTTATAAGGAGTGTGTGATTACATATAGAGGTGTATGTATTTAGATATACCTATATGTAATCAGGATATAACATGTCTTTGAACATATACTTGTGTGAATCATTATGTGAGTACACATGTATTGAGTGAATAAATATTGGTGTGTATATTAATGCCTTGGGTGTATCTATATATTTCTACTTATTGCTATGTACGGCATTGACACATGTATATTGCTATGTATAGCATTGACACATGTATCCATATGCATAGGTGTACTAGCATGTGTGTACATATTAGTATGTACATATATGTGAGTGTTCTCATGTCCATATAGATATATATATGTGAGTACATTGTGTATATGGATGAATGTGGAATGTATAGTACTATGTACGTGTTGTGATGATTTGTCTGTGTGTATACCTATATCTTTGGATAGGAATGTGTGTATATATATATGTGTGTTTAATCTATGATATAGTGCAAGTATACATGGGTGTGTAGTATATACATATAGTGTTGTTTGTATTTCGTGGGTAAGGGGGACCCTTAGACTATTCAATCTCCGGTCAGACCCTTAGCATGGAAAGTCCGAGGGCGGACTTTGTTTTTAAGGTGGGTAGAATGTAATACCCCGTTACCATATGTATGCGTATTTATACTTATTTTGGAGTAAATGCGTATTGGGAGTATTCTCGTATTTTTCTTTAAATATTTTGGTGTAGAAATTATTTTTAAAAGATTTTAAACTCATCTTTTGAATTTAGTAAATAGGAGTATTTGGATGAATACTTGTATTTATGGTGTATATGGTATTTCAACATGTATTTTTATTTTTGCAAAATACAAATTCCAAAATTGTTTTACCATGACATCTTAGCTTATTAGGTGTCATCTTGCTAATTAAGAAGGAGACACATGGCTTAGACTTTGACTAAATGAAAGGATGAGAGGGTTTTAGGGAGACCTAAAATCTAGGCAAAGAAAAAACAAAAAAAAACAAGAAAATCCAATACTCTCTCACTCTCCCTCTCCTTCCCAACTCTGGCCAAAATTTCGTCTCCCCCTCTTTCACTCATTTGCTTCATTTTTCTCTCCACCAAGAACTCTTCCAAGCACACCTCTCATTCCTCATCATTCCTCCATCAAAATTCATCTCAAAAATCATCCCAAATCCATCTTTAGAAGCCAATTTGGATCTTGAAGATAGGAAATTGAAGAAGGAGGCCCAAGAATTCTTCAAGAACTAAGAAGGGCCAAAGAAATTTTGGAGGACTTTGGAGGTAGAAATTCCTTTCACCTAGGTAGAATTTAGTTTTAGGACAAGGAGAATTGAATTAACTTTCATGAAACACTTTTGTTCTTCAATCTGAAATTTGATCCAGAAGAACTGAAACTTTGACTAAGTGCTGGGGTTAATTGGCTAATGAGAATGCTTTAGAAATTTTATATGTTGGGTATCTCGTTGTTATGAACAACTTTCATTTAGATCATTTTGCCAAATTCTAACTGTATGATTTTATAAAAATTTGGATATGCATAGTGGTTTTCAATCAAAACTGTTCTGAAATTCCAGTATTTTTATTCTCTGTTAAACTGAGAATATCGCCCAACATAGATGAAATAAAAATCTGAAAAAAATATATTCATGTAGATCTCGAAGTCCTACCCCAACATCATATAACACATGATATATGTTCAATTCAAAATGTAGGAGAAATATGACTTTTTCTGCAACTTGTCCAATTTCTGGCAGTTTTGACACTTTGTATTAAAACCAAGATTTCGGCCACAATTCTTATTGCAATTAGATGTTCTAGGACATTTTGGACAACTACTCTTCAAGATGCACAATACCTAATTTTTTATTTCATCCATATCTGCTTGTAAATGGGAGAAAAGCACTGAGAAGTTGATGCAATGTTTCTGTTTTTTTAAGTATTGTCATCTGTTACTAAACTGATCACAATAAATCATCCATATCATATTATTTTCTGAAATTTGGTATGTCAATGCGAAACATCCATATCTACAACTTTAGTGAAGGGACCAGAGACAAATTCTGACTGTAGATAGGCTAAAAGTGATATTCTTTCTGCTGTAACAGTTTGACAGGTTCATATGCTAATTTTGCTTAGTACTTATCAAGGTGTAGTTTTGTTTGAAGTTAAGTTTGTTTGTGTTAATCATGTTCTCAATGACATGCTCTTGATACATGTAATTATGCAGATGGTTCATGAAATATTCGTTATGTTAATAATGTTTAAGTTCAATTTGTTTATGCTTTTATGCTCACATTAGTATGTTCATAACGATGAGTTTGTGATGATATTCCATGCAATTCTTTAATTGAGGAGATGATGATGATGATGATGATGATGATGATGATGATATTTGTCAAAAGTTGGTTAAAAGCGGTATTCAAGACCGCTAGATGATTCGTTGACAAACGAAGTAACATCTTAAAAACTGAGAGTGAGAATGAGGAATGTATCAGTCCTCCTAAAGGAGGGTGACAGGGTTTGGGGGAAAACGGGTAAACTTTAGGAGTTAAGGAGCGGACGTATGAATTATGATTTCTCGCCCGATGTGTTGCCCCCAGAAGGGGAGTTGGAGAGGGCTAGAGAGGCCGCTGGTGTACTCGTGAGGCACCATGACGGTAATTGATGGTTTTCTTCGTTTGTCCGACAGGAAAACCGAGCTGGTCTCGCTCCAGTACCTTACCCCGTTTGGGTACGGAGTTGCGAGAGGCCCCCTCCGGTGCTCGTGTTGCTGGTTGGGGTACCACTTTTTCACACACCCTGGGTGAAGTCCGCCTCCTTAACGTCCTACGGTTTACACGGGTTCCAAATATGTGAATCAACAACTTATAGTAATTGTCTTTAATTTATAAATGTTGTTATCTCATGTCTCCTTACTTTTGTTTACTGTAATGCTGCTATCCCATGGTAATATGTTCTTATGCTTCCTTTCAATATCTGCATTTCATAATATGGTTTCTATGCATGTTTTGCACGTTCTCATAACTAGGTTCGCATGTTGGAATGTGATTACTTTTATGCACCATGAACCTTACTTGTTAGACCACCCTCCCTAGATAGACAGACCAATTCTAAAACTGGGTCCTACTAGAGTGTTAGGAGTTTCTACTGGGTCACGCGTTGACGTGTCCCCGTTGACTTTCAGGTCATGTGAGTTGGAGGTTGGAGATAGCGGCTGGAGCTTTGGAGTTGGTGATCTGTTGTAGTATTGGGTGGTGAGGGGTATGATGAGAGACTTGTATTTTTGGTGTTTATTTTTCGGGTGGACCTTTGTACTTAGAGTTGTGAATATGAAGATGTTGGTGTATGTATACGATGTATCAATGTATTAATAAAATGAATATTGTACTTTTGTTATTTTCTCAGTGTTTTTATCTGTGATGGAGTTTTACTTGTACTTCCCAGCACGTGCGTAGTACCTGCGGTGTTCTTCCTACTCTCTTCTTTTCTTTCTTTCTACGTAACACTCGCCTCTTCGGAAATACCTGATACGGATTCGTACTTATCGGGTATCCCGGAGACCGGGTCGTTACAGTTGGTGGCACATGCAGGTCTCCGCACTGCTGCCTGCGTAAGGATAGTGATGGTAATGCTCCATAAGGGTAGTTGTGTCCTAAGGTGGGTAGGTGATCGGCCTTAGGGTAAGTTCCTGGTATTAGGAGAACCGAGGCACAGAGCTTCTTGAGGGTAAACATGGGTAGTTGTTTGTATGTATACATATATGTATGGATGGGTACGTGTTTGCATGGATATATTAGTATTGTGTGCATATTGGCATGTATTCCTACAGGCATGTATCTATAGATTTATCTGTAAGTAAGCAGCATTATAGATACTTGTATGACTACTTGTGTGTATTATTATAACTTATAGTATAAGTGTTCGTATATGGACGAACTATGAGGTGTATGTATAGAAATGTTATTTATATGAATTAAGGAATAGATAATAAATGATGTGTAAATTTAAGTGTGAGGCATACTATCTGTGTAATGAAGTATTGAGTGTCGTATATAAATATGTGCTAATACATGTTTTATTTACATCTGAGTGTATGTGGATGACTATATGATTTTATGTATAGTTGTAGGTATAAATACTGAATTATATATTTAAGGGATGTAAGGAGATAATTTGTATATGGATATCTGAGGGATGTTTATATATATGGAGTATTTGTGTGTATAAATATTAGTGTATAAATAAATTCGTGATGTATGTGTTGGTATATGGATGTTGCTTGTATGTCTGGGTGGATGTACATGTGGATGTATAAGAGTGTTTGATGGTATACATGTAATAATTATATGTGTATGCGGTTATGTGTTTGTATGAATATACAAGTATTATATGTCCGTTGTCGAATGTATATGTGTGCTATATTTATGTGCGTATCTGTATCTATACATACATGTATATGCTACTACCTTAGCTACATGTGTGACTATACGTTAGTATGTGATATTATAAGTATATGTGTTAGTATGTGGTTGCACTATCAGATGTAGGTGCAATAGAGTGATTGTATTGATTGAGATGTAAGTAGTAAGTATGTATATATATTTATAGTGTGTATCATGGACCGATATAGTTGATTGAGCTGTAGGCGATGTATAGATACGGTATACCGGATGTATTGGTAATATGTAATGTATTTGTACATGCTGATTGTGTAAATCCATGTGCGGATATTTATTTTCCATTAAAGCATGAGTGGGCATGCCCTAGGTATATTAGAGTTGTGTATTTGATACATATATGAAAGATGTATATGGTTGCCTGTCTGACTGTAAGTGAATACACTTACACCAGTGTTGGATGGATATATCATTATGTGAATATCTGTGTGTGTTGGTATTATTGTATGCGACTCTATGTGATGACGTGTATGTGTATGCATACTATAAATGTGGTTGTGTAAATTGATATAGTGAGATATGTATATATGAGCAAAGCTACCATTGGATGTGTACCATAAGTAGTGTGTGAAATATATTGGCTTACTAATTGGTGTGTATAGATATACATAAGTAGGTATGCCAAGTTATGCAATTTTGGTGTACTTATATATCGTGTGATAATATGTGAGTGTAGCATATGAATGAGATTTATATATGTATATGTATTGTGTATACAAGAGAGAGAGTGTGTGTATATGTACTGAATTGATATAATTCTTGTGATATATATATATATATAGTGTCGTATGTATATGTGTATAGAGGTTAATGGGCCAATGCTGACAGCGCTGGAAATTTTTCCAGCGCTGTCCGCATTTTGGGCGACCTAAAAGTATTTTATTTGAAATTTTTTTTTGCAGTAGTTAGATATACATTTTAGGAAGCTCCCTACAAAATTTCAGCTCGATCCGACACCGTTTGAGCCTCCGTTCATCGATTTCAAAAACGTTACGCAAAACTGTGGACAGATTTGCGTAACGTTTTTGAAATCGATGAACGGAGGCTCAAACGGCGTCGGATGGACCTGAAATTTTGTGGGGAGCTTCCTAACACGTATATCTAACTACTGCAAAAACAAATTTCAAAAAAAATACTTTTAGGTCGCCAAAAATGCGGACAGCGCTGGAAAAATTTTTCCAGCGCTGTCAGCTCTTCTCCATTTTTCACATGTGTATATATATACATTGAATATGTGTTACGTTGACTGTTTGTATGTAAGTATACTTGTGCAGTGTATATGTGGTTAAATATAGATTTACGGGAGTGAATATCGGATATGAACATATATGTATGTATTCTTGTATATATATAAAGTGAGTGTGTACTAGAAGGTTAATATAATATACATATTTACTATAGTGATATTTACTGTGTACATTCTTGTGTGCGACCTATTATATATATTTGTTTATATAATTGTAAGTGTTTATACTTATGTGCTTAAGTGATATATCTGCGTATGGTTACCCACTTGATATGCGGTGCACCATATCAATGTGTATCATTATTGGTGTATGATTATTTACCATAAGTGCATCAATATATGGATTTACTTACTTATGTATGTATGTTAGCAAGGTTGCATACATATTGTTAGCAAGGTTGCATACATATTCGATGTGATATAGTAGTATAGATGGATGTATACTTGGTTGTATACTTGACCTATACTTTGATGTATCTAGGTATACCCATAGGTATGTGTATGTGTAAGTATGCTAGCTCTGTGACTTATGAGTATGGTGTGTTTAAATATCGTGTGAACATGTATGTATGTAGATAGATATATATATATATATATATTTATAAGGAGTGTGTGATTACATATAGAGGTGTATGTATTTAGATATACCTATATGTAATCAGGATATAACATGTCTTTGAACATATACTTGTGTGAATCATTATGTGAGTACACATGTATTGAGTGAATAAATATTGGTGTGTATATTAATGCCTTGGGTGTATCTATATATTTCTACTTATTGCTATGTACGGCATTGACACATGTATATTGCTATGTATAGCATTGACACATGTATCCATATGCATAGGTGTACTAGCATGTGTGTACATATTAGTATGTACATATATGTGAGTGTTCTCATGTCCATATAGATATATATGTGAGTACATTGTGTATATGGATGAATGTGGAATGTATAGTACTATGTACGTGTTGTGATGATTTGTCTGTGTGTATACCTATATCTTTGGATAGGAATGTGTATATATATATGTGTTTAATCTATGATATAGTGCAAGTATAAATGGGTGTGTAGTATATACATATAGTGTTGTTTGTATTTCGTGGTAAGGGGGACCCTTAGACTATTCAATCTCCGGTCAGACCCTTAGCATAGAAAGTCCGAGGGCGGACTTTGTTTTTAAGGTGGGTAGAATGTAATACCCCGTTTCCATATGTACGCGTATTTATACGTATTTTGGCGTAAATGCGTATTGGGAGTATTCTCGTATTTTTCTTTAAATATTTTGGTGTAGAAATTATTTTTAAAAGATTTTAAACTCATCTTTTGAATTTAGTAAATAGGAGTATTTGGATGAATACTTGTATTTATGGTGTATATGGTATTTCAACATGTATTTTTATTTTTGCAAAATACAAATTCCAAAATTGTTTTACCATGACACCTTAGCTTATTAGGTGTCATCTTGCTAATTAAGAAGGAGACACATGGCTTAGACTTTGACTAAATGAAAGGATGAGAGGGTTTTAGGGAGACCTAAAATCTAGGCAAAGAAAAAACAAAAAAAAACAAGAAAATCCAATATTCTCTCACTCTCCCTCTCCTTCCCAATTCTGGCCAAAATTTCGTCTCCCCCTCTTTCACTCATTTGCTTCATTTTTCTCTCCACCAAGAACTCTTCCAAGCACACCTCTCATTCCTCATCATTCCTCCATCAAAATTCATCTCAAAAATCATCCCAAATCCATCTTTAGAAGCCAATTTGGAGCTTGAAGATAGGAGATTGAAGAAGGAGGCCCAAGAATTCTTCAAGGACTAAGAAGGGCCAAAGAAATTTTGGAGGACTTTGGAGGTAGAAATTCCTTTCACCTAGGTAGAATTTAGTTTTAGGACAAGGAGAATTGAATTAACTTTCATGAAACACTTTTGTTCTTCAATCTGAAATTTGATCCAGAAGAACTGAAACTTTGACTAAGTGCTGGGGTTAATTGGCTAATGAGAATGCTTTAGAAATTTTATATGTTGGGTATCTCGTTATTATGAACAACTTTCATTTAGATCATTTTGCCAAATTCTAACTGTATGATTTTATAAAAATTCGGATATGCATAGTGGTTTTCAATCAAAACTGTTCTGAAATTCCAGTATTTTTATTCTCTGTTAAACTGAGAATATCTCCCAACATAGATGAAATAAAAATCTGAAAAAAATATATTCATGTAGATCTCGAAGTCCTACCCTAACATCATATAACACATGATATATGTTCAATTCAAAATGTAGGAGAAATATGACTTTTTCTGCAACTTGTCCAATTTCTGGCAGTTTTGACACTTTGTATAAACCAAGATTTCGGCCACAATTCTTTTTGCAATTAGATGTTCTAGGACATTTTGGACAACTACTCTTCAAGATGCACAATACCTAATTTTTTATTTCATCCATATCTGCTTGTAAATGGGAGAAAAGCACTGGGAAGTTGATGCAATGTTTCTGTTTTTTAAAGTATTGTCATCTGTTACTAAACTGATCACAATAAATCATCCATATCATATTATTTTCTGAAATTTGGTATGTCAATGCGAAACATCCATATCTACAACTTTAGTGAAGGGACCAGAGACAAATTCTGACTGTAGATAGGCAAAAAGTGATATTCTTTCTGCTGTAACAGTTTGACAGGTTCATATGCTAATTTTGCTTAGTACTTATCAAGGTGTAGTTTTGTTTGAAGTTAAGTTTGTTTGTGTTAATCATGTTCTCAATGACATGCTCTTGATACATGTAATTATGCAGATGGTTCATGAAATATTCGTTATGTTAATAATGTTTAAGTTCAATTTGTTTATGCTTTTGTGCTCACATTAGTATGTTCATAACGATGAGTTTGTGATGATATTCCATGCAATTCTTTAATTGAGGAGATGATGATGATGATGATGATGATGATGATGATATTTGTTAAAAGTTGGTTAAAAGCGGTATTCAAGACCGCTAGATGATTCGTTGACAAACGAAGTAACATCTTAAAAACTGAGAGTGAGAATGAGGAATGTATCAGTCCTCCTAAAGGAGGGTGACAGGGTTTGGGGGAAAACGGGTAAACTTTAGGAGTTAAGGAGCGGACGTATGAATTATGATTTCTCGCCCGATGTGTTGCCCCCAGAAGGGGAGTTGGAGAGGGCTAGAGAGGCCGCTGGTGTACTCGTGAGGCACCATGACGGTAATTGATGGTTTTCTTCGTTTGTCCGACAGGAAAACCGAGCTGGTCTCGCTCCAGTACCTTACCCCGTTTGGGTACGGAGTTGCGAGAGGCCACATCCGGTGCTCGTGTTGCTGGTTGGGGTACCACTTTTTCACACACCCTGGGTGAAGTCCGCCTCCTTAACGTCCTACGGTTTACACGGGTTCCAAATATGTGAATCAACAACTTATAGTAATTGTCTTTAATTTATAAATGTTGTTATCTCATGTCTCCTTACTTTTGTTTACTGTAATGCTGCTATCCCATGGTAATATGTTCTTATGCTTCCTTTCAATATCTGCATTTCATAATATGGTTTCTATGCATGTTTTGCACGTTCTCATAACTAGGTTCGCATGTTGGAATGTGATTACTTTTATGCACCATGAACCTTACTTGTTAGACCACCCTCCCTAGATAGACAGACCAATTCTAAAACTGGGTCCTACTAGAGTGTTAGGAGTTTCTACTGGGTCACGCGTTGACGTGTCCCCGTTGACTTTCAGGTCATGTGAGTTGGAGGTTGGAGATAGCGGCTGGAGCTTTGGAGTTGGTGATCTGTTGTAGTATTGGGTGGTGAGGGGTATGATGAGAGACTTGTATTTTTGGTGTTTATTTTTCGGGTGGACCTTTGTACTTAGAGTTGTGAATATGAAGATGTTGGTGTATGTATACGATGTATCAATGTATTAATAAAATGAATATTGTACTTTTGTTATTTTCTCAGTGTTTTTATCTGTGATGGAGTTTTACTTGTACTTCACAGCACGTGCGTAGTACCTGCGGTGTTCTTCCTACTCTCTTCTTTTCTTTCTTTCTACGTAACACTCGCCTCTTCGGAAATACCTGATACGGATTCGTACTTATCGGGTATCCCGGAGACCGGGTCGTTACACTCTCCCCTCTTCATATAGGCGAATCCCATAGTAATGGGCCATGATGAGACATTATGGTCGCTATTGATGAGGTCGTGTTAATGGGCCCTGTTGACCCCCATAATTGCCATGCTTTATGGAGGGATAAATGCCATGAAGGTGGAGTGATGGCATTGAAAGTGGCCGTCATTATTGGGGAGTGATGGCCATGAAGTCGGTTGCCATATTTGGCGAGCCATGAAGGTGGCTGCCATAATTGGCGGATCATGATGACACTGGGCGGTTGCCATACTTGGCGAAGGCTTCCTCGATTTGGGCCCTGACTTCCTCCACTACGGAAGTGGGCAGTCTTTTGGGCCTTTGTCTTTGGCGGATAAGCGCGGCCCGCCGGTGAGATCTCTGGGGCCGGGGCCTCAAGGCTGTAGCAGGCCGGTTGACCAGTCGTCGTTGACTTGGCTATTCCGGGCCCGGTCAAAATAGTCGTAACACAGATTTAGTGTATCCTTTGTCCCAAACTATTTAGCATCATGAAAAACTAAACAAATAGGATATTAATTTAAATTTTAAATTACAACAACATTTTTAGAAAGACATGTTTAACTCAATTCTGAACATACAGAATAGCATTTCAGCGTCAGATATGCAAACCATCAACATTGATTTCATTAATATTCACCGGCTTTCTGTTGCAAGTATTTAGTTGAAAGAACCCAAGGGCTTTCAAACAAAAAGATTGGTCATGACTTAAATATAAAGAAATTGACAACTCACAGATTGCAAAGTAGGATAAGAAATGAATATTTGAAAACATGGTGAAATCCAAATTTGATATTATAGCTCAACCACATTTTGAATTTCACAAGTATTTTTATCAGAAAGAAATATCTAAATATCATACCAAACCCAAATTTCTTATAGTTATAATTATGTGTACTGAACTTACTTCTCAGCCAAATCCTTGTATTTATCAGCATCGAGGTTAGAAATTCTCACTTCATTGTGTGCATTGTGGGGGCAATAAGAATCATGTGTATAACATTACCTCCTTTTATATTGATGAATTCAGTGAGGGCTTCTGCAGTGCGTGCACCTTCATATCTGCACAACCAGCCAAATCAGTCGTTTTCACATATTATTCCATAAGAAAAAATATATTAAATACAAACATTTTTGAAAAAGAAAATTTACATTGCAAAGTAATATCCGGCAGCGTGATATTGCAAAAAACAGCATCACTGACATGAACATGGAAGAATTAAGTGGCAAATGAGAAATAACACCAAGTAAATGGACTAGGGTTAATACTTACATATGACTGGTCCCAGAGTTTAACAGGATCATGCAAGGAAAAAAAAATTCAATAACATTTATCTATGACATATTTGAGCATATTTGTGTGTACAACAACTGGATCATGGTATTGAACTTTTAAGACGTGAAACTACCTTAGATGTTGCTCGGATACATGAAAACCCTAACCTTCGCTCCCTGCACAAACCAATCACAGCATTAAACTCCATAACAATCACAAACATATCCCATTAGAATAACAAAAGATCCAACAACGATAAACAAATTCTCGAAACTACCCACCATGGATTGGGGGGGCAAGTTGGACTTAAACTTAGCCCTAACGACCCCGCTGTTGCCGTGAGGCCGAGCGACCTTTCCCTAGATGCATCGGTAGTGGGACCCGTTCTTCACCTTCGCCTTGTAGATGTAGGCTAGCCTCTTGCCGCAGTACCACACCACGTCATCCCTCGTGTTCACCCCCTCATCGTCCCTCGTGTCCATCGTGATGCAGGAGATTGATCGGCGCCGACGCAATTCGATCGGATGAAGACCTTGGAGGCAGGCGAGGGGACTCGGAAAGAAACCCTAGGGCTGGTATTAACGAGAATATATTGCGAGTTGTACTTTCCATCCAGTCGTTCAAGTCTTACAAACAGTTGTGATGTAAACAGTAAACTGTACTGGGCCATCTCCTCAATACCCTAAATGGTGGTTGTACACCTTGCATTGCATCGTCTATGACATTTGTCCGTGGAGGTCAAGCAGCTATCACTTATACAAAGTGCAATTCGTCTACGACATTAGCCCGTGGAGTGCCGCAAAGCTCTTGAGGCGAGATTGGTGCTATCGGTAGTGAGAACATGAGTTCGGTGTCTCTAGCAGGCAGATTAAAATCAAGAAAAAGAGCTGAAATAAACTTCGATCATCAATCATTGAGATCGAATTGTCCGTAAGGTTGACGACTACATTATCGAAGGGAAAGAAACTGATCTTCATGACTCTACAGACATGCTAGCGACCGATCGCATGACATCAGTAATCAATCTTAGCGGCAATAGCCTGACGCCAAATGCGCCATTTTTAATAAACATTTTTTACAACTTTCAGAGAAAAAGTTGTAATAAACATTTTTTACAACTTTCAGAGAAAAAATTGTTGTGTCAAAATTAACATTTACAACTTTTCATGAAAAAACTGTAATAACCATTTTTTACAACTTTCAGAGAAAAAAGTTGCAATAAACATTTTTTACAACTTTCAAAGAGAAAAAGGTTGTGTTGTCAAAATTAATATTTACAACTTTTCACCAAAAAAATTGTAATAACCATTTTTTATAACTATCCACGAAAAAAGTTGTAATAAACAATTTTTACAACTTTTAGATAAAAAAGTTGTGGTAAACAT
This sequence comes from Scilla litardierei, assembly GCA_030789695.1. Taxonomy (NCBI): domain Eukaryota; kingdom Viridiplantae; phylum Streptophyta; class Magnoliopsida; order Asparagales; family Asparagaceae; genus Scilla; species Scilla litardierei. The sequence goes on along the minus strand of CM061141.1, from coordinate 318,735,275 downwards.
TTATTATAACTACCAAAATAAAAACGTTGTCCCATGAAAGTTGTAAATGACTAGTTTTGTTGTAGTGTTGGGAGTGTTGCGACCTTCAATCGACCTTCGGGCGACTGTTGCGTCGATCGTTCGAGGTTGGAGAGCTCGACGTCGACCTTCAATGCTGGACAGCGATCATCGATCTGCACCACAGGGACTCGTTAGGGGGGTCGGATCTGGGTTCCGACCCAAATTCCCTTCGATGCTTAAGTTAGAATGGAACTTAAGGACGAGAGAGAGCTTGGTGTAGCTGAGATCGACCCACGGAGGTTCGTCTGTAGACTGATACGTAAGCTCGAATATAAGAATGGTAAAAGTGAGAAGATAGAGTTCTATGTTGTAGACCTCGTTCCTTGAAGATGGGACCATTTTCCCTATTTATAGACGTTCAGGGTCCCTTTGGAGATGTTGGGAGATAACGGCCACCCATAATGGGGCCACGATCTTTCTCCATTAATAGGAGTAAATATTGCTCACGTCCTCGAGATTCTCGAGTCTGCCTTTAATCCCACGTTCCAGTGAGAGGGACCCAACAGTCGATTAGCCATTCTGGCTTTGACTGAGTCGACATCGGGCTTCTTTGGCGGGCCTGGTGGGCCTTAATCATCTGTCGACCGAGTTGACTCGAACTCCAGCCCAATGACTCAACAATGCCCCCCCGTCATGCGACCTTCAAGGGTCCATCCCTGAGGTCAAGTGACGTTACATCACATTTAATGGAACGCGACAGTCGAGAAAATAGCACCCGACTTCTAGGCGCCAAAATGCCTGCTTCGTCGATTCAGATGAATTGTCAGTTCGAAATCCAAGACATTCTGGGCCCTTGGATTCTTGACACGTGTTCCATCATGTGGTTGTTGCTTTCTCCATATATAACGGTTCCAGTGATGGAATGCGGGGATATCGTCTCCATTCTCTCGACTCGGATTCTCCTTCTCTCGAAAGTAATGTCTTCATCCTCTGCCTCTGGAAGGAACATAGTCATCGCCATTCAGAAGAATTAGGAAGGGGACATGGAGCCGGGCTTGCTGGCGAATGTGAGTTTCGAAGTCAAGGTCGACCAAATCGATGCGCTTCAGAGGAATTTTGTTCGCCTCGATTATCAAATAAGATTGCCTGGGAGGGACGAGAGAGCTCGTCGTCCCGGCGATCGTGAAGCAGTGATCTATGTCAAAGCCTTCAAAAGGAACCTTTGATTTCCCATTCATTCCTTCCTACGGTACTTTCTGTGTACCTTGAACATTTCCCTCTGCCAGCTGATGCCGAACGCTATTGGCATGTTGATGGGCTTCATAGTTCTGTGCCTGACGAAGGGAATCGAGCCATCCCTGCGTTTGTTCAACCACTTCTTCTCGATCCCTCCCCTTAAGACCCCGGGGTGCATGGTATACGATAATGGTCCGTCGAGGGAGGAAGCTGCTGGAAGATCTTCCCACCTCTAACCACAAGTGGAAAGACGATTTTGTGTTTGTGGTCTTTCAGGGGGAGACAAGCTTCTGCACCGGTTGAAGTGCCCCTGATTTGGGGCCTGTCGAGGATAAGCCGCTGACTGTCGAGGAGAAGAAAGCCTTCGACGCTCTGAAGAGCCTACCCGAGGGTATGAGGTCGATCGAGTGGCTGTGGTTGGATGACGTGCTGCGTCGAACCGTGTGGACGTAAGGTCGGTTCGACCGTGCTCGCTAATTGTTCGACCCTCGTTATTCGACCTAACTCGTTTGTTGTTCTAGCAGGTATGACCAGTGTGGATTATCAGGTAGATTCCTCCTTGAAGAAAGCAGTCGAGGCTTCTATCAGAGAGGCGGAGGCGAGGATGTTGTCACCCCGAGCACCGACTGCATCAAGATCGATGGTTCAGCCATCTGGAGATCGGCCCATGATCATTGAAGGGATTGCCCAGGTGGCTCGCCCTCAGCAGAAGAAGAAAGGGTCCCCTTCGAGTTTGAGGTGGTTGCACTGGAGGGGGGCAAGAAACGATGGAGGATCATTCTCAGCGACTTGGAGCCGTCTGGGTCGAACGCAACTGCGGAGCAGGCTTCCCAGCTAGGAAGTGATGCAATCCATGAGGAAGAATCGAGGGAGACTCAGGTTCTGCCGGATCTTCTCGTGCACCGGGACACCTGGCCCTGGGCGGGTCTGTCTCCCTCCATAGGGTTGCTTGAAGACATCCCCGAGGAGTATAAGTCAAAGTTGTTGGAGGGCCGATCTCCCCAGGCTCCCCTCGACTATTTCGAGGAGGAGCTTGTCAAGGCGAGGTTTCCATTAAGACGTGGGGATTCTGCTCTCCTTGACTGTGGGGCCGCCTTCTACATCGCCGAGAATGCAACCCTTCCACGGGACATGGCTATCGTGGAAAGGGTCGATTATGAACGGCTTGCGTCAATAGCCGTCTATGCCAGCGTCCAGGTGATTATCGTTTGGACATCTATCGATGCCAATATCAGCACAAAAGCTGACCATCAGATGTTGTGTGTAGGCTCTTGTGGCGACCACGACGTTGCGTCGTCGAGCTTCGGTGGTGGCCGATCACGGTGTAACTCTGGAGGCCGTCATGTCAAGGGTGGTGAAGTCCCAGGCTAAGCTAGAAAGAATCAGTCGCCTCTCCAAGACGAGGTCGTTAATCGTTCAGAAACTCGAGCAAGAGCTAAGCGAGTCTCGTAGGAGGGAGGCTGAACAGATGTCCTTAAGAGAGAGAGCAGAGGATGCTCTGCTGGAGGAGAGAGTCGAAGCGGATGTCATTACGAAGAAGGCAATTCAGGATTTCATGGCTTCATTTCCCAACTTTGACGAGCTTTATAAGCAAGGTTACGAGCGGTGTCGGTTGGAGATGAGGAACCGATTCCTTGATCTCGCTGCGGAGATCGACGAGATCACAGTGATATTTCCAGACCTCGTTGAGGATGAGTCTAGCCAAGACGACGACGCATTGAGCCAAGGCATGGAGGAGGCAGCTCCAGTGGATGAGGCTACCACCATGGCTGGCGACGAAGCAAGGGCAGTTGCTACGAGGGTGCCGAAACCTACGGCCGCGTTGGAGGGAGATCAAGGGCCTGAACGGTCGCTGTAAGATCTGGCGTGCCTGATAGAAGTTTTTGAATGTATTGGGGGTAATGTAAGTGAAAACAATATTTTGTAATGGAGAGTGACAAGAGAATTGGCATGTGTATTCTCGTATGCCATTGCCTCTCTTTGTTTGTTGTCGCTCATGCCCCGTGGTGGTCTCAATGCCTGATGGTCCCTTTCGATGGGTTAGGCGCTACTTCGGGGTGATCGAGGATAAACCATCGAACCACATTTAGAATTTTACCACCATGTTCCATAGATAGGAAGCGATCTACCCGATTCGTGGTTGAAGATATGGGGATTTGGGTCGTTTAGTAGCGAAAGGGTGGCCCCTTCGGCTTACGGCTGACGAGCATTTAGGAGAGTCATTTATTAGCGAAGGGGTGGCCCATTACGGCTGACACTCGTTCGAGAGAGTCGTTCAGTAGCGAAGGGGTGGCCTCTTCGACTCACGGCTGATGCTCGTTTAGGAGAGTCTTTCAGCAGTGATGCTCGTTGAGAGAGTCGTTCAATAGTGAGGGGTGGCCCCTTTGACCTACAGCTGACGACCGTTTAGGAGATTCGTTCAGTAGCGAAGGGGTAGCCACTTCGACTTACGGCTGACGCTCGTTTAGGAGAGTCATTCAGTAGCGAAGGGGTGGCCCTTTCGACTTACAGCTGACGACCATTTAGGAGAGTTGTTTAGTAGAGAAGGGGTGGCCCCTTTGACTTACGGCTGACGACTGTTTAGGAGAGTCATTCAGTAGAGAAAGGGTGGCCCCTTCGACTTATGGTTGACGCTCGTTCGAGAGAATCGTTCAGTAGCGAAGGGGTGGCCCCTTCCACTTACGACTGACACTCGTTTAGGAGAGTCATTTAGTAGCACGGGGTGGCCCCTTCGACTTACGGTTGACGCTCGTTCGAGAGAGTCGTTGAGTAGCGAGGGGGTGGCCCCTTCGACTTACGACTGATGCTCATTTAGGAGAGTCATTCAGTAGCGAAGGGGTGGCCCCTTTGACTTACGGCTGACGACCGTTTAGGAGAGTCATTCAGTAGCGAAGGGGTGGTGTAACGACCCGATTCCCGGGCCCGTTACTTTTTGGTATTTGCGCAGGTCCTGCAGTTAACCAGTGAAAACAAAATAGCCACGATGCAGAGATGTACAAAAATACCCAAATAGTGTCCAATTATTACATCCATATTGTACTAAAATGGTCCAACAATCGTACATGAAGGAAGGTAAATATAACTGGAAACAACTCTGAAAGCTGCAGACTCATGGTCAAATTCTGGCGCTATTAACTCTAGAGCCTCTGCCTCCATATGTACATCGTCTGCGGTGCCACAGAGATGAAACCGTAGGTAAGTCACAACAATTCTAGCAATAGAAACAAAGTAGTGCAAAAGTATGGAACAGATTATAGTAAACAAAAGATGGTCAGTTAGGTACAAAAAGTAAAGTATGAGTTGACAGGTATGTAAGAGTGATAAGTAAAGTACTGGTAACTATTCAGATGTGGTATGTAATGCATAAAGTAAAGGTGACTGTACAAGTGCAAACGTAACGACTGTGGCGTGGTATGTGGTAGTACAATATTTTGACCAGTGGAATGTTAATAGTAAGACAATCAGGCTAACAATGTTTTGACCAATGGGTTGACAATAGATCGATCTAGTAATACTTAAGAAAAGATGAGCGTCGTTTGGCTATCTAATAGTGTAGGCGGGCCTAATAATAAGAAGTCTAACTTAACTTCCAAATCAGCCAGTCAGTCAGGGCTTGAAGGCACAGGTCACTTCAAAGACCGCAGGAACAAGTCCCTTGGTTGACCAACCCCCTTCCCATTCCTTTCTAGACACTGATTCAGTCGTAATTTAAGACCGCTTATTATTAAACCTTTCTATCACGTTCGAGTAGCCTCGACTTAGTCCGTAGAATAATAGTATCAATTCAGCAATAGTGGCATAGTAACAACAACTAGTGCATCAGTCCTAATTGCCGCAAGGGCCCAATAGTGTGCTCCATAAATGTGCTCCGTAAATGCCCGAAGGCCCAATAGTGTTCTCAGTAAATGTGCTCCGCAAATGCCCGAAGGCCCAATAATGTTCTCAGTAAATGTGCTCCGTAAATGCCCGAAGGCCCAATAGTGTGTTCCGTAATGTGCTCCGTAAATGTGCATCAGTCTTGGCTCGAGTGTACGATATGCAACCAGAAGTGCACCCATCCCACGGAGCAACTCGTGGAATATCTACATACCATTCCTGCAGGGTGATGGTACAGCTTAACTAATAAGGGTGGACCCGGTCACTCCCGCACACTTCGTAGCTCAAGACTACCCCGTATCCCGTGTATTATCATAGTCCAATGTTCATACCAGTGTTTGTATCAATATGGCCTCATGGGCCCTGGTATCAATCACACTAGTGCAACAGTCTTAGCTCGAGTGTACGATATGCAACCAGAAGTGCACCCATCCCACGGAGCAACTCGTGGAATATCTACCTACCATCCCCTTCAGGGTGATGGTACAGCTTAACTAATAAGGGTGGACCCAGTCACTCCCGCACACTTCGTAGCTCAAGACTACCCCATAACCCATGTTGTATCATATTTCACATTTATAATTGTATCAGTATCCGTGTCTGTATCCATATCCATATCCGTATGGCCACATAGGCCCATCATTTCGTACATCCAACAATGTGTACAACAATACATCCATCAATGAGTACAACCAATCACATATATGGTATTTACTTGCTGAAAAGTCAAGGCAGAATCCTCAACAGAGAATATCAGTCCTGAGCAATGCTTTGAAGTCCAACAATTATGATTTTTAATTCCATAAAAGTGCACTATATCAATTCAGTCCTTTGATCGTTCCACTATTGATTACTTCTCTAGTTAATTAGGTCTCTAATCATTGGTTCAAGTCAAAAGCTTTTCTGAGACTAGTGTCATGTCCTAAGTTCGTACAAGTACACTGGCTTAATTTCTGAAGTTAGACTTAAAGTGACTTACCCTCGAGATCGTCGTAGCAAGACGAGGTTGGAGCTAGAGCTTATAAAGATGCTGGTGTAAGAAAATGGGTACCTGCAAATACAAGAAATCGTTAGTTACAGGCTACTCTATTTTCCATCTATTTGATTTGGTCGTTTCGATTTTATAATCGGTTGAAACATTGTCAAAAAGTGTTCTAAATTTTTCTATAGCCTAGATATAAGGAAAATAATTTTACTGTAAGAGAAAATATTTTTCGGAAGCTCATAGTAATTTTTATAATTTTTAAAAGCTCAAAATAGATTTAAAAACTAATTTTTAATTAAGTACGTAATTATTCAATATTTCTCATGGATGCAATCTGTATCGGAAAGTCGCAAATAAGCTGTCAAAATGACTGTCTCAAAGAGTACTTCAACATATATTTTTCTTAGATATTAATGTACGTGAAAATAACAAGTTACTGATTTTTGAATGAAAATCACGTATTTAACTTTTAGGGTTAAAAATTAATTTTGGACAAACTAAGCGTCCGATTGAGATGAAACTAGTGCCATTGGGTCCAGAACGTCATTTCAGAATTTCTGGAGCTAGTCTCACATTTTTCTGGGGCTTATATTTTTAGTTATGGATTTAAAACCATAAACACCTATTTATTAATTAATATAAAAACGAAAATACGAAATACTTCGAAATTTACGATAATGCCATCGTGATCTCACCCTTCGTTCTCTCTCGCGTACGCATGCAGCGAGTGTGGGGGTCGAGCTCGTCAGAGTTGGTCCGAGGCGTGCGGGCGTCACTTCGACGGGGAGGCGAGCTGCTCGGAGATGGTGGAGCGTCAGAGGAGGGTCGCCTGAGGGCAGCGAGGGTGAATGGAGGGGCGGAGCTCGAGGGCAGGCCGAGCGAAGCGGTGGGCTTCGAAGGTGGCGAGGGAGCAGCGTGGCAGCGACGGCGCTCGTCGGAGCTTGCTGGGCGGAACTTGCAGGCGGAGCGAGGGGCTCTCGGAGCGACGGAGGGTGGTGGCTACTGCGGGGCTCTCGGAGGAGCGGGAGGCGGGGGAGTTGGCGTTGGTACGGCGGCGCGTCGAGGCTGAGGGGGTCTCCGATGACGCTTGGGCTCGCGGTGAGTTCGAGCTTGATGGCGGAGCGGTTGGGTTGGACTTCCGGGGCTAGGGGATGAGCAGTGGGCGGCGGTCGGAGCTCAGCTCGTCGGAGAGCGATCGAAGCATGGGGTTACTGCTCGGGGTTAGAGAAAACGGGAGAGATCCGGAGAGAGAGAGAGAGAGAGAGAGAGAGAGGGCTGAGGGAGAGGGATGAGAACGAGAGACTGTGTGTAGGGGCGTGGGTTCGAGTGAAACGGGCTTGGGCCTGGGTGCCGTGGGTTGGGTTATGGGTTGTGTGAGTAACCTTGGGGGGGAAGAGGTTAAGAGAGAAGGGGGTTTTTATAATTAAACTTAATTAATATAAAATTAAGTATTAATAAATTCTTAGTCAAAAAATATTTAATGATGTTAGGTAGTATTAAATGTAATTAGGTGATTGTCTTTGACTAAGCCTAGAAACTTTCTTAAAACGTGAAAACGTGTTTGATGTTAAAATAATTAGGGTTAGTAGTTAAGTAAAAAGGTTAAAAACGTAATTAGTAGGTAATGTCAAAATACAAAGTTACGATTTTGCCCCTACTAGTAAACGTGTTCGAAAAATTATGAAAACATACACACGGGTTCGTATCGTCGCGAGGATCGTGAATACGAGATCCGTTTCAGGGTTTGAGCTACGGAAATACTAGTTTTAGGCCAAAACGTTTAGGAAGCGGGTTTGCGGGTTCTCTATCGATTTGACTTTAGAAAATTACGAAATTAATGTGGGAAGCCCTAAATGATCATTGAATGTTACTGTAAAAGTTTGAAATCGTTTTGATGATATTTGTATAGAAAATAAATTCATTAAGCCAAAACGGTAATATTTGAAATTGAATTTTTATCAGAAATGTTTTGAGTATTTGATGAAATCCGATCTTACTAAAATACTCCATAACTAGTCTGGTACTTCAAAATATTTTTATAAGAAAATTTTGAAATCAGTAAAACTCCTGACAAACCATTATAAAATAGTTTAAAAATTGAAAATTTGGTCAAATTCGTAAATAGTTTGTCTTGATGAAAACAGGCCGTTACATCCTACCCTCCTTAAAATAATTCCGTCCTCGGAATTAAGAAGACCGATCATTGCCTAAGCAAATCAAACGATCGAAAGAAAGGCTTGATGAATGATTTTGATAAATGAAAAATAAGTTGTTAATAGCATGAAATATAATGTGATATCATAGCATCAAGAAAACAATAGATGTTATAAATGAATACATACTATTGACATCACTATAGCTTCCGTAACTAATCCTGAGATTAGTATCATTACAATAGTTACTCTGACTTCTCAAGTAGTCGAAAATTAACATGAGATGATAACATCACATGAAAAATGAGGGCTATTATGATGACAACATCTGTTCGAACTTGGAACCTGAGGTGATAAGCCAGTAGCAAGCTATTTAAACCACATAAACCGGAAGGTCATAAAGTTTATTCGTGCTACTGGTGACTAATTGGTTCTAGTCACAGATGTCGTTCATAATATAGAATGTAACGATTAATCCACGGGTACCAACAACATCACTTTCCATAATGCCCAACCACATGCTAACGTCCAAATCAACGCCCAAAGGTAAATAGAAGGCCAACACCCAAAGTCAGTATTCACTGCCAGTATTCCTTCCATCAATCTCCATAATATCCCACAATAAGGCAAGATCCAAGCTCTCATCTAGAGCCAAGCACAAGGCTTACATCCAACTTCAACTCTCAAGGCCAATATCATGCCGATAAGCATCGCCATCACTCCTTCCGTAGACCAATACTTGACATTCGCAACACCCAACATCACCCAACAAATGAACAACCAAAAGCACACTTTTCCGCAAACCAAAAGGAGTAGTCGCAAGAAGAAGTCTAAACGGGACATCAATCTGGGTGAGACCCAGGGCAGAGAGCTCAAGAGAAGCCCAAGGATCATGGCTTCCCAGGATCTCAGCCACACAGCGGTAGCGAAGGTGGTGGCGAGGGTCGTCACCAATGCCAAAAATCCCAAAACATATCGTCGGAGGGCCATCGGTGGTTGTCGATTTATGGTGGCTTGCGACTGCTTGACGTGGCGGGTGTCACTGGAGTATGGTGGGGTGGTGGAGCTTCGGGTGAGGTCGGAGGAGCTTGAGGCGAGATGGTCGAGTTCGCTTGGGTAAGAGAACGGGAAGAGGAGTGGAAGTCGATACGGTGTAGGGGAAACCACGGGGTGGCTTGGTGGGGAAGAAAAGGGGGGTCTTTTAAAGAAAAGAGGGGCACCAAAAGTCGTCGGTAGGGTAGACTAGGTTAGGCAGGATCGGGGCTCGAGGTGAGGATGAGGACAAAAAGCAATAACGAGGGGGTAGGTGGTAGGTGGGAAAGGAATTCAAACTTATGGAAAATCGGGCACAAGATAGAAAGTAGGGGTTAGAATAGAAATACGATCTCAAGAAGACGTAACAACCTACACTTGCACGTCGGGTTTGGCTCGTCTCAAATCCTTTAGCATCATCCTCCAATACTTCTGAGTGTCCTTCAATTCACTTCCGTTGTCGAGCTCAAACGAATGCTACCCTCTTTAAAATAGACGTAGCGAGTTTTCAATCGAAAGGTTATCAAGTTAAAGGGAGAGTGATGGGAATCAAGGAAGTCCTAATGAAGATGGTAATAAGGACGCTTCACCCGTATATCCAATACAGGTGAACACTCGAGACATTCTGTACTCGAGGGTTCTATTTGAGTATGTTATATCGTACACCCTGATCTTGCTATATTGTTCACGAGGTAGGTAGCACGGACATGCGTGGGCCACCAAAGCTGTAACGACCCGATTCCCGGGCCCGTTACTTTTTGGTATTTGCGCAGGTCCTGCAGTTAACCAGTGAAAACAAAATAGCCACGATGTAGAGATGTACAAAAATACCCAAATAGTGTCCAATTATTACATCCATATTGTACAAAAATGGTCCAACAATCGTACATGAAGGAAGGTAAATATAACTGGAAACAACTCTGAAAGCTGCAGACTCATGGTCAAATTCTGGCGCTATTAACTCTAGAGCCTCTGCCTCCATATGTACATCGTCTGCGGTGCCACAGAGATGAAACCGTAGGTAAGTCACAACAATTCTAGCAATAGAAACAAAGTAGTGCAAAAGTATGGAACAAAATATAGTAAACAAAAGATGGTCAGTTAGGTACAAAAAGTAAAGTATCAGCTGACAGGTATGTAAGAGTGATAAGTAAAGTACTGGTAACTATTCAGATGTGGTATGTAATGCATAAAGTAAAGGTGACTGTACAAGTGCAAACGTAACGACTGTGGCGTGGTATGTGGTAGTACAATATTTTGACCAGTGGAATGTTAATAGTAAGACAATCAGGCTAACAATGTTTTGACCAATAGGTTGACAATAGATCGATCTAGTAATACTTAAGAAAAGATGAGCGTCGTTTGGCTATCTAATAGTGTAGGCGGGCCTAATAATAAGAAGTCTAACTTAACTTCCAAATCAGCCAGTCAGTCAGGGCTTGAAGGCACAGGTCACTTCAAAGACCGCAGGAACAAGTCCCTTGGTTGACCAACCCCCTTCCCATTCCTTTCTAGACACTGATTCAGTCGTAATTTAAGACTGCTTATTATTAAACCTTTCTATCACGTTCGAGTAGTCTCGACTTAGTCCGTAGAATAATAGTATCAATTCAGCAATAGTGGCATAGTAACAACAACTAGTGCATCAGTCCTAATTGCCGCAAGGGCCCAATAGTGTGCTCCATAAATGTGCTCCGTAAATGCCCGAAGGCCCAATAGTGTTCTCAGTAAATGTGCTCCGTAAATGCCCGAAGGCCCAATAGTGTTCTCAGTAAATGTGCTCCGTAAATGCCCGAAGGCCCAATAGTGTGTTCCGTAATGTGCTCCGTAAATGTGCATCAGTCTTGGCTCGAGTGTACGATATGCAACCAGAAGTGCACCCATCCCACGGAGCAACTCGTGGAATATCTACATACCATTCCTGCAGGGTGATGGTACAGCTTAACTAATAAGGGTGGACCCGGTCACTCCCGCACACTTCGTAGCTCAAGACTACCCCGTATCCCGTGTATTATCATAGTCCAATGTTCATACCAGTGTTTGTATCAATATGGCCTCATGGGCCCTGGTATCAATCACACTAGTGCAACAGTCTTAGCTCGATTGTACGATATGCAACCAGAAGTGCACCCATCCCACGGAGCAACTCGTGGAATATCTACCTACCATCCCCTTCAGGGTGATGGTACAGCTTAACTAATAAGGGTGGACCCAGTCACTCCCGCACACTTCGTAGCTCAAGACTACCCCATAACCCATGTTGTATCATATTTCACATTTATAATTGTATCAGTATCCGTGTCTGTATCCATATCCGTATCCGTATGGCCACATAGGCCCATCATTTCGTACATCCAACAATGTGTACAACAATACATCCATCAATGAGTACAACCAATCACATATATGGTATTTACTTGCTGAAAAGTCAAGGCAGAATCCTCAACAGAGAATATCAGTCCTGAGCAATGCTTTGAAGTCCAACAACTATGATTTTTAATTCCATAAAAGTGCACTATATCAATTCAGTCCTTTGATCGTTCCACTATTGATTACTTCTCTAGTTAATTAGGTCTCTAATCATTGGTTCAAGTCAAAAGCTTTTCTGAGACTAGTGTCATGTCCTAAGTTCGTACAAGTACACTGGCTTAATTTCTGAAGTTAGACTTAAAGTGACTTACCCTCGAGATCGTCGTAGCAAGACGAGGTTGGAGCTAGAGCTTATAAAGATGCTGGTGTAAGAAAATGGGTACCTGCAAATACAAGAAATCGTTAGTTACAGGCTACTCTATTTTCCATCTATTTGATTTGGTCGTTTCGATTTTATAATCGGTTGAAACGTTGTCAAAAAGTGTTCTAAATTTTTTTATAGCCTAGATATAAGGAAAATAATTTTACTGTAAGAGGAAATATTTTTCGGAAGCTCATAGTAATTTTTATAATTTTTAAAAGCTCAAAATAGATTTAAAAACTAATTTTTAATTAAGTACGTAATTATTCAATAATTTCTCCTGGATGCAATCTGTATCGGAAATTCGCAAATAAGCTGTCAAAATGACTGTCTCGAAGAGTACTTCAACATATATTTTTCTCAGATATTAATGTACGTGAAAATAACAAGTTACTGATTTTTGAATGAAAATCACGTATTTAACTTTTAGGGTTAAAAATTAATTTTGGACAAACTAAGCGTCCGATTGAGATGAAACTAGTGACATTGGGTCCAGAACGTCATTTCTGAATTTCTGGAGCTAGTCTCACATTTCTCTAGGGCTTATATTTTTAGTTATGGATTTAAAACCATAAACACCTATTTATTAATTAATATAAAAAACGAAAATACGAAATACTTTGAAATTTACGATAATGCCATCGTGATCTCACCCTTCGTTCTCTCTCGCGTACGCATGCAGCGAGGGTGGGGGTCGAGCTCGTCGGAGTTGGTGCGAGGCGTGCGGGCGTCACTTCGACGGGGAGGCGAGCTGCTCGGAGATGGTGGAGCGTCGGAGGAGGGTCGCCTGAGGGCAGCGAGGGTGAATGGAGGGGCGGAGCTCGAGGGCAGGCCGAGTGAAGCGGTGGGTTTCGAAGGCGGCGAGGGAGCAGCGTGGCAGCGACGGCGCTCGTCGGAGCTTGCTGGGCGGCACTTGCAGGCGGAGCGAGGGGCTCTCGGAGCGACGGAGGGTGGTGGCTACTGCGGGGCTCTCGGAGGAGCGGGAGGCGGGGGAGTTGGCGTTGGTACGGCGGCGCGTCGAGGCTGAGGGGGTCTCCGGTGATGCTTGGGCTCGCGGTGAGTTTGAGCTTGATGGCGGAGCGGTTGGGTTGGACTTCCGGGGCTAGGGGATGAGCAGTGGGCGGCGGTCGGAGCTCAACTCGTCGGAGAGCGATCGAAGCATGGGGTTGCTGCTCGGGGTTAGAGAAAACGGGAGAGATCCGGAGAGGGAGAGAGAGAGAGAGAGAGAGAGAGAGAGAGAGAGAGAGAGAGAGAGAGGGCTGAGGGAGAGGGATGAGAACGAGAGACTGTGTGTAGGGGCGTGGGTTCGAGTGAAACGGGCTTGGGCCTGGGTGCCGTGGGTTGGGTTATGGGTTGTGTGCGTAACCTTGGGGGGAAGAGGTTAAGAGAGAAGGGGGTTTTTATAATTAAACTTAATTAATATAAAATTAAGTATTAATAAATTCTTAGTTAAAAAATATTTAATGATGTTAGGTAGTATTAAATGTAATTAGGTGATTGTCTTTGACTAAGCCTAGAAACTTTCTTAAAACGTGAAAACGTGTTTGATGTTAAAATAATTAGGGTTAGTAGTTAAGTAAAAAGGTTAAAAACGTAATTAGTAGGTAATGTCAAAATACAAAATTACGATTTTGCCCCTACTAGTAAACGTGTTCGAAAAATTATGAAAACATACCCACGGGTTTGTATCGTCGTGAGGATCGCGAATACGAGATCCGTTTCAGGGTTTGAGCTACGAAAATACTAGTTTTAGGCCAAAACGTTTAGGAATCGGGTTTGCGGGTTCTCTATCGATTTGACTTTAGAAAATTACGAAATTAATGTGGGAAGCCCTAAATGATCATTGAATGTTACTGTAAAAGTTTGAAATCGTTTTGATTATATTTGTATAGAAAATAAATTCATTAAGTCAAAACGGTAATATTTGAAAATGAATTTTTATCAGAAATGTTTTGAGTATTTGATGAAATCCGATCTTACTAAAATACTCCATAACTAGTCTGGTACTTCAAAATATTTTTATAAGAAAATTTTGAAATCAGTAAAACTCCTGACAAACCATTATAAAATAGTTTAAAAATTGAAAATTTGGTCAAATTCGTAAATAGTTTGTCTTGATGAAAACAGGCCGTTACAGGTGGCCCCTTTGACTTACGGCTGACGCTCGTTCAAGAGAGTCATTCAGTAGCGAAGGGGTGGCCCTTTCGACTTACGGCTGACGCTCGTTTAGGAAAGTCGTTTAATAGCAAACAGGCGGCCTCTTCGACTTATGGCTGACGACCATTTAGGAGAGTTGTTCAGTAGCCAAGTGGTGGCCCCTTTGATTTACGACTGATGTTCGTTCGAGAGAGTCCTTCAGTAGAAAAGGGGTGGCCCCTTCGACTTACGTCTGATGCTCGTTTAGGAGAGTCGTTCAGTAGCGAAGGGGTGGCCCCTTCGACTTACGACTGACACTCATTCGAGAGAGTCATTCAGTAGCGAGGGATGGCCCCTTCGACTTATGGCTGACGCTCATTCGAGAGAATCGTTCAGTAGCGAGGGGGCGACCCCTTTGACTTACGGCGGATGCTCGTTCAGGAGAGTCGTTCAGTGACGAAGGGATGGCCCCTTCGACCTACAGCTGACGCTCATTCGAGAGAGTCGTTCAATAGCAAAGGGATGGCCCCTTCGACTTACGGCTGACGCTCGTTTGAGAGATTCGTTCAGTAGCGAAAGGGTGGCCCCTTCGACTTACGGCTGAGGCTCGTTTAGGAGAGTCGTTCAGTAGCGAAGGGGTAGCCCTTTCGACTTACGGATAACGACCGTTTAAGAGAGTCGTTCAGTAGCGAAGAAGTGGTCCCTTCGACTTACACCTGACGACCGTTTAGGAGAGTCGTTCAGTAGCGAAGGGGTGGCCCCTTCGACTTACGGCTGACGTTCGTTCGAGAGAGTCATTCAGTAGCGAAGGGGAGGGACTTACGGCTGATGCTCGTTTAGGAGTCATTTGTATCAACCTAAGTTCGGTTTCCCAACATCTCTTGAGGATGGGGTCCTTTTTTGAGGGGAGTTTTGATTGGGTAATCTCTACAAACTTTACGAAGGATTAAAGAAGCGAAGTTTTTGTTCGCTAAAGGAAATATGCTTTATTGACGGAAATAAAAAACGGAAAAGGCGTACAGGTGTTCTTTGATCGACGTCGGAGCTGTTGTCGTTCCTCTTTATTCGCCAGGAGTTTTGGGTGGCTCATCAGTCGACCACCTTGGTGACAGGCGATCATGTCATCTTGCCCTTCTGTTTCGAGGACCTTCCTTGCTGGGTGGATCATTGGCCAGTCTTTTGGGGTGTCCCCGTTTGACTAGGGCGTCGATCTCCTTTTTGAGAGTCCAACAGCCGTTGGTGTCGTGCCTATAGTGGTTGTGATATTTGCAAAATTTGAGGTCGTCCCTCTTCTCATATTTGTCCTTCTTCACAGCCTCTTGGATCAGCTCTTCTCGCGGGGCGTAGGCGAGGACTTCGGTTTTTAGGAACGAGTACGCTCCTTGCTCCGAGGGCTCTTCTCCATAGGCCTCTTGTCTCGGGACTCCTAACAGAGGGTTCCCGAGTTTGGTTTCTCTCGCCTCGTGTCTTCGCAACGGAGGGGGTGCTTTTCGCATTAGCCCCAGCTGGTTCTTCTGCCTCCTCGGAGGAGGTGAACCAATCTGTTATGTTGAGCATCTCTGCGACGGTGTTAGGGGGAATTGGTACTATGGCGGTGATGTCCGGTATCTCTTCTACATCGAGTCTCTCTTCATTGAATCTCTGGACGAAGGCTCAGATTGACTCGTTCTCATTCTGTTTGAGCGAGAAGAGGTAGGACGACTTCTTCTTGGTTCGTCGTCCGACGGCAAATTGCTTACAGAATATTTCTGTCATTTCGTCGAATGAGCCGATGCAGCCGCATGGTAGCCCTTCGTACCAGTTTTCTGTCCTCTTGATTAGGGTGGCATGGAAAGCTCTACAAAGGTACGGCTCGTCGGCCCCATGGAGTAGCATGACATTCAAATACTTATGAATGTGTGACCATGGGTCGCCTCTCCCATCATAAGCTGGTAGTGCAGGGAGCTTGAATTTGGGCAGAAAAGGAGTGGAGAGGATATTCTTTCAGGGGAGTCTTCCGAATAGCGGATTGGACCAGCACGGATCCTCCCGCTCCGTATTGCGAGAAGTTGGCTCCGGAGGATCGATTCCAGATCTCCTCCCTTCTTGTGAATCTACCTGCAGGGTTTAGTGGGTTATAACCTGGAGGAGCCCCGTACATAACCTGATCTAGGATATTGCGGGTGGCCGCTCGGTAATTGGAGTAGGGGGTTTCCCCTGGGGCACGAAAGCTCGATTATCGACTCCTGATCCGTTGTATTAGTGGACCGGAGGGGTCAAATCATGGAGGTTAATCTCTGCTCTTGGGTCCCCCAGATCTCGGATGAATGCTGACCCCCTCATCGGCATCAGCTACGGGTTTTGGAGGCGGCGTGGCTCATTTACTGGGGATGGGCTCCCCATATTCTGGCGTATTAAGGTCGCCAGAGCGCCTATGCTCCTATCGATCTGCTCGGTGAACTGGGTGCATGTCCTTTCGGGTCACCCCAGGCTCCTTTGTTTCCTCCGTAGATCGAGGCTGCGGTGTTGTAGAGTCCGCGACGTCCTCCACCAAGACGATGTTCGCTCTTGGCCTCTCCTTCGGACCTTCGACCGGTCCAACATTGCTGGGTCCAGCTATCATAGCTTTTGGATTGCTTTGGGATGTCAAGCTGGTTAACGTTTCCCATAGACGACGCCAAACTGTTAAGGCCAAAATTGACCAAGGCAGTTGTCAGGCTGACGTAGACTCAGATCGCTGAGTTGGAGTCTCGTCAGTTGTTGGAGTTGGACCCTCGGTTGGAGGAACCGGGGTCGAATGATGGTAATTGGGAGTGTTGCGACCTTCGATCGACCTTCGGACGACCATTGTGTCGATCGTTCAAGGTTGGAGAGCTCGACGTCGACCTTCAATGCTGGATAGCGATCGTCGATCTGCACCACAGGGACTCGTTAGGGGCGTCGGATCTGGGCTCCGACCCATATCCCCTCCGATGCTTAAGTTAGTATGGAACTTAAGGACGAGAGTGAGCTTGGTGTAGTTGAGATCGACCCACGGATGTTCGTCTCTAGACTGACGATGCAAGCTCAAATATAAGAATGGTAAAAGTGAGAAGATAGAGTTCTATGTATTAGACCCCGTACCTTGAAGATGGGACACTTTCCCCTATTTATAGACGTTCAGGGTCCTATTGGAGACGTTGGGGAGATAACGGCCACCAATAATGAGGCCACAATCTTTCCCATCAATAGGAGTAAATGTTGCTCATGTCTCCGAGATTCCCGAGTCCGCTTTTAATCCCACGTTCGAGCAAGAGGGACCCAACGGTCGACTAGCCATTCTGGCTTTGACTGAGTCGACATTGGGCTTCTTTGACGCGCCTGATGGGCCTTTATCATCGGTCGACCGAGTCGACCGAGTTGCCTCGAACTCTGGCCCAATGACTCAACAAGTCTATATCAGAGTGCAAACCGTCGTCGTGAAGAAGAAATTGTTCCTTCCCTTGTAGGAACATGTTTTGCATTGGGGCAACAAAAGTTATAATGTAAGCGTACCCCATCCTCTCACATAAAAAAAAATAAACGAGCTAATAGAAAAATTAAACGTTAAACCAAGTATAATTTTACTGTTATTCCTTTAGATTGAAACAGATAAAAATAATACCCAAATAAACCAAACCAACGATACTAAGTTGGTTTGAAACGGAAGCTTGTTGCCCGTCTACAATCCAAGTAAGACATCGCCAACAAAATAAAATTAACAGAATCATGTATCAGATTTCCCGATCCCCTCCACGAACGCCCTTAGATTCCGATCGGACGATCCTCCTTCATTGACAGCCCGCAACGCTTTCTCCTTCCACATTTCAGCGTTCTTCCTGATAGCCGCTCCTTCTTCTCCCTCCCCCAAAACCAAATCCAAGCACCGCCTCAGCTCCTCGCACTCCAAAACGCCATCCCCGTTGACCTCCCCCCTGACCCCCGTCCCCCACGCTCTCTCCACGAGCATGGCGTTCGTCCCCTGGTCCGTCCACTGCGGGACCCCCACCGTCGGCACGCCGCACACCAGGCTCTCCAGCGTCGAGTTCCACCCGCAGTGCGTCACGAAGCACCCCACCGCAGGATGACCCAACACCCGCATCTGCGAGCACCACTCCACGACCATCCCGCCGCCGTCGCCGTCCAGCCCGTCCCCCTCGTGCCTGCAGTCCCTCCTCGCCACCCACAGGTACGGCCTCCCGCTCGCCCTCAGCCCTTTCGCGATCTCCTCCATCTGCTCCCTCTTCGGCACGGCCATGCTCCCGAATGACACGTACACCACCGACCTCTCCGCCCTCGAGTCCAGCCACTCCATGTACCCCTTCTCGTCTGGCTTGAACAGGCTGAACCCCGCGTCGCCCTTCGCGCTGTCGTTCGTCGGAAACGACTGGAGGATCGGGCCCACCGCGATCAAGTCAACGGCGTCGGCGACGGACGAAATCGCGTCGCGCTCTATCTCCTCGAACGTGTTGACCAACACCTTCGGCTTCGACCCCCGCTCCTTGCCCAGGGCCTTGAACGCCTCCTTGACGATGGTGACGATTGCGGAGTAAGGATCGTCGGAGGTCGTGAGCACGAACGACGGAAGCTCGCTGGCCCGCAGCGGTGGCAGGCCCGGTAATTCTACCATCGCCGAAGGGTCGTTTCTGCATTGTGCGGCTACGAGCTCACCGCGCCCGTTGAAAGAGTGGTGGTAGATGGCGAACACGGTGGCCGGCTGGATCCAGTACTGGGCCGCCAGGATCCCGTGGGCCCGGGCCACGTCCGCGGCCCACGACACCATGAACGTGTAGATGATGCAGTCCACTGTTTCGCCCCGGGACTTGAGCTTGTCGATGACGGCGGAGAGATTCGCGGAGCCGGCGGTTCTGTAGGTGGCAAGGTACTCCTTAACATCGTCGATTCCAGTCCTGAAGCCCTCGTCGTAGCCGTCGGAGAACGGGATGTAGGCGATGGCCCCGTCGTCGGTTTCTTCGTCGGGGGAGGCGAGGTTGGGGAACATCTTGCGGTGGCCGGAGACGGCGGTGGAGAAGGTGATGCGGGCCCCGTCGACGGCCCCGGCGATGCGCTTCGCGAGGTGGACGGCCGGGTTGATGTGGCCTTGGGCCGGGTAAGTGACAACAAGGAAGTGCTTCTGGCGAGTCGAATCCATTTTTTGTGTGGCACGAGTAGGCCCAGAGCTTTCGAGAGTCGTATTAAGATAGAGGTTGATCTTTATAGAGAAAGGCTGAGGGAGGACGCTTGGGGCAATGACGTGAGCGGTGACGTGGAGGCAAAGCGCGAGGCGAAGTTTGATTTTGTGTGGTCTCTGATGAGAAAACTTTGTTGCCACTCAAACGCAGAAGGAAGAAGTCATGACGACTGCGATGACGGCGAAGTGTTCGAAATTGCGACATAAGATGAGGCGTGCTATATATGTATTTTTTTCCTGGTCAATAATGGAAACTTTGTCACGTTGTTTTTCGCATCTCTCCTAATTTCTGCTATATTTGACAAATAAAGGTACATATATCCCCTCCTTACGGTGTATATAGCACGCCTCTGTAATATTTGGATTTCGAGCAAAATATGGGATGAAAGGGAGGGAGCAGATGTGGAAGGTTCATGGCCGTTGGATCTTTCCAGCTGCTTTGTTTTATATGGAAGATGATTAATTATAAGCTGAACAGGGATTTGCCAAGAAAGGAAGAAAGCTAGACATATAAATGTTCACGGAAAGAATCGACAAAATGAGAAAGATGCACAACAAATTACCAAAACAAGCCAGGCAGGATACATGAACGTTTACCGTGACATTATTGTTATTTATCTCATAGTGTAGGTGATTTAGCATTAAGTGTGACAAAATTAATGAAACATTATTGCACATAATTAGTTTGTGTTAGAGAGTAATAGGACTCAAGAGAGAAAGAGACAAGATTTCTTAGCAAAAGAATAAGTCACCATGCTAAGAGCCATGGTGCTCTATTTATATATCTCATAGTGGGGAGGCCAAAAGCCTCTAGGAGACCAAGGGTCCCCATTACTCTAAGTAATGGGGGCCTAATGAATGGGTAATGAAGGAGCGGAGGCCAAAGGCCTCCCTCATTCATAACACTCCCCCTTACACATTCATCACTTCGGTCTCAGCTACTGAGGCAAGGGGTGGATACTTCTGGATCCAGAGTAAGTGTGTTTGCCTCGTTAAAACCTTAGCTGTGAAAAACCCAGTGGGAAAACCCAACAGCTTAAGGAAAAAGAGTGCAACCCACATGTTACTCCCCCTGATCCGTACAAGCTTCAGGCTTGCAGGTCTTTCAACTGTCGCATACCAATGTTCTTTACAAGCTTTACAAAAGTACATTTAGGCAATGCCTTAGTAAAAAGATCAGCTAAGTTGTTGCATGACTGGATCTGTCGAACTTCAATCTGCTTGTCGTTCTTCTGCTCGTGCGTCCAGAAAAACTTGGGAGAAATGTGTTTTGTCCTGTCGCCTTTGATGTAGCCCTTCTGAAGCTGAGCAATGCATGCGGCGTTGTCTTCGAATAGGGCTGTAGGCTCCAGATCACTGGTCTTCAGGCCAGTGGATTGGAGGATGTGTTGGACGACGGAGCGTAGCCAAAAACATTCTCTGCTCGCCTCATGGATCGCGATGAGCTCTGCATGGTTGGAAGATGTAGCAGTAGTGGTTTGTTTTACCAATCTCCAAGAGATAGCAGTACCTCCGTAGGTAAATACAAAACCTGTTTGAGATTTTGCCGTGTGCGGATCAGAGAGATAACCTGCATCAGCATAACCAAACAATTTGGGGGAGGCACCTCTCTGGTAGTAAAGTCCAAGATCAATGGAACCCTGAAGGTATCGCAGAAGATGCTTTACTCCGTTCCAGTGGCGCTTTGTGGGCGCAGCACTGTGTCTGGCTAGTAGATTAACTGTAAACGCTATATCGGGACGCGTACAGTTAGCCAGATATAGAAGTGCTCCAATGGCACTGAGGTAGGGTACTTCAGGACCCAGTATCTCCTCCCCCTCTTCCAGTGGCCGGAAGGGGTCCTTATGTACATCTAGTGATCTTACGACCATAGGAGTACCTAAAGGATGACATTTATCCATATGAAACTTGCGTAGAAGTTTCTTTGTATAATTAGATTGGTGTAATAGGATTCCACCTCTTAGGTGTTCTATCTGTAAGCCAAGACAATACTTTGTTTTGCCTAGGTCTTTCATTTCAAAAGTATGTTTAAGGCTTTCAGATATCTCTTTGATCTCTGCAGAAGATCCTATGAGATTTAAGTCATCTACATATACAGCTATGAAGACAAATCCTGTTCCCGTTCTTTTGATAAAGATACACGGGCAGACTTCGTTATTCGTGAATCCTTGCTGTGCAAGAAAATCACTTAGTCTGTTATACCACATCTTGCCCGATTGTTTTAGACCATATAATGATCTATGTAGCCTTACAGAGAATACGTCCCGAGGTATCTCTTTCATCTCTGGGGGTAGATTAAACCCATCAGGAAGTCTCATATAGATATTTTTATCTATATCGTCATATAGATATGCAGTCACAACGTCCATGAGCTGCATTTCTAGGCTTTCCAAAGAAGTTAGGCTGATTAAAAATCGGAAGGTGATTGAATCCATGACCGGGGAATACGTATCTTCGTAATCAATCCCCGGTCTTTGGGAAAATCCCTGGGCTACAAGGCGTGCCTTATAGCGAACGATCACATTATTTTCATCTCTTTTTCTTATGAAACCCCACTTATATCCCACAGGTTTTACACCTACTGGTGTTTGGACTACTGGTCCAAAGACTTTGTGTTTCAAGAGTGAGTCCAGCTTTACTCTTATTGCCTCGTCCCACTTTGGCCAATCATCTCTGCGTTTACATTCCGCTAGAGATCGTGGTTCGACGTCATCGTCAAATTCAGTGACGTGAACGGCAATATCGAACGCAAAATCGTCGACGACGACTATGCTATTTCTGTCCAGTACTTCTCCAGTACGTACAAAATTTAATGATGTTTCTCCTATTGTTTCCTCTGCTGGGGAAATCAGGAGGGGAGAAGTAGCTGGTCTGAGCTCAGCATCCTGTGGAGGGATAATCTTAGTATCGCCAGGAGTCTTCCTCTTTCGAGGAACTTTATCTTTTGAACCTGGTGGGCGTCCTCTTTTCATTTGAGGTACAACCAATTCTGCTGCCGGTGGGCTGCATCCATCTATGGGGATGTCAATCCTAGCTGGCGTATTGGCAGCAGGGACGTGTGAACGGACAATCTTCTGGTTGTCCGTGAATTTATCCGGTAAAAGATGTACTGTATTCTGGATGTGAAGGATCTTCAGGATCTCATCTTCACACAGATTAGTACGCGGATCATATAGGGACAAAGACTTATGGTCCCAACTAATGGTCTCAGAAGCTTCTGGCTTCTTAGACTGTGTGCCCAGTTTTGGAAAAAATTTCTCATTAAATTCACAGTCTGCAAAACGTGCCTTGAATGCGTCACCCGTCAGGGGTTCAAGGTATCTGATAATAGAGGGAGAATCAAACCCAATATATATACCTAGACGACGCTGAGGACCCATTTTGGTCCTCTGCGGTGGTGCTATTGGGACATATACCGCACAACCAAACACTCTCAAATGAGAGATATCCGGAGGTGCGCCGTATGCTAGTTGCATCAGGGATAAAGTGTGACCTCCAGAGGGTCTTATCCTAATAAGTGATGCGGCATGTAAAATAGCATGCCCCCAAGCATCCACAGGCAACTGGGATTGCATAAGCAATGGACGTGCAATCCATTGGAGTCTCTTTATAAGAGACTCAGCTAATCCGTTTTGGGTGTGAACATGTGCTACAGGATGTTCAACTTCAATACCTGTTGCCCGGCAATAGTCTTCGAAGACTTGTGAAGTAAATTCTCCCGCATTATCAAGACGTAGTTTCTTGATTTGGTTATCGGGGAAATGAGCACGCAACCTTATTATTTGTGCCAATAGCTTTGGAAAAGCTAGGTTGCGGGTGGACAAGAGGCACACATAAGACCATTTGGTTGATGCATCAATCAGTACCATGAAGTACCGAAATGGGCCACTTGAGGGGTGAATAGGCCCGCAAATGTCACCATGAATTCTCTCAAGGAAGCCAGGAGACTCTAATCCCACTTTCAGGAGGGATGGTCTCGTTATAAGTTTTCCCTTGAAACAAGGGAGACATGGAAATTCACCCTTTTGAAGAATCTTCAGGTTCTTCAATTTGTGTCCACGGGATTCAGAGATGATGCGTCACATCATTGCTGTTCCAGGGTGACCAAGTCTATTGTGCCAGAGTTCGAACTCTGGCAAGGATTGGCACGTCTGGTGCTCAGTCATATTGGCTTCTATTGGTTGAATGTATGTTTGGTAGAGACCCGACGGGAGTCCCTTTAATCGTTCGCAGATGATCTTCCGATCATCTTTCTGACGAGTTACATACAGAAATTCAACCGTATTTTCATCTCTGGTTTCTAAGTGATATCCGTTTAAACGGAAATCTTTGAAACTTACGAGATTCCTATTTGATTTAGGAGAGAATAATGCATTTTTTATTTGAAGTCTTGTGTTATTTGGGAGCAATATAATTGCTTCACCAGATCCTTCGATTATTTGGGACAGTCCTGAAATTGTGATAACAGGACCGTCATATTTATTTACGCTATTAAAATAGCAATGATCGCGAAGGATTGTGTGCGTTGAGGCACTGTCCACTAGGCACGCAGACATCATCTATATAAGCAAAAAAAAGAAATTTTATTTGGGGGAAAATGTAGACAAAATAAAAGTCCGCACTAAAGCAAATAACAGATGAAGATACATCGAAATCTAAATGCATAGATAAATGATGATGCTCAATCTAGCAGATCGTCGTTCTCGAAGTCTTTAGCAGTAAAGACTGTTGGCGGCTGTACACCTGCCAAGTTTGTTTCAGGTCGAGACTTCTGGCTCGCCTGGTATAGATCCTGTAGGTGGCGAGGAGTGCGGCAGTTTCTGGACCAATGGCCAGTCATGCCGCATCTATGGCATTTGTCCTCCCAGGTCTTCTTTGGAAGTGACACGTGCTTGGTGTCCTTTCGCTTCCAAGTGAAGTTTCTTTTCCCTTTATTGTTTTTGTTTGTCTGGGGAGCTGCACCTCTTGGTTGCTTCATTACCGCTTTCCCTTTAGTATTTTTAGTCTTCCTCTTGTTTTTCCACTTCTGGGGAGAAACGTGGTGGGATTCAGGGATAGGGGCAGTGCCAGCTGGACGTAAGTTATGAGTTGCTAGCAGTAAATCTCGATTCTGCTCTGCTCTAAGTAGGCATGAGATCAGATCGGAGAATCTCGTGAAGTTGCGTTCACGATACTGCTGCATGAGGATTGCATCTTTCTCGTGAAACGAGGTAAATGTTTTTTCCAACATGCGATGTTCTGTCACTTCTTCACCGCACAACTTCAGGCGTGAGGTGATGTTATGAAGTGCAGAATTATACTCAGCGACGGACTTATAGTCCTGAAGTCTGAGGTTTTCCCACTCATAACTGGCACGAGGTAATATAACATCAATTTGATGTTTATACCGTGCTTCCAGTGCTGTCCACAGGTCCTTCGGGTCCTCAACCGTTAAGTATTCGGCCTTTAAGGTCCAATCTATATGCTTCCTAATGTAGATTATGGCTTTCGCCTTATCTACATCGGATACAGTGGTTGTGGGGCTGCTGCTAGCTGTAGCAGAAGCTTCGGCCGCTGCTGGGGCCGAGGAAGGAGCCAAAATGGACCCAAGGAGGGCCATTGAACGCAAGTGGAACTTCAGGTCCACTCGCCAACTCAGGTAATTTGTCCCTGCAGAATCGAGGACCTCGAAATCGACGCTTGCCAATTTTGCCATTTATCTACGTATTTTAAAATGAGCATGAATTAATTAAAATTCAAAAATTCATGCATAAAGAAATAAACAAGTAAAAATGCAGGGATCGGCCAGATACCCAAAATAGTACACAGTCCAAAGTTCGTTTAAAGTCCATAATAGAAAAAAATAATAATACAACTTTGGAAACCCAAACTGAACTGGGTCCCTATATCTCCGCCTTCATATGCTGTTGCATCGAGCTTTGGCTTACACAGTCATGAATCGACTCCTTGCGGTCCAGCGGACGCGGCCAGGGAATTGACTAAGCCAGGACCACTTGTTACCCAGTCAAGCTAGGTTGGTCCAGCAAACTTAGCCAAGCACATTGACCGACATCATGATCCATTGAAGGAGTTTTCATCAATTCTATGTGCTGTTGCATCGAGCTTTGGCTTTTAGTACAAATTTCCTCACTTACAAATTCTCTCAAAAGAAAAATAAAAGTGCAGGAAAGTAAATAGGTATACAATGGCCGATCCCGAAAAACACATTTTTACTTATTTAAACATCCACGCAGTTCTAAATATGCTACTGGCATAAAAATAAACAACCACGCATATATCTCAAGCATAATATATGGCAAAGGAAACTAGAAAATATAATTATCTCGTAGACCACGTGGAAACGTCATACACCGTTAGGTTAGTTGACTAACGGCAGAGCGGTCTCAGGATCTTTAAGATAGTTATATTTTGAAAAAATCCTAATATTCCATAAATTAATAATAATGCGAGAGTGTTATAATATTAGCAATTTGACAAACTGAGCGACAGGCCCATAACAAGAAATTAAAATAAATGAATATTTTGATTGGGGCTGCAGGCCCATAAGTAAAATATTAATCAATTTAATAACAATTTTATTAACATGGCTTCTAGCCCAATAACCCAAATTAAATTATTATTAATATTTGGGCTTCAAGCCCATTGGCAAAATTTTAATAAACAAATTGAAGATTGCAATTGGAATTACTGGGCTACAGGCCCGATGTGCAAAAAATTTATTTAACAAATTAAGTTTGCAATTGGATTTACTGGGCTTCTGGCCCAATTGGGAAAACTAAAATAATAGTTAAGCTGAATGGGACTGCAGGCCCATAATACTTATTTTCATGTATAATCTGGGCTTCAGGCCCAATAAACAGCCCAACTACTGTAATAATCAAATTTTAAACCGCAAAAATTACTTATTTATAATTCAGTTTTGAACTGTGGGCTTTAATTGTGTACAAAATTATTTGGGCCTGAAATATTATCACAACAGAAGCACTTTCCAGCAAAACAAAACCGAGTTAAACTAGCCAGCCTAAATTATATGTTATGATGATGTTGGTGCGATCATAGAGTAGTCATTGTTCTCTGTTAAGTGCTTTCCCAAGCCTACAAAAGTCTTCCTGCTGAGCATGTGTCTTTTGGTCATACATAAGGCCTCAAACAGAAATGATTCCCGAGGAAAGGTAGAATAAATTGCATTGAGAAATAAACTGTCAACTAGGAGCTTGAACCCATGACATCTTGAAAGGTGGTGCTCAAATATTCTGACATCTGGTTGATTGGGATTTATGCAATATAATTCAATTCAATGGCATTATTTCTATTGTTTCCTTTCTGGAACACAAGGTGATGAATGAGATGTGAAGGTTGCCATTGAAAACAAAAAAAAAACAGAACAAAAAAAAACATTCACCATGCAGGTATAAAGCATTTGCGACAGAGAGGATTTTTAAACAATTTTTTGTTTGTTTGTTATATTATGATAATAATAACAAAACGTCAAAATCTAAGGATTGTTTTTCACCTAAAATAACTAGGTGTATGTTCTAGATTTTGAGCAAAAATGTATATAATTTTTGTATATTATGTATTTACGGGATAAGAAATTATACCTCTAGATCGTTGATCTAGGGAAGAACAATTGTAATCCGTAGATAAAATAATCCCTGCTCCACAAATCGACGTCGCAGGAGCTTTGCCGCAACGAATCGCAGCAACAAAAGATTCCTAAGCGCAGTGAGGATGATTTGAGGGGATTATTAGGAGAAGCTCAAGAAGTAGAGCTAAAAGTGCTGATAACGTGTTAGAGAGTAATAGGACTCAAGAGAGAAAGAGACAAGATTTCTTAGCAAAAGAATAAGTCACCATGCTAAGAGCCATGGTGCTCTATTTATATATCTCATAGTGGGGAGGCCAAAAGCCTCTAGGAGACCAAGGGTCCCCATTACTCTAAGTAATGGGGGCCTAATGAATGGGTAATGAAGGAGGGGAGGCCAAAGGCCTCCCTCATTCATAACAGTTTGGCCTCCCTCATTCATAACAGTTTGAGCAATTATAATAACTATTTTATTAGTAGTCGTCTTGATTAAAGGGGTTATAGAAAGGTGTCCTTGATGATTTTTTTCACATCAAAGGAATGGTCACGCTATTTGCACTACAATTGTTAGCCTTTAAATAGACCCAATCAATGTTATGAAAATCGGACCTGTTAGTTTCAGTACTTGGGAATAATCAATAACGCCAAAAGAATAACACAAACCAATCAGAGACACAATCAACGACACACGAGACTTGGTAACGCAGTTCGGTGCGCACACCTACATCTGCGGGGCCACGCCCAGAAAATCAGAATACTCCACTAAAATAATCAATGAGTACAATCACTAATTATCACGATTCTATTAGGAGGAACAACCTCCCCCTCAATACAAACCGTGATGGGTGGTCTCTACCAACCCATGGAGTATTCTCGGCAAGCTCCCCTTGCCCGCAAGCTCCCCTTGCACAACCGACTAGATCAGCTCTCTTGATCCTACACGCGTAGCCGTCGGCTTCCTCCCGGAGTTTTTCAAAAACTTTCGTCAAAAGTCGTGATCTCCATCAAGAGTCCACGCCCTCCTTTACTTCGCTAACCCCTCGAAGAAGTTAAGTTGTTGACAACAACTCCACCAACAGAATCACCGAGGATAGGCGGAAACATATGCAGCGCAGCCAAGCAAGATAAAGCAGTTAATGAGGAAATCTCAGTCGACAATCAAAACCGAAAAACAACCAAGTGTCATTAACCATCCTTCAACAGCTTAAACAATAATCACCTAATCCCGCACTGTAGAAGAAGATCTGATTCTGATCAACAAACTCGATGACATCTTATCTCCGAAAACAATAGTTCAGACACCAAGAGGTCTTATCTTCAATAGACGCAAATCAAATAGCTGCATGGAAGATTTGTCGAATCTGATCTCAAATGTTGAACAATAAGTTCAACATTTCATATGACATTTTGTACAACATTTCATAAACATTCATTTGTTAGTGGATCTTTCATACCTCGGTTGTGGATTGATCCTTTCATTCACCTTCGTCAGCAAATCTTATGCATACATGCATCCAACAGCGTATCTGGAGAAGATCTAAACAATACTGTAAGATCTGAAACCATTCATTTAAAAAATCTTCAACCGCACATATCTTCAATCGCACATACCATTCAGTTATGAAACCAACCAGATTTTGTAACCACTATATCCGGGTAAGTAGCTTCCTCTTTAATGCTAAATATCCACCAATATTTCTAGGATCACTTCGGGTACGAAATCTCATATTCAAGGAACCACCGAATCTATTTCGGGTAAAAAGATTAAAACAAATCTCATGCGGATATTTTGCCCATAGATTAAGGAACTATTTCTGGTAAATAAAACCAATAAATCTCAGCAAATATTTCCTCCCATCAATTTAGGAACTAACCAGATTCCCAAATATTCTCAATAAATCTCCATCAATTAAGGAACTAATTCGGGTAAGAAAGAGTATAAAAATCTCACCAATATCTGGAATCAATCAAATCAGGAACCTCCGATATTTTAGGCTACAAATCAGATCTGAGATCACCACGACAAATTTGTAGACCACAACAGTGTTTCTGTATACGAACAATTATTCCAGATCCCGAATGTCGAACATAATGTTGTAACATAATGTTCAACATTTTGCTCAAACAGCTCAAAAACAATCCAGATTCCACAAACTGAGCTCTCCAGATATAGTGCCACTAATGCCAACAAATATCAGCAGAAATTCAACCCTAACAGGACCGAACCAGTTGGTACAACTGGTCGGACCATAAACCGGCTATATTCCTATCCAATATACCCATAAAGCCACGATGATTGCCAACCGGTCCAAAACCGGTGCAACTTGTGAGAACCGATGGTAGGACCGGTTTTAAGTGAAGTTCAAATTTTAAAACCGGTGGTAGTACTACACACATTGATGCTTTTGAATTTTTTTTGGTGTTGTTCAACTTAAATATTTTATGGTATTTGATTTGGTTTTCACGTGTTATTTTTAAGAACTATGGTTATATATTGTCATTTTTAACTTTTAAAAGAAGTTTAACTTTTAATATTATGAAGTTATTAATAGAGACCATTGATGCATAGCCTGCTGATGTGTCATAATATTACACATCTTGTCTATATGTTTACACGTCAAAATGATCGCTTTAATCCACATTTTATACGCTTTTATGCTAATAACTGGAACTATTTGACTTTAAGAGCGTTTGGTTGCATTTCAAGGAAATTCGAGCGATTTTCAGTAATTTGGAGATGAGGACATGATCGCACTACTACAAAATGGACCTTTAACAGCACTTAAATAAGGTCTTTAATAGCGCTTTACAAGCGATGTCTATCTCGCCGCTGCTAAAGGGGGGTTGGTTTTAATAGCGCTTTACAAGCGCTATTAAAGGGGGGCCTTTAACAGCGCTTGTTTGTGCAAGCGTTGTTAAAGGGGGACCTTTAACAGCGCTTGTTAGTGCAAGCGCTATTAAAGGGTGGCCTTTAACAGCGCTTGTACTAAAGAAGCGCTGTTAAAGGTGGACCTTTCACAGCGCTTGTACTAAAGAAGCGCTGTTAAAGGTGGACCTTTCACAGCGCTTGTACTAAAGAAGCGCTGTCTATTGGAACCTTAGACATCGCTTCTTTAGTACAAGCGCTGTTAAAGGTCCACCATAGACAGCGCTTGTACTAAACAAGCGCTGTTAAATGTCCCAGATAGACATCGCTTGTTTCAATTCATTTTATTGTTTCTCCCTACGTTTTATATTTAAATAGATCCATTTAATGTTCAAAATGCTTAAATAAACCACCAAAAACATTAAATTATAAGAAACAATCATTACAAGAAACAATCAAATTAAATTACTTTTATTCAACAATCACATAAATTAGACAATGTGCATTGATATTGGAAGATGATCCGTAATACAAATAAGAAACATTATCGCATATAAAACTTATCAGTCATTATCCATTAAATCACTCCTTGAACAATACATTTCCCGACATCAGTAATATACATTCCAGAGCGGGTTCCATCTCAAAAATCTTTTCTGCTGCCTCTTCTACTAATTTGATGTTCTTGTGTATTCTGCTCGCACCTAATAAAGCATCGCACATACTGGCATCTGCTTCCATCGGCATCTCCCTCATAAGAGCTTGTGCATCCGCCATCGTCTTGCTCTCCCCAGAATATCAATCATGCAAGTATAATGCTCTGCCTTTGTAGACACGCCAACAATTTTTCAGGTTAACCACGATTCGTATAGTAATGGAGACTGCATAGATCTGTATGGATGAAAACCAAGTAAATAATAATAATAAACAGACAGAGAAACAGAATATTGATGGGATAATTGAGAAACTAGAATAAAGATGTTTGAACTAACTGTGTAATTCTTCACATTGTAATTAAGCGCAGAGTAGAACGTTAGCATTCCCCTTTACTAATGCTTAACAATAAGAAATAATTCAAGAAATTATCAAATTAGACACATTGTATTTAAGCATCCAGATGATGATCCATCAGACTACCATGTTTCCTCCGATTGCTGACAAGTTTTGGATAGCACGTTCATCATGCTGCCCGCTTCTTCTCACTGCTCTTGCTGCTGCGAAAGGGGGCAAGAATGGAGAAGGAACGGTGACCTGCGACAAGAACCAAGAGTCATTGAGCAAGGGCCAGTTACGTTATTCCATCACAAGGTAGAATTCAGTTGCTTTTTTAATTGCTTTTTCACCAACAACAGGAATCTTGGAGAGTAATTAGGATGAACAAAGCATCAATTAAGAAGAAAAGAGTTGAATTAATCAATTTTGTGAATAGTTCAATGCACATACTTCTCTATAACTTGTGTATATCCTGCATTGAAAATTGATGAAAATAGGGACACAAATCACCCCTAGTAAAATTAAACAAAGCAAGAAAAATGCAAAATGTAGTTGACTATTCTGCTTACACTGAACATGGCATGATTTGGGGAAGGACTGTCAAAATGTAGGCATCTAACCTCTTGGTGGAGTGCCTGCAGCGTGACTATCATCTTGAGCTATCATGAGCTATCAGATTCTTCAGGATGTGAACTGAAATTGAGACAGCATTAATTAGCTATGGACCGATAGTGGAATAGCAATGGTCATCGGCTGTACAACGGATTCCATGGTAAACTAAAAGCAGTTTATTTCCTTTTCTTTTCTAACTTGAAAATTTTATGACTTCCACATTGTAAAGTGTCTGGTCTGGAGGGAATCAGCAAAGTTTAGGGCAGTTATAAGTGTTAACTATGTGTTGCCCTAAGAAGATCCATGCAAAACTCGGAATGAAAGCCTCTAGTTTAATTTTCATCACCATCTAGTCGGCGACCAGCACGCTGCTTAAGCTCCACCGGAACCGTACTTCTTTCCCAAGAGGAGTAACTGCAGCTTGTCGTGACCGGAGAGCACACCAGCACCGGCAACGGCACGGAGGATGTTGGCACCCACTCCCTTGAAGAGAGACTTGGCCCCCTCGTTCTTCAGAATCTGCTGGAATGCATCCAGAGAGCTCTTGTACTTGATGGCCTCTCTGGATGTCATCATCATTCTTCTACAGACCGTGTCAATTGGATAGGATGCAAGGCCAGCACCGTTGGTGATGACCCAACCCAAAGCAAAGCTCGCGAAGAAGCTATCATGTATCACCAAAACACAACACATGCTACAGTTTCAGTACATCACAAACTTGTTTTTAAAAATTAGCTAGGTTCGACAATCAGGTTTTTGAACAGTCAAATTGAAAAGGAGAATAGAATGCATACCAACTGCAATTGCATTTAGGCTTGCACTACTTAGAAGGACTAGCTCTCAACACATATAATGGATAGAAAATTTATGTAAGGCTAATATCATCATGCTCATACTAAAAAAAGTGGATGCCACCACTATAGTTAATTGCAAGGGTTTAATAATTTTTACCAGTAAGTCACATCTCAGTTCCGATTATCTGTTTCAAACCCAACCAATTATGGTACCCAGGAATATTTACATACAGCTAAAGTGAATCGAAATTCAAATAGAATCCCCTTAATAAATACTACCAACCCACCATAATACAAGCGAAATGTCTGCCCAATTAGTCGCAAGGAGAAGTTAGCAGCCAACAAATTTAAAATGTCCTAAATCCTAAGATAAATTATCTAACAATGGAAAAACAAGATTTAAATTGCATGCAATAGAACATAGTGCTTAGAAACAAGAGAACTACTTGAAGGAAATAGATACCTGCATCTTTCCTGTTAGTACAACAGGCTTCAACGAATCATACATTCCAAAGTAGAGGCCACGGTACACGATGATTCCTACACAAGTTATATTTGCAATAAGTAACACCAAATGCTTGCACCAAATGCTTAACACCAAATGCTTGCACCTATTCTGCCGTACATATTGTTTCTCGAAAGAAGGCCAATCTTATGAATTTTGAACCATCTGCGTTATGGAGAAGAAATAATTAACATCAAAACAATGCTGAGGAAATACAGGAAAATTCTGTGATTATCAAAAACTATGCTAACTTTGGCAAAAACTGATGAAGGTGTCAAACAAGTTTCAACTTGAGATTTTGGGATATGTTTAATCCAAAATCCGCAGAACATTTAAGCAATTAGCATGAATAGAACAATAGCACATTCTGAAAATGCTATAATTTAATATAGATAATGTTGACTAAAGCTACAAAATAAATTACTTTGGACAACAACAGATTTTGTGAACAACACAACACTAAAATGCAAGTACCAAATTGCTCCAGTCATTTTGAGCTATATACATTCAAAATGAAAGATTGTAAATAAACAGAAGAGAAGCCCATAAGAAATAACCTGCATTGCATATATAACTTAAAATCAAACCAATGCTTAGGAAATAAAGAAAATTCTGCAAAATCTAAACTGATGAAGGTGTAAAACAAGTTTCAACTTGAGATCTTGGGATATGTTTAATCCAACATCCGCAGAACATTTAAGCAATAGCACATTCTTTAAATGCTATAATTTAATATAGATAATGTATGTATTAATTTCCAAAAAGAAAAGAAAAGAGTTCGTAAAATTGGAGAATTATTCAACTAAATAAATTTTTTTATATTTCAGTGGCTAATTGAAAATAATTATTCATCCTTAATTTATTTATCATGTTCATTCATGTGGTGAAATAAATTTTAGAAAGGGAAATAAACAATTAAATGCAAGAAGCAGCTTGTTAATCAAACAACTGAGAAAAAATGATCAGAGTAATGAAATATAAAATGTAGATTGCAGCTTGCAGAAAGAAAATCATCCTTGGGAACGAAATTAATCTGGCATGTGAATATTTTGAACACAAGAAGCCACTAATCACATGCATTTTGTTAACTAAACCTACAAAATAAATTAGGTATCTTGGATGACCCTATTTGATTAATTATGTCATTTGGCAATTTGGGGTCATATGCACTGCTGCCTTTTTCCAAATTTATTCTGATATGGTAATCTTTATGGTAAGTAATAATTTTTCACATAAACTACAAAGCATGTTCACTGGAATGCTTATCAAGCAATTCAGTTAACCACTAGTATTTACAAAGACAGGCATATCTGAACAATTATTGCCTACTCAAGGAGTACAAAACAAACAAGCTTCCTACCAAAAAGGGAACACGAAATTCTAAACGACATCCTTAAGCCTAATATGAAGAATGCTAGGGTAACAAAACAGTTTAACAGAATAGAATGTAATTGGTATTCTTAACCAATACACGAATGCAGAATGCAGAATATAATGTAATTGGTATCCTTAACCAATACTAGAATACAGAATGCATTGGTTTTGTATGCACTGCAGGTTGCAATGGAATCAATAATACGACTTCATAGACTCAAGTGTAGTCTGCAAGCAATATGCAAACATCATATAAGAGCATATGCAAACATTGGGGTCTGCAAGAAGGTAGAAATAGCTATCGGAGATGAATGTATACACGATCTGTCACCCTATTAAGCTTCATTGAGCAAACCTTGTGAATCGGGCATTGCCAGTCACTTCTATAAAGAATTACTTATGCAGGCAGCAAGCTTTCCTTCCAGAGGGTTATCAATCTTGAAATTAATCTGTCCCAACCACATCAACTATGGAACTTTTATTCTGATTCCTCCTAAAAAATGCTAGCAACGGCCAATCCTTAAGCACACAATAATTATCATATCTACCTTATTTGCTTGAATCCATTGCTGGACCATTCTGCTGGACTATTCACTGGACTATCCACTTTGGGTGTAACACCGAAATTTGGGAGACTCAAAAAATGACATATCCTACTGGATGGTGCTCTGCTGTGCACGCAGTTATCCCATTAACTTATGATATAGCCCATATTTTTTTGTTCTGACCGCCTCACAATCAAATTATCTTATAAGCATGCACACTAATGTCATTGTACATTAAAAGGCTATAAGCATGATGACTTTGCCAATGGTTTTTTGACATGAAGTGGTTAGAGTTTCCCGTGTGTATGCATTGGGTTTCTTTCCCTTTTCATTTTCACTCTCGAAAAAACCCTAAGCCTTCTTCATCTTCTTCTCCTCTTCCTCCCAAAAATTATCGGGTTAAGCATCGTATGTCTCTTGAATTTATTAAGAATGTCAAGCAATGTATAAAGATGGGACTATTGTGTGAAGGTGCAATATTATATAATTAGATCATAATTAGAAATTGGAAGACAGAAGCAATATATAAAAAGCATTGATACCTCATTTGGAGAGTGGCCTACTTTACGTACTACATGGTAACATAGCACCATTTACGGTGTTGTGACCACCAACTTTATCACCACCATCCTAATTTTCTCCTCTCTTCTTCCAAAAATCAAGCCCTTCTCAAAAACCAACCCTTCTCGTCTGGCAAGTGACCAAATCTCCTCTACTTCATGTTTTCTACTCCTTCTACCACTACATTTCTCTTCTCAAATCTATCCTGATCTAGTTGCACACAGTAGCCAATATGCTGGTACACCTTCCACAACTAATATATATAAGAAGGTTCCATCAAGCAGTACACGAAACATCTCCATCGAAGTATCTTGAAAGAGGAGCAAATAATTTAGGAATACATACCTAACAGAAGAATTAAATAAGGTTGTGCAACCTTTAAATATGATGAATGGGGCAAAAAGGATCACTGCGAAACCAATAAATTCAGCACAACTTTAATGGGAAACTTAAGCACAACTTTTGTTTTACCTTGTAGTTCAATCCCTTGCCCATTCATTTCGCTTGCAACGATCATATCCTTAAACTGATCTGATACTAAAAAATAATCAATCCTCATTCTCTTTCCTCGATATCTGCACACAAATAAACAATTTGTTCATCCTAAACAAAAAAATGTGTTTACATTCCTGCCCACACAAAAATTTGCATATCACTAGTAATGACATAGTTTGCCGATTATTTACAACAACATAACAATTTTGAATAACTTAAGAAAAGTGGATGCGATACATCAGATTCGAAAGATTGCACGGGGAGAGAATGTCATTCGAACTAGCTTGAAAAGAATAGAAATTAGTTTAGCATGAAGCATATTTTAAGACACAGAAAACTGAAGTCAAACAGAAATAAGGCTAATGCGCCAGTTCGATGTAATAACAATACATACATAGTAAAGAACATACACGTACTTTAAAACCATATTGCCAAAACACTGTAATTTTGGCTTCCATCAAGGGGATTAACCTTCCAATAGAGAGATGATACTTACTTTTAACCCCGTCGCAGAGAGTTATAGGTCCACTTGTTTCAGTTAAGCCATAACACTGTAACATACACAGAATTATCGTAGGCTCGTATAAACTAGAAAATTATCATTTATATGCAAGTATTACAATTTTGAAGGCATCATCACGCTGTTAATTGTAGCATGTATATTTACAACATCAAAAAATTCAATTGTATGACCCAACAATGACCAACGACCAGCACATTTCATGTAGTAGTTGAGTTTGGCATCAAGTCAATTGACCTATCCATGGCTAACTTCTTTAAGGTATTTCATCGAACACGTCAACCTCGTGTAGAATAAATAACAAAATGATCCTTTTTGCAGTTTGATAAACTTCATATGCAACAAAATTTGAAACCTGATGCCAATAGTAATGCTCATCGATAAACAAAGAAATGCAATTTTAATATGACATAATAATTTCAGGAGTTTAAGTCAAAGCATACCATTGTGAAATCTAGTAAATCTATAAGGGTTCTTTTTTTTCAACATCTTTGTATGTGGATATCTACGTCAAAGCACGCGACCGTCGGCGGTGAGTCTGGCGATGACTACACTGATGTGGACGTCGACCTTGAATATCTTCTTATGGTGTGACGATAGATCAGACGACGCCTTGTTGACGGAGGCGAGCACGACGTGGGTCTTCGATCGGATTCCGATGAGAGCAGATCCCATGGCGTACGACCGGGCGGCGTACCGCATCTGCGGGTCACGCGCGCTGCTCAATTTCCCGCTCCGGATCGGGGCGGATGAAGCCGGGTCGCCGGTGAAGCGTGAGTCGCCGGAGCCTAAGAGCTCGTCCTATTCTTCGTCATCTGATTCATCGCCGAGAGGAGGAAGAAATCGGTGGCAGCGGTGGATAATTGGGGGAGGGCTGAGGGTTTAAGGGAGAATAGGCGAAGGGGGCGGAGATGGGGAAGCCGAAGAGCCAGAGGGAGGAGGAGGTGAGGAAGAGGTGAGAAGGAGAATGATGTACACGGGGGAACGAAAAAGATTAAAACACTAGGAAAGCCCGCGATAGCGAAATTTTTCGGTGAAAATTTTCCTGATCTTTGGCATCGCCTTCTAGGAAGAAGCGATGTCTATCTTCTAACCTTTAACAGCCCTTCTAGGAAGAAACGATGTCTATCATATGACCTTTAACAGCACTTGCAGAAAGAAGCGTTGTCTATCATCTGACCTTTAACAACGCTTGCAGAAAGAAGCGCTGTCTATTATCAGTGTCTCTAATAAACAGCGCTTGCAGAAAGAAGCGCTGTCTATTATCCGACCTTTAACAGCGCTTGCAGAAAGAAGCGCTGTCTATTATCCGAATTTTAGCAGCGCTTGCAGAAAGAAGCGTTGTCTATTATATGTGCCTCTAATTAACAGCGCTTATAATTGGCAAGCGCTATTAAAGGTGTGCTATTAAAGGTCCATTTTGTAGTAGTGTCGTTGACGCCGGAGCGTCCACGGCGTCGTGTTCAAGGAGCTCATGCTTCTGGAAAGGAGTAAGAAGAGGAAGCAAAGGAGGAAGAAAGGAGAAGAGAAGAAGGAACTCAGAGTATGCCAGATCGCTCGGTCGAGCGCATCATGCGCTCAACCGAGCTACGACTGCAGACGAGAGGTGAAGCTTCAAAGGGGTCGCTCGTTCGAGCGACCCAACTTGCTCGACCGAGCAACCAAGTCGCTCATCCAAGCCAGTCGTCAGTGAGCTCCTATTTTTTGCCTTGCAATCCCCTGGAAAGTTCGCGTCTAATTTACTCGGTCGAGTGACCAACCGCTAGAGCGAGCGACATCAACTCCGACCGAGTGACATGGATTCCACGTGGAGGTCGCTCGGTTAAGCGGCTACCCTGCTCGACCGAGCGGTCGCTTTTCGTGTACCAAGCAGCCGAAGCACAAGGGAGAGCTCGGCCGAGTGCTATGACGGGAGACTGCTTTTAGAACTTTTCTAGGGTTTTTGGGGGAAGGCTATAAATAGGTAGGATCAGCTAGCATTTGAGGAGGCCGGTTTTTATCCCCTTTTTCCCGTTTTCTGTCTATGGGGACGATTTTCAGAGGTTAGGCTATGCCCTAGGCCCCCTCTTGGATGTTTATGTATCAGATCTTCATTAGTTAAGTATATTTACCTTATTGTTATCTTTCTCTTATGTTTTTACTATTGAATCTTTTATTTCTCTCAAACTATTTGTTTGTGATGTTTATTCATATTGTTCGTATCCCTTGTGTAATGATTGAGTAGATCTATCGCTAGGATTAGGGACGAACCCTAGGATTCTAGGGCTCAGATGATAGGTTAACCTTAGTTGGACGAATCCAGGGTTGCCCTATGGTGGTTTGAACAAGGGGTTTGGGGCATTAGCATCAGGATCGGAGGATCGCGAAAGCAACTCCATATCCTAGGGAGAATCCCTATGAATCCGATTTGGGCTTAATGGCCGTTTCCGGTGCTCGCATTCACGAGAGTGACTCGAGAACCAGGGACGATCACTAATCCTAAATCCACTAGCCGATGACTATGAAAGTAGCTCGATTGCTAGACGCATTCCGTAGACCACGCAAGTGGACACGGATTACCAGGCGGGAGCAAGTGTCGAGCGTAATGCACGCGTCCACGTGCTAAGCCGATAGCGAAAGCACGGTTCCGCGTAGGGAGGCGTTAGACGAGCGTGACAACGGAAGTCAAACGCTCGTTTCCCTCTACGTATGTGGCACTCCTACCCTCATTCGTCGTTCGACGAAGGGATCCTTAACCTGTTATCCAAGCCCAAAAGCCTGAGAGGGGATTCCTAATACCCTAGTGATATTTACCTCGATTGTTTCTCTTTGTTCTATTTGTTTTCCTTTGTGTTTGGATGTGCCCCGCCGATAGTGACACTCTCGCATTCCACATCCATCACCATTACAACTCTCTATAATCCATCTCCACCAATAAAACATCGAAGCCTAAGTCAGCCTAGGATCGATAGGTAGTGTGACACCGCCTTCCTGTGGATACGATACCCGCTCGTCGATATACCCTTATATCATGCGCTTGTGGTAAGACGACATTCGTGCGTCCCGAGGAGCACGTCCAAAGCACCGAACAAGTTTTTGGCGCCGTTGCTAGGGAGGCGCTCCGCCATATTATCTATTTATCACAATTAGGTTGTTATACTTTCGAATAAAAATAAAAATTTATAACAAGAAACAAAAAGAGATTTTTTTCCCGCCACCACATTATTATTACCTTTATCTCTCTTGTGCCACTGACATTCTTTTTCCGGTTGTTTATTTTTCTTTGATCAGATACATATTTGCACAACGATGGTACCCCCTATTGGAGCAAAGTCCACGATCCAATATTTTATAGACCAAGGGAGGGTCGCTAATTTCAGGCTGGTTGATGGAGATTGCTTCTGGCGAGCACCGGACAAATTCGAAAATTTATTGAAAGAGGTGCCAGAACATGGGTTCGATGACTCAGAGCTACTCCACTTCTTCACCAAAGGGTTGCACAGACCTTCAAAGGAATCTATGAGCAAAATGCGAATGAATACCATCAATGATCTTCATTTAGCAGCAACTTTGTGACGCATGTTGCACTACGTTCGATCGACGGTCTCATTAGCTGTTATAACAGGTGATGATCCATCTGTACGAGTGCTTCTTAATTTTATTATAAATCGTGTGTCTGCTGTAGGTACTATTGAGGATGATATTCACGTTCAACTTGAGGGAGGCACCCTGCATTTCTATATTGCCGCCAAGGACGGGACCAGCGAAGGGAACGATGGTATTGTCTATGATGTCATGCCTAAGCCGTGTAACGCCCCCACTCCCCATGATACCCGAAAGTACGAATTCGTCCCAGGTTCTTCCAGAGTAACGAGTGTTACGAAGGAAGAAGAGAAAGAAAATAAAATTGAGTCAACAGGTCCACTGTGCACTGCTGGGATAGTATCTGTAATGTTCCCAACAAAGTAATCAAACAAAAACAAGACAGAGACAGCCAAAGATACACTGACTTTATTATATATCATCATCTACATACATCATCATGGACATCGATACATCAACAGCTCGCCCAACAAAGAAAACCCAAAAGTACAAGGG
This sequence comes from Scilla litardierei, assembly GCA_030789695.1. NCBI lineage: Eukaryota > Viridiplantae > Streptophyta > Magnoliopsida > Asparagales > Asparagaceae > Scilla > Scilla litardierei. Next base: position 318,695,011 of record CM061141.1, on the reverse strand, counting down.
TCCATCACGCTCATCTCACACCTAACCCACACCATGAAACTCACACAACTCCAAGTCTCCTACCAGCTGCCCCCCCCCCACTCCACTCCACCTGAAACCACAAATTGGAGCACGTCAAAGCATGTCCAAGTAGGAAATCCAACTCGTGCAGAAACTAAATATTAATTTGGGAAGTATAATCAAATATAGTACAAGAAACGAAAGAAACCACAACTACAGCAGGCATATGAAGTAAGAAAACATAGTTTGCAAATTTAAAGCATTTAAACATTTAATTAAAATTTGATTGGAAACCTGGGTGTGTCGTTGAATATGAGGGACTGGACTCCACCCCAAGGTGGGGCGGTAAGGAGCACCCGTCAGTGGTACACGAGCACTGTTTCCTTAACGAGGCCTTTCACCCCACACATTCCCCCGCACCGGGGTGCAAGATAGGAAAACTACACATCACAACTCATCGTACCCAAAACTGAGCAAGGTACGGCAAACACCACAAAGTACCCGAAACTGAGCAAAGTACATCATAACATCACAATACAGTCCAGTCCTTATACCCTACTAGTACCCAGTTTTCCCCCAACCCCTTTTTAGGGTACTCACCTGCCATGTAGCAGACCGAGACATCCCTACCATTTATTAGCTTTTAAGTTAAGTGAACTAACATACAATATTGGGATGTCACAAAAAGACTTGCAAGAATTTAATTTACATTGAACTACAAAGTTAGAATGTAGTTAATTTAAAGGCCATTCCACATTCAACGTTAACCTTCCAATATGAACTATACAACATTGTACTTCATTAGGATTCCTTTGCCGATTACCACAACCACATCCTTCATTAACATAAACCGTTCTCCAAAACATAATTACAACTTTATTAGGGTGCACTTGCAACATGAACCATTCCTGTAACGGCCTGTATTTTTCAAACACTTCAAATATGTATTTAACATATTTTTCAGCAATTTTAAATAAAGAAAATCTCCGTATAATGGTTAGTCAGGAGTTGTATATCAAAACTGATTTCAAAAATTCTTATAAAAATATTTTGAAACACTAGACTTATTATATTGTATTTCAGCAATTTCAGATTTCCTCAAATACTCAAAAAAATTTCGATAAAAATTCATTTTCAATAATTACCGTTTTGGGTTGACGAATTTATTTTCTATTTAAACGTCTTCAAAACGTTTTCAAACTTCTATTGTAGCATCCTATGATCATTTAGGGCTCTCCACATTTATTTCATAATTTTTTGATATCATTTCAGCCTAGAACCCGCAAACCCGCTTTCTAAACATTTTGGCCTAAAACTAGTATTTCCGTAGCTCAAATCCCAAAACAGATCTCGTATTCGCGATCGTCGCGACGATACGATCCCGTGGGTATGTTTTTGTAATTTTTCAGAGTCGTTTGGGAAAACGAGTTTGTATTCCTCTGGTTTTGCTAATTACATTCACTAATGACCTTTTAACTTTACTAATTGCCATTTTACTATTACCTTAAACCTAGATCTACCCCTAATTACTATCCCTCACCCCACCCTCTTTAACCGCCTCCAAAAATTGGGTGAGATCCGAATTTATCGGGTCTCAACCCCCAAAGTTATTGCTAACATTAATATTTAATTACCATGGTTTGTTATTATTTAACTTACTAATATTACTTAACCCTTGCCACCTCTTACCTAACTGTCGGCAGCCCGAGAAAAAAAACATGGGTTTATTTCCATTCATTCCCCTGGATCAAACTTACAACCTAACTCATTAATATATTAGATTTTGGCATCTATAAATGACTCATTCTCTCTTCATTTGCAAAACACCAAATCCACAGACTCACCTCTAGTCTTCACCACCGATCCCACTCCTTCACCCTCTCTTCCCCTGCCCTCTTCCTCTCTCAGCCATCATCTCGCCATGGGTCATCGCCACCAGTGCTCGTCGCCTGAGACCCGCCGGAGAGCCGCCCTCCCTCGCCTGAACCGCCCTCCCTCTGCCGCGCCTGGCCATTGCAGACAGCCGCCCTTGCACGCCGGCACCGCCCCGTGCGTCGCCCACCCGCATCGATCCGCCGCCCAGATCAGCCCTCCGCCCGGAGCCCTGCCCGGCTGCCGCCCCGTGCCCCCAAGCCGCCTGCCCTGATCTTCCCTTGGCCGCAACCCCATGGATCCCTCCCCTTCCTCTCTTTTGCTCTCTCTTGGCTTGGGACGACGGCGAAACATGCGATTTCTGGCTTCCCCTTCATCGTCGCATGTCGCCTCCCAACTGTTTGACTAAATACCCCTATGCCGAAGCTCTCTCTCCCCGAGTTCCGCCACCACCTCCGGCGACTACCACCCCCTCGCCGAAGCCGACGCGCTCTTCCACCATTACGTGGACCCGCGAAATACGCATTTGAATCGGTGGGTTCCTAAGATCAATTTTTAGTTTAATTGATTTAATCTTTGGCTTGTTAGTAGAGTGCTTTCCAGACATGATGATTGGAGTATAACTCATTTCATATTAGGTATCAGAACATAATATGATAATTGTTAAATTAAGTATATGACAAAACATTTTCTTGTTATAATCCAATTAATGTTATAGAATAATTGGACTAAGAGAATGGAGATAAGCTATTCTAGTCAAAAGTATGAGTAACCATGGCCATTGGCCATGGTTCTCTATATATTAAGTTAAGACGGGAGGAGAAGGGACTCAAGGAGACCAAGGGTCCACATTACCCATAGTAATGGGGACCAATGAGTGGGTAATGAAGGAGGGGAGGCCAAAGGCCTCCCTCATTCATAACACTCCCCCTTACACATTCATCACTTTGGTCTCAACATCTGAGGCCAAGAGGGGGGGATACTTCTGGATCCAGAGTAAGTGTGTTTGCCTCGTTAAAACCTTAGCTGTGGAAAACCCAGTGGGAAAACCCAACAGCTTAAGGAAAAAGAGTGCAACCCACAGGTCACTCCCCCTGATCCGTACAAGCTTCAGGCTTGCAGGTCTTTCAATTGTCGCATACCAATGTTCTTTACAAGCTTTACAAAAGTACATTTTGGCAAAGACTTAGTAAAAAGATCAGCTAAGTTGTTGCAGGACGGTATCTGCTGAACTTCGATCTGCTTGTCCTCCTTTAGCTCATGTGTTCAGAAAAACTTGGGGGATATGTGCTTCGTCCTGTCGTCCTTGATGTAGCCCTTTTGAAGTTGAGCAATGCACGCAGCGTTGTCTTCAAACAGGACGGTAGGCTCCAAATCACTGGTCTTCAGGCCAGTAGATTGAAGAATGTGTTGGACGACGGATCGTAGCCAATAACACTCTCTGCTCGCTTCATGGATCGCAATTAGTTCTGAATGATTGGATGATGTAGCAGTTGTGGTTTGCTTTACCGATCTCCAGGAGATAGTAGTACCTCCGTAGGTAAATACAAATCATGTTTGAGATTTTGCCGTGTGCGGATCAGAGAGATAACCTGCATCAGCATAACCAAACAATTTGGGAGAGGCACCTCTCTGGTAGTAAAGTCCAAGATCAATGGATCCCTGAAGGTATCGCAGAAGATGCTTTACTCCGTTCCAGTGGCGCTTTGTGGGCGCTGCACTGTGTCTGGCTAGTAGATTAACTGTAAACGCTATATCGGGACGTGTACAGTTAGCCAGATATAGAAGTGCTCCAATGACACTGAGGTAGGGTACTCCAGGACCCAGTATCTCATCCCCCTCTTCCAGTGGCCGGAAGGGGTCCTTATGTACATCTAATGATCTTACGACCATATGGGTACCTAAATGATGACATTTATCCGTATGAAACTTGCGTAGAAGTTTCTTTGTATAATTAGATTGGTGTAATAGGATTCCACCTCTTAGGTGTTCTATCTGTAAGCCAAGACAATACTTTGTTTTGCCTAGGTCTTTCATTTCAAAAGTATGTTTAAGGCTTTCAGATATCTCTTTGATCTCTGCAGGAGATCCTATGAGATTTAAGTCATCTACATATACAGCTATGATGACGAATCCTGTGCCCGTTTTTTTGATAAAGATACACGGGCAGACTTCGTTATTCGTGAATCCTTACTGTGCAAGGAAATCACTAAGTCTGTTATACCAAATCTTTCCCGATTGTTTTAGACCATATAATGATCTTGTAGCCTTACAGAGAATACGTCCCGAGGTATCTCTTTCATCTCTGGGGGTAGATTAAACCCATCAAGAAGTCTCATATAGATATTTTTATCTATATCGCCATATAGATATGCAGTCACAACCTCCATGAGCTGCATTTCTAGGCTTTCCAGAGAAGTTAGGCTGATTAAAAATCAGAAGGTGATCGAATCCATAACCGGGGAATACGTATCTTTGTAATCAATCCCCGGTCTTTGGGAAAATCCCTGGGCTACAAGGCGTGCCTTATAGCGAACGATCACATTATTTTCATCTCTTTTTCTTATGAAAACCCACTTATATCCCACAAGTTTTACACCTACTGGTGTTTGGACTACTGGTCCAAAGACTTTGCGTTTCAAGAGTGAGTCCAGCTCTACTCTTATTGTCTCGTCCCACTTTGGCCAATCATCTCTGCGTTTACATTCCGCTAGAGATCGTGGTTCGACGTCATCGTCATATTCAGTGACGTGAACGGCAATATCGAACGCAAAATCGTCGACGACGACTATGCTATTTCTATCCAGTACTTCTCCAGTACGTACAAAATTTAATGATGTTTCTCCTATTGTTTCCTCAGCTGGGGAAATTAGGAGGGGAGAAGTAGCTGGTCTGAGCTCAGCATCCTGTGGAGGGATAATCTTAGTATCGCCAGGAGTCTTCCTCTTTCGAGGAACTTTATATTTTGAACCTGGTGGGCGTCCTCTTTTCATTTGAGGTATAGCCAATTCTGCTGCCGGTGGATTGCATCCATCTATGGGGATGTCAATCCTAGCTGGCGTATTGGCAGCAGGGACGTGTGAACGGACAATCTTCTGGTTGTCCGTGAATTTATCCGGCAAAAGATGTACTGTATTCTGGATGTGAAGGATCTTTAGGATCTCATCTTCACACAGATTAGTACGCGGATCATATGGGGACAAAGACTTCTGGTCCCAACTAATGGTCTCAGAAGCTTCTGGCTTCTTAGACTGTGTGCACAGTTTAGGAAAAATTTTCTCATTAAATTCACAGTCAGCAAAACGTGCCTTGAATGCGTCACCCGTCAGGGGTTCAAGGTATCTTATAATAGAGGGCGAATCAAACCCAATATATATACCTAGACGACGCTGAGGACCCATTTTGGTCCTCTGAGGTGGTGCTATTGGGACATAAACCGCACAACCAAACACTCTCAAATGAGAGATATCCGGAGTTGCGCCATATGCTAGTTGCATCGGGGATAAAGTATGACCTCCAGAGGGTCTTATCCTAATAAGTGATGCGGCATGTAAAATAGCATGCCCCCAAGCATCCACAGGCAACTGGGATTGCATAAGCAATGGACGTGCAATCCATTGGAGTCTCTTTATAAGGGACTCAGCTAATCCGTTTTGGGTGTGAACATGTGCTACAGGATGTTCAACTTCAATACCCGTTGCCCGGCAATAGTCTTCGAAGACTTGTGAAGTAAATTCTCCCGCATTATCAAGACGTAGTTTCTTGATTTGGTTATCGGGGAAATGAGCACGCAACCTTATTATTTGTGCCAATAGCTTTGGAAAAGCTAGGTTGCGGGTGGACAAGAGGCACACATAAGACCATTTGGTTGATGCATCAATCAGTACCATGAAGTACCGAAATGGGCCACTTGCGGGGTGAATAGGCCCGCAAATGTCGCCATGTATTCTCTCAAGGAAACCAGGAGACTCTAATCCCACTTTCAGGAGGGATGGTCTCGTTATTAGTTTTCCCTTGAAACAAGGGAGACATGGAAATTCACCCTTTTGAAGAATCTTCAGGTTCTTCAATTTGTGTCCACGGGATTCAGAGATGATGCGTCGCATCATTGCTGTTCCAGGGTGACCAAGTCTATTGTGCCAGAGTTCGAACTCTGGCAGTGATTGGCACGTCTGGTGCTCAGTCATATTGGCTTCTATTGGTTGAATGTATGTTTGGTAGAGACCCGACGGGAGTCCCTTGAATCGTTCGCAGATGATCTTCCGGTCATCTTTCTGACGAGTTACATACAGATATTCAACCGTATTTTCATCTCTGGTTTCTAAGTGATATCCGTTTAAACGGAAATCCTTGAAACTTACGAGATTCCTATTTGATTTAGGAGAGAATAATGCATTTTTTATTAGAAGTCTTGTGTTATTTGGGAGCAATATAATTGCTTCACCAGATCCTTCGATTATTTGGGACAGTCCTGAAATTGTGATAACAGGACCGTCATATTTATTTACGCTATTAAAATAGCAATGATTGCGAAGGATTGTGTGCGTTGAGGCACTGTCCACTAGGCACTCAGACATCATCTATATAAGCAAAAACGAAATTTTATTTGAGCGAAAATGTAAACATTCATTCGAAAAAAAAAGTTCGTACTTAAGCAAATAAAAGATGAAGATACATTGAATTCTAAAAAGCATAGATAAATGATGGTGCTCAATCGAGAAGGTCGTCGTTCTCGAAGTCTTTTGCAGTAAACATTGTTGACGGCTGAACAGCCGCCAAGTTTGTTTCAGGTAGAGACTTCTGGCTCGCCTGGTATAGATCCTGGAGGTGGCGAGGAGTGCGGCAGTTTCTGGACCAATGGCCAGTCATGCCGCATCTATGGCATTTATCCTCCCAGTTCTTCTTTGGAAGTGACACTTGCTCGGTGTTCTTTCGCTTCCAAGTGAAATTTCTTTTTCCCTTATTGTTTTTGTTTGTCTGGGGAGCTGCACCTCTTGGTTGCTTCATTACTGCTTTCCCTTTAGTGTTTTTAGCCTTCCTCTTGTTTTTCCACTTCTGGGGAGAAACGTGGTGGGCTTCAGGGATAGGGGCAGTGCCAGCTGGACGTAAGTTATGAGTTGCCAGCAGTAAGTCTCGATTCTGCTCTGCCCTAAGTAGGCATGAGATCAGATCGGAAAATTTCGTGAAATTGCGTTCACGATACTGCTGCATGAGGATTGCATCTTTCTCGTGAAACGAGGTAAATGTCTTTTCCAACATGCGCTGTTCTGTCACTTCTTCACCGCACAACTTCAGGCGTGAGGTGATGTTATGAAGTGCAGAATTGTACTCAGCGACGGACTTATAGTCCTGAAGTCTGAGGTTTTCCCACTCATAACTGGCACGCGGTAATATAACATCAATTTGATGTTTATACCGAGCTTCCAGCGCTGTCCACAGGTCCTTTGGATCCTCAACCGTTAAGTATTCGGCCTTTAAGGTCCGATCGATATGTTTCCTAATGTAGATTATGGCTTTCGCCTTATCTACATCGGATACAGTGGTTGTAGGCTGCTGCTAGCTGTAGCAGAAGCTTCTGCCGCTAGCTGCTGGGGCCGAGGAAGGAGCCAAAATGGACCCAAGGAGGGCCATTGAACGCAAGTGGAACTTCAGGTCCACTCGCCAACTCAGGTAATTTGTCCCTGCAGAATCGAGGACTTCGAAATCGACGCTAGCCAATTTTGCCATTTATCTACGCATTTTAAAATGAGCATGAATTAATTAAAATTCAAAATTCATGCATAAAGAAATAAACAAGTAAAAATGCGGGGATCGGCCAGATACCCAAAATAGTACACAGTCCAAAGTTCGTTTACAGTCCATAAAAGAAAAGAAAAATACAACTTCGGAAACCCAAGCTGGGTCCCTATATCTCCGTCTTCATAAGCTGTTGCACCGAGCTTTGGATTTTTATACAAATTTCCTCACTTACAAATTCTCTCAAAAAGAAAATAAAAGTGCAAGGAAAGTAAATAGGTATACGATGGCCGATCCCGAAAAACACATTTTTACTTATTAAACATACACGCAGTTCTAAATATGCTACAGGCATAAAAATAAACAACCACGCATATATCTCAAGCATATATAATATGGAAAAAACTATAAAATATAATAATCTCTCGGACCACGGGGAGACGTCATACACCGTTAGGTTAGATGACTAACGGCAGAGCGGTCGCAGGATCCTTAAGATTATTATATTTTGAAAAATTCTAATAATCCATAAATAATTAATAATGCAAGAGTGATGTTTTACATAATATTAGCAAATTTAACATGGAAAGAAAAAAAACAGTAATTTATATACAATTTTATCCAATTTTATAAGTAAATTGCCAAAAATTATTAACGATTTTTCCTAGAATTTTTCAGAATTGTCCAGGATTTTTCTGGGGTTTTCTGGTAATTCTAAGGAATTTTGCATATATAAATCTGGTTTAAAAACAGATTTTTAACATAGACCCGCTGAAAAAATTTTATTTGCCTGTGGGCCTAGCTAGGGTCTTTAGGCCCAGAATAGCTTAAAAATATAAATTTAATTTTATCAATCTGGGCTTCAAGCCCATGGGGATATAAATATACCCAAAACCCAATAATAGGGTTTGTTGAAAACCCCTAATCTCTAATTTTAAGGTTAGAGAAATAGGTCAGCCGTCATCTCCTCCCGTTATCAAAAGACACAGCCGACCCCCCCCCCCCCCCCCCGCCCCGCAAGGAGGGAAGGCGACAGAGAAGAGCCCCCCTCCGCTGGGGGGGAAACGGGGCGCTGCCGGAGAGCCCCTCCCCCCCCGCTGGGGGGTGCGCTGCCAATCGCCCCCCCCCCCCCCCCCCCCCCCCCCCCCCCCCCCCCCCGTCAGGGGGGGCGCTGCCGGAGGAACCCCCCACCCGCTGGGGGTGGTGGCGCTACAGATCCCCCCCCCCCCCCGTCAGGGGGGCGTTGCCGGAGGAACCCCCCCCCCCCCCCCCGCTGGGGGGTGGCGCTACAGATCGCCCCCCCCCCCCCCCCGTCAGGGGGGGCGCTGCCAGAGGAACCCCCCCCCCCCCCCCCCCGCTGGGGGGGTGGGTGGCGCTACAGATCCCCCCCCCCCCCCGTCGGGGGGGGCGGCGGCGACAGAGCCCCCCCCCCCCCCCCCCCCCCCCCCCGACGGGGGGGGGGGGGTGGCGGGATATCGGCACCCCCAGTGGGGGTGGGGGCGCTGGGGGAAAAAATCGGGTTTTCTTTCTTTCTTTTTTTTAGTTTTTTTTAATTTAATTTGCATTGTATTCAACAGAATTTTTGTTTTTTTTTTCGTTTTTACAAGCCAAAATAGAGGTAAAAATACATGAAAATAAATTGTATATCTACAGGAATGAAGAGTATACCTCTAGATCGATGATCTAGGGATGACCGTAGATTAGAACCGTAGAAAATAAAGATCCGAGTTCCCGAAAAAATGTCGAGAACACGGCAACGCTCCAAACGAATCGCCGCAGCAACCAAAGATTCCTCGCGCGTAGGGGATCAATTTGGTGGAGATTTTTGGATTGGATTTGTGCTCAAGGAAGAACACGTGCTGATAACGTGTTATAGAATAATTGGACTCAAGAGAATGGAGATAAGCTATTCTAGTCAAAAGTATGAGTAACCATGGCCATTGGCCATGGTTCTCTATATATTAAGTTAAGACGGGAGGAGAAGGGACTCAAGGAGACCAAGGGTCCCCATTACCCATAGTAATGGGGACCAATGAGTGGGTAATGAAGGAGGGGAGGCCAAAGGCCTCCATCATTCATAACAATTAACATGTTATAAACAAATACAATGGCACTTAATGGGATGTTAATAACACAGAGGGTGGTGGTCTTCTTTGGCACAGACGGGTTCAAGCTTGAAGGTGACTAAAAATAACTATGAAAATATAGCACACAAATTGCATAGAGTGCCATTGTATTTATATACTTAATATTATCCTGGATAATATGTTAACTAGTTTTATGCCATCATTTTGGCACAGATCATCTCTGTTAATTTAATGTTACTAATCCTTCCTCCATAATGTAATAATATAATGTAACTACTCAGTAAGGAGTGTAATATCTCATATTATTACTATGTTAGTATAGTAACTTCACATGAAATTAGCAAATTATATGGGCAGATTAATATTTGAAGGTCATTGCCAGTGTATGAGGTATTCGATTTGGCTTACTCGGCACATGTATAAGCTATGTTAATATTATTACAACTAAAACTAATCATTCATCATTTTACTTCTAGTCTTCATAGTTACTGAATTTACACAACCTTTTTTAATAATGACTTTTTGACATGCATATTATACATATTGCTAGGATAAACAAGGCTACATTAACCCATGTTGAATTTGAATTTGGCATAATCCTAATTGGTAAATAACAACGTTAAGATAAATAGTTAGAAAATAGGATAACCTATAACCATTTACATCTTATGTCTGCAGGTACCGATTCTCGTGCACGAGCACCACTAGCTCCAGCATCGTCTTCCTACGACAAGCTCGATAGTGTAAGTCACGACAGGTTCTAAACTCAGATATCCAGTCCACTGTGCTTGTACGAACTTATAGCACCGCACTACTACGTGCTTGAAGCATGGAAGCATACGACACCTTCTTGTGTGGGACTTGTCTTTGTCCTTTGTACTTGGCACGGTTTACTTAGAAACGTCCCGTGGAACAATCATGTAAAGAACTTGTACTCGACATGTCACCGGGGTTTCGGGGTAACTCACAGTTGCGAGAGTACGGGAGTGACTAGAGTTCGATCTACATGTCAAGCTGCCTGTGTTTCGGCCTCCTGTCTAGCTGCCTGCATTTCGGCAAACCATCCTGCTGCCTGGGTTCCGGCATTCGTCTGGATAGCACCCAGGCAAGAGACGAACTGAACGGTCACATATTGTACTCTCCGACTTGAGTCACGTAGTTCTAGTGGAGCTTGCACGGTTACTTCTTTACAGTAATGCACTTTACTTTCTACACTTGTACAGACACTACACCGTACTTTACTTTACTTCCGCTTGTCATACTTGCACAGTACTCCTTTTCTTTGTTTAGAATCGTTGTGACTTACCTTCGGTTCCATTTATGGCACCGGCAGACGATGACCTGATTAAGGAGGTTGCTCCGGAATACGAGGAGCCTGCATACGACCCAGAAGCTGCGGAGTTTTAGCTGTTTTGTGCTTGAATGTGTGTTGTGAGATGTATTTCCTTTTCCGCATTTCCTTTCCGTATTTCCTTTATGTATCCTGGTGAGAGAGTGCCGGTTGTTGTTGTACTTTAATTTGTGGACTGTAATAACGTTAAATGCTGGTTTGAGTGTTGTTGGTACATCTCTGCGTTGTGGCTATGCTGATTTCACTGGTAAACTGCGGAACCTGCGAGTATATCAAATAAGTAACGGGCCCCCGGGAGCGGGTCGTTACAATTCCCATGAACCTTCATTGACTAAGAATGCAATCTCATATATGCAACCAATGCAAGCTTATGCAATACCCACTTGGTAAACTACTTAGTAATACTCACATTTATGTGCAAGCTTAGGCAAGTGTACATTAATAATGCAACATTTGAAAACTAATTAATTTATGTCTACATTAAAAAGCAACTATCTTAACCAAAGTTTCACAAAAATGCAATCAACTTTGACTAGTGAATGCAATCTTGTAAAATTACACTAAAGGTTACTTCAACAACTAACTTTAACCAAAAATACATGGAGGTATAGCAAGTAATGATAACAAAGATACTAACTTTAATTAAGAGAGCCATGAAAGATGTCACCTTTTGCACATATGAGTCATATCGCTTAAGAAAGAAGTTTGCTTTCACAGTAATCTCAACTAAAAATTCCAACTTTCCTACTAATTAATGGTAAAACTACTACAACATTCCCAAATTAAAATTCACCTTACAAGTTGGGGGTCCTACTTTAATCCAAGTGTGATGAAGCTTCTTCTCCTCCTCCTTCCTTCGCTTCTTTCCCTTTTCTTGTTTCCTTCTCTCTTCCTTTGTTTTTCCGTTCCTTATTCCTTTTTTTTAATATAAGGTGAGTTCGGCCCTAATGGGGGAAGAAAGGAGGAAGAGGAAAATTGAAAAGTAAAGAAAAGGAATAAGTAAAGAAAGAATGTAGAAGGTTGTAGAAGAGTAATTAAAGAAAGATATTTGTTAGAAGGGTTCTTTTTATTTACAATTTTGCCATAACTCAAAGACATTTCATAATTGCCCTCTCACTTGGTATCTTAATTACAATGATGCCACTAGTATAAAAGGAAATACAAATATCCCTACACTTGGGTGTGTAATTACCACTCATGCCACTCACATATCATAAATAATACATTTCTATGCGAGCGCATACACCTACTCTTACATCTTGGCCCCCTAACTTAGGGTTGTAATTACAATTTTGCCATTGCATCATGCTTTTAAATAAAGCTCCTCGAACTTGGTGTCTTAATTACAAGGGTTGTCACTACCCTTAACCCCTTTCACACTTGTCCCCACACACACCATGCTTACCCACACTACATGCATATTCACACAAGTACACTAAACACGCCCACACATGCACATCTATATATGTGTATATGTATAGACACTACACACAACCATATTATCGTCCATGCGTACACGAGTATATTGTAATGCCCTGAAACCTACTGCACAAGTACTAAGGGGGGGTGAATGGTACTTTAAAAATAACAAGGAGTATAATTCCTAATTATCGTGCAAACTACTACCAACAAATGCGGAAGCTAAAATTGACAACAACAAATATTCAATGCAAACAATTGATATGATGGGTTCGGATCCACCCAAGTCTCCCCGACTTGTTCCCGGTGATCCTACGTCCCAGTACACCCGGATCCCCTCCGGATACTTAGGTTAGAAACCCTAACCCAAGATTTCCACTATGAATACCTTGTGAAAAACCTTCACAAGATCAAATCATACAATCAATAGCAATAGTGAATCCCTCAACCCGAGATCACAACCTTCTCTTACAACCGAGAGAATCAATAGCAATAAAAGAGTTTATATGAAATAAACAACAACTTACCACAAACCCTATACCTTGAGTATTCTTACCAAATTAGGGCAAGGAGGGATTTAAGGAAGGGGAAGTCACCAAGACCTAGCACCACCAATATGAGTAGCAATGGGTGCCTAGGAATGAATAGGAGACTTGAATCAAGCAATAGCTTGGATGGCTCAACAAGAACAAAGTTCTCTCAAGATGGATTCTAGATCTCAAATGAGGGAGAGAATGATTTCTTGTGAGGAAGAGAGCTTTGGAAATGAGTTTCAATCTCTAACTCTTTCAATCTGAATAAGGCTCTCAATAGCAGCTCTCACCTGAGAGAAACGACCAAGCTTTGTATTTATAGGGTCCCACAAAATCGAGTTAGGTCAAATCCCAACGGTTGGAAATCTGGAGCAATTAGTCGGTCAAAGAACAATCACTGACCAACTAGTTCATCAACTAGTCGGTCGGTGAAACAACATGAACCGAGTAAAGGATGAACAGTGAACATAAGAAATTTCAGACCTAAAGAACTAGTCGGTCCAAGAAGACTTTCCGACCGACTAGTTTCTCAACTAGTCGGTTGGTCAGTTAACTTAGACCGACTAAGAGTCAAAAACTATTAGTCTGAATACAAGTTGATTTAGTCTGTCCAAGAACAAATGTTGACCGACTAGATCATCAACTAGTCGGTCGCCAAACGTTCTTAGACCGACTAACGATAAACAGTAACTAGGCATGTACAGGGAAAGCTCAACTAGTCGGTCTAAGAAGCATCACTGACCGACTAGTTCACCAACTAGTCGGTCGGTGAGTCAACTAAGACCGACTAACTGTGAACAGTAAAGAGCTTAGAATTTGAGAGACAAACTAGTCGGTCTAAGAAGCTTTTCCGACCGACTAGATCACCATCTAGTCGGTTGGTTCTTCTTCTTGAACCAACTAACATGCACAAGAAGTCCCGAATCGAAGCGCGATGCTTCGGGAAAGTTTGAATGGACTTCTACTAAGATCCTAGCTCTAAGATAGTAGCGATATGAAGATCAAATGATAATACCTACTCAAGGCTTAACATTCTAAAGAACAAAGCTAGAAGACTAAATATAAATCTAGACAACCCGTCTTCAAAAGCTTCGATCGAATCTTCATGACTTCAAAATTGGTCCAAAAGCTTCAACGAAGCTTTAGGCATATGAATACGTGCTTTGAGAAGTCTTGAGACGTCGCTTTGGATGTTCACGTGAATTTGGCGACGATCTCCATAACTGCGCTCACAAAGTGTTAGTTCACGATTTATTTATGTTTGCTCATCATCCAAAACCAAATCCGGGGAGTCCAATACTCAACATTCTCCCCCTTTTTGGTGATGACAAACCAACATAAATAATAATCAAAAATAATGATTCAAATGTAAAATACTTACTCCCCCTGCATTGATGACACGTTAATTCCAAATTGAATAAATATAATACGCATCAAGCAGAAGTGAGAGATATAAAACATGATCCAATTATTGAAATTTAGGATCGTAATCCATTTTTATATCTTCACTCCCCATGAATCTAACAAAATAAATTAGATTCATATACAATAGAGTTAAATTTTCATTTTGCCCTTGTCATTATTACTATCTCTCCCCCTTTGGCATTATCCAAAAAGAGTGGGGGGCATACAACGACAACAACAAGGCTAAAGAAAATCAAACATCAGGAGTCGAAGAATACGACGATGGTCCAAAAGACACCAAGGAAATAAAATACATGAAGAAAATCAAGGTGTGCCAGATTGACCATTATCCAAAAGCGAAAAATGAAATCATCAAAATACCAAATATAATTCACTTATTGAGTAAAGGAACGTGCTCTCCAATCTCAACATTTTGGTTAAATTAGTGCATTGAAAACAATTCTATGTTTTCATAGAAATAAATTCTTTTTAACCAAGTCATTATCGTCGAGCGACGAAATCGAACATCATAGACATTAAAACGAATATAAAATATGCACAACGAAGTAAAAGAGAACAACGATGTATATATATATATATGAAGCGTCATGAGTACAACCAAAAGATACATCTCGAAATGCGAAAAGACACGACTGTCCCTGAGCACTTAGTCGGTCACAGTTCAAGCACTGACCGACTAGATGACGATCTAGTCGGTCGGTCAATGAGCTTGAACCGACTAAATGGAAACAGCCGACAGACGAAAAATTTAGGGCTAGAGTTAGTCGGTCTAAGTTCAAGTACTGATCGACTAGTTTTCATTCTAGTCGGTCGGTAAGTGAACGTGGACCGACTAAATGATGTCAGTAGCAAAGGAAAATTATAAGCTTGAACTAGTCGGTCTGAGTTCATTAGCTGACCGACTAGATGTGCATCTAGTCGGTTGGTTGATGAACTGAAACCGACTAGATGAGTCCAAAAATTTTAGAATACGAAATTTTGAGTTCTCCCTAATCGCACTTGGACGAAACATCGTGCAACTCTCAAAAATCATCATACTACCCATTAATCATCGAAAAACTTAAATACGACGTTCAAGAGTAAATTCGAGCATAAATTCCAAAAATTCACAAAAATCCCGAAAGAATCCAATAAGTCTAGCATGAACAAATATAGCGAAATAGAATAGCATGCAAGATTATTGAATATAAATGAATCCTATATCTCGGATTCACCCATAATCCCCAATTCTCGACGCAACCGCACAAAGGAATCATCCTTTAGGGGTTTTGTGAAAATATCGGCGATTTGCTTCTGGGTTTCAACGTACACTAATATGATGTCATTTTTAGCAACATGATCATCTAAGAAATGGTGTCGGACATCTATGTGTTTAGAACGGGAATGGTGCACCGGATTCTTTAAAAGACAAATGGCACTTTGGTTGTCCACCATGATAGGGCTAGTATCACAATGTATACCAAAATCCTTAAGTGTGTGTCTCATCCAAAGAACCTGGGCACATGCAGCACCGGCGGCAATGTATTCCGCCTCGGTGGTTGAAAGTGATACGTAATTTTGCTTCTTGGAAAACCAAGAGATAAGAGAATTTCCTATAAAATGGCAAGTTCCACTAGTACTCTTCCTGTCGGATTTGCATCCCGCATAATCAGCGTCACTATATGAGACTAACTCATACGTGCTAGATTTTGGATAAAGTAATCCAAAGTCTAAAGTGTAACTTAAATAGCGAAAAATACGTTTTACCGCTACTAAGTGAGAATCCTTAGGTTGAGACTGATAACGAGCACAAATACATACGGCAAACATAATATCGGGCCTACTAGTGGTAAGATAAAGTAAACTACCTATCATACCTCGATATAGACGAATGTCTACATATTTTCCGCCCGTATCTTTATCAAGATGCGTAGTAGTGCTCATTGGAGTCTTTTTCCCAGAGGCACTCTCCATTCCAAATCGCTTTAGCAACTCCACCGTGTACTTCGTTTGGTGGATGAAGATTACATCGTTCATTTGGCGAATTTGGAGACCTAAGAAATATTTGAGCTCACCCATGTGGCTCATCTCAAATTGTTCCTTCATAACATTAGAAAACTCTTCGCAAAGAGCGAAGTTAGTAGCACCGAAAATGATATCATCAACATAAATTTGAACTAAAAGAATATCATTATTCGAATGCTTAACAAAAAGTGTAGAATCGGCTTCTCCCATTTTAAAATTCAAATCCAAAAGAAAATTCTTTAGGCGATTATACCAAGCTCGAGGAGCTTGTCTCAAACCGTAAAGTGCTTTCTTTAGTTTAAAAACATGATTTGGAAATTTTTCATTAATAAAGCCCGGAGGTTGAGAAACATAAACTTCCTCAACGACATCTCCGTTTAAAAATGCACTTTTTACATCCATTTGAAATAGTTTGAAATTTTTATGGCATGCAAAAGATAACAATAATCTAATAGATTCTAATCTAGCTACCGGAGCGAAGGATTCTTCGAAATCGATACCTTCCTCTTGTCGATAGCCTTGAGCTACTAACCGAGCCTTGTTCCGGACGACGATTTGGTTCTCGTCGATTTTGTTCTTGAAGATCCACTTCGTTCCTATAACGGTGTGGTTCTTCGAAGGCAATGGAACAAGCTCCCATACCTCATTCCTCTCGAATTGAATGAGTTCCTCCTCCATGGCAAGGATCCAAGCACTATCTTCGCACGCTTCATTTATATTATTTGGCTCAATCGAGGAGGCAAAGGCCCAATTGGCGAAGTGGTGGACTTGCGATCTCGTCTTGACTCTATCATGAATATTACCAATGACTTGCTCATGGGGATGGTCACGAACCGTATGAAGCCGTTTGGGAATTCCCTGATCACTAGGAACATTCTCAACAACCTCATTAGTCGGGTTATTATAAATAGAATCAATAGAATCAATAGGCTTAGAATTATCAATAGAATAACATAAAACATCCATTGAATCATCATCATTTGAAATTCTAGAAGGAATAAAATTTTCATTAAAAGAGACATGTAGTGATTCCTCGATTATCGAGGATCTTTTGTTGTATATCAGGTAGGCTTTGCTACGTGAGGAATACCCAACAAATATCCCCTCATCCGATCTCGGATCAAACTTGTCCAAATTTTCATAAGTGTTTTTAATAAAACATTTCGCACCAAAAACACGAAAATGTTTAACTTGAGGCAATCTACCAAACAACAATTCATAACAAGTTTGTTTGGTGCCGGGCCTCAAAGGTATTCTATTAAACACATAGCAAGCGGTGTGTACCGCTTCCGCCCAAAATTGATGGCCAAGTTGGCTATCATCGAGCATTGTGCGAGCACACTCCACAAGCGTTCTATTCTTTTTCTCAACAACACCATTTTGAGGGGGTGCGCGAGGGAAGGAAAACGTGTGTGTAATTCCAAGATCATCACAAAAATTTGAGAAAGACGCATTCTCAAATTCACCTCCATGATCACTACGAATAGTGACAATGGTGGTTCCGATGAGATTTTGTACTTTCTTCACAAATGCTGTGAAGTTTTCAAAAGCCTCATGTTTATTACATAAGAAAAATACCCATGTAAATCTCGAAAAATCATCTACGATGACAAGCCCATATCTAGCATTTCCTAAAGAATCAACTCTAGTTGGCCCAAATAAATCTAGATGTAATAGCTCTAGAGGCCGTTTAGTAGAAATGCTTTTCTTAGGTTTAAATGAAGATTTAGGAAGCTTGCCTCGTTGACATGAGTCACAAAAACTTTTCTTTTCAAATACAAGCTTAAGAAAAACCTTTAATGGAATTTAATTTTGAAAGCTTAAAAAGTGTTCCAAAGTTCACATGACCAAAACGTCGATGCCATAAGTGTTGTTCACTTGTGTTGGCAATGAGACATTGTTCATATGACTTAGGAAGATCCAAAATATAAATATCTTTATGGCGTGTGCCAGAAAATAATAAATCATTATTAACATTATTAAAAATGTGACACAATCCTTTCGCAAAGCTAACTTTGTAACCTTTGTCACAAAGTTGGCTTATTGAAATAAGATTGTGGTTTAAACCATTAACAAGATGACATCACTAATTAAGGGTTTAGATGGGTTACCCACTTTACCAACACCGACGATGGTTCCGCTCTCGTTGCCTCCAAAGATTACCCGGTTCCCATTAGCAATGTGCACCACTCCGGAAAGCAATTGAGCATCGCCCGTCATGTGTTTTGAACACCCGCTATCGAGTATCCACCCATCCTTGGAGCCAAATTTAACTTTGTTGCTCCGTTTGTTTTTCTTGAGTACCTAAAGATGATTATATCATTTCATGGTACCCAAGGTCATTGGGTCCTCAAAGGTTAGACCTTTGGAAGCCAAGTCCAATTGGACTTAGACTTCCCAATATAATTAATATTATCCACTACATTCAAAAAATAATCATTCATGTAGATTTGTTTTTTCATCCATACTTGTGTCCTTTGGGCTCCAAATTGAGAATATTTTGGAAGCCTTAATCCTATTGGGAGCATGCATGCTTTGTTGATTTCTACGTGATGCGTGTCGTGGATAGGTAAAAGGAACATGATGAAATGGTGCATATGGATAATTATTCATATGACGATGTAGGTGAACATATGCATGTGAGGGAACACGTGCGTGAGGGTGTCTCACATGTTGTGCACGTGCCCGTGAATGTGTAGCATAGAAATCATCATATGAGTGAGCCGGTGGAGTAGGACGTGTGTTCCTACGTGGCATGCTATTTGTGTACATGTAGGCATGACCCTTCTTTGGAGGTCCACCCAAAGTGGGTTTCTTTCCAAAAGAGGGTGTGTGCGAAGTGGAAGCACCATTGGTAGATGAACTACCAATAGAGTGTTTGCTCCCACTCGGTGAGGCATCGGAAGTAGGCCTAACAAAGGTAGTGGCCGATTTGGATGAACTCCCCATCGTATACCCCAAGCCAATGTGGTGATTGGCCGGAAGTAATTCATTTAGGATGTTATCCAAATGGTCCTTACCCTTATTGAATTTATCAATTCGGCCTATAGTGCACTCATATTTCTCGGTGAGAGAATGCATCGAAGCACCCAAAGTGGACACTTGCGATGTGAGCGCATAAACACGAGACTTGAGATTTTCATTCTCAATACTCAAAGTCGAGATTTGAGAAGTCAAATCCGCTATCTTATGTTCATTCGAATCCTCGATGCTAACATGTTCAAGTTTAGATTTGAGATTAATAATCTCATTTCTTAACTCTTCAACAACGGTGTCGTTGTTGGTGATGATAGTTTTAGGTGAGGTTTGGATGCTAACTAGCTCATCTTTAGTCTTAGTATATCGTTCAACTAATTTAGCATATCTATTCCATATTTGCTCATTAGCTAGTCTAAGGTCATCCATAGTTACCTCATCGCTTTCATCCTCGCTATCATCGGAGGCGGGTTGTTGAACATTTTCCTCGTTAGCCATGAAACATACGTACGCTTGCTCCACTTTCACATCATCCGACTCCCCGCTTGAAGAGTCATCTTCGGAATCGGTGAAACCGACAAATCCTTTCTTGTAGCCTTTCTTATACTTCTTCGATTTGTCGTACTTCGGCGCCTTCCACTTTTCCTTTTGCTTGTTTTGTGGACAATCCGCTTTGATGTGTCCTGGCTTATTGCATTTAAAGCACAAAGGAGGAGATGCGTTAGTAGAAGTAAATTTAGATTTGCCTTTGAAGTTACCTTTTCGGAAGAAGCGATTGAACTTCTTTGCCATGAGGGCAATGGATTCCATGTCCATTTCGTCTTCCGAGTCCTCGTCATCGGTAGAGGTGAATGGAGCCGCCTTGAACGCAATCGCCTTTTTCTTAGGCACGTCTTGGTTCAAGTAAGACTTCATCTTCTCTTGTAACTTCACCTTGCTATCCTTGCGTACCTCGTATGACATTAAAGTACACATTAATTGAACTACGGTATACTTGTTCATATGGTTACCTTCCTCGATGGCGAAGGTACGCTTTTCCCAACTAGAAGGAAGTCCTTCGATAAGCTTCAAACATTTCTCCTTTTGGGTGTAGATTTTGCCGAGAGCCTCTAACTCGTTTATGATGTCGACGAAGCGAGCATAATACTCCTTCATCTTCTCACCCTGTAGCATATGAAACATCTCGTAATCTTTATTAACTACAATGAGTTTAGAGTCTCTTACCCTACTCGTCCCTTCATGTAAGATGATAAGGGAGTTCCAAATTTGATATGCACTCTTACATGTGCATATCTTATTGAAGTCCTCGGGCTCCAATGCGCATTGCAAGGCGTTCATTGCCTTGGCATTGCTTACCTCCGCGACGACCTCCGCGGTTGTCCATTTCTCAAAATCATCTTCGACAGGCTCGACATACTCCTTCATTGTGGTCCTCCATAGTGAAGCACTCCGGAGGAAAGTTTCCATCCGGCATTTCCAGTACCCGTAGTTGGTACTGTTGAAGAATGGAGGCCTCGTTGAGGAATGTCCTTCCATTACCGAAGAAGCTCCTTCACTGTTCTTGAAGGTGCTATAATCCGAAGGTGGACGCATGGTCTTGTTGTCGTTGGCAGACATAGCTTAGTATCTGGCTCTGATACCAAATGTAATGACCTGAAAGCTACTGAACAAGTACTAGAGGGGGGGGGGGGTGAATAGTACTTTAAAAATAACAAGGAGTATAATTCCTAATTATCGTGCAAACTACTACCAACAAATGCGAAAGCTAAAATTGACAACAACAAATATTCAATGCAAACAATTGATATGATGGGTTCGGATCCACCCAAGTCTCCCCGACTTGTTCCCGGTGATCCTACGTCCCAGTACACCCGGATCCCCTCCGGATACTTAGGTTAGAAACCCTAACCCAAGATTTCCACTATGAATACCTTGTGAAAAACATTCACAAGATCAAATCATACAATCAATAGCAATAGTGAATCCCACAACCCGGGATCACAACCGAGAGAATCAATAGCAATAAAAGAGTTTATATGAAATAAACAACAACTTATCACAAACCCTATACCTTGAGTATTCTTACCAAATTAGGGCAAGGAGGGATTTGAGGAAGGGGAAGTCACCAAGACCTAGCACCACCAATATGAGCAGCAATGGGTGCCTAGGAATGAATAGGAGACTTGAATCAAGCAATAGCTTGGATGGCTTAACAAGAACAAAGTTCTCTCAAGATGGATTCTAGATCTCAAATGAGGGAGAGAATGATTTCTTGTGAGGAAGAGAGCTTTGGAAATGAGTTTCAATCTCTAACTCTTTCAATCTGAATAAGGCTCTCAATAGCAGCTCTCACCTGAGAGAAACGACCAAGCTTTGTATTTATAGGGTCCCACAAAATCGAGCTAGGTCAAATCCCAACGGTTGGAAATCTGGAGCAATTAGTCGGTCAAAGAACAATCACTGACCGACTAGTTCATCAACTAGTCGGTCGGTGAAACAACATGAACCGACTAAAGGATGAACAGTGAACAGAAGAAATTTCAGACCTAAAGAACTAGTCGGTCCAAGAAGACTTTCCGACCGACTAGTTTCTCAACTAGTCGGTCGGTCAGTTAACTTAGACCGACTAAGAGTCAAAAACTATTAGTCTGAATACAAGTTGATTTAGTCGGTCCAAGAACAAATGTTGACCGACTAGATCATCAACTAGTCGGTCGCCAAACGTTCTTAGACCGACTAACGATAAACAGTAACTAGGCATGTACAGGGAAAGCTCAACTAGTCGGTCTAAGAAGCATCACTGACCGACTAGTTCACCAACTAGTCGGTCGGTGAGTCAACTAAGACCGACTAACTGTGAACTTTAAAGAGCTTAGAATTTGGGAGACAAACTAGTCGGTCCAAGAAGCTTTTCCGACCGACTAGATCACCATCTAGTCGGTTGGTTCTTCTTCTTGAACCAACTAACATGCACAAGAAGTCCCAAATCGAAGCGAGATGCTTCGGGAAAGTTTGAATGGACTTGTACTAAGATCCTAGCTCTAAGATAGTAGCGATATGAAGATCAAATGATAATACCTACTCAAGGCTTAACATTTTAAAGAACAAAGCTAGAAGACTAAATATAAATCTAGACAAACTGTCTTCAAAAGCTTCGATTGAATCTTCATAACTTCAAAGTTGGTCCAAAAGCTTCAACGAAGCTTTAGGCATATAAATACGTGCTTTGAGAAGTCTTGAGACGTCGTTTTGAATGTTCACGTGAATTTGGCGACGATATCCATAACTGCGCTCACAAAGTGTTAGTTCACGATTTATTTATGTTTGCTCATCATCCAAAACCAAATCCGGGGAGTCCAATACTCAACATATATAGGCATGGAAACCTATACACATACATCTATCTACACTCTAACCTAGGCCCCACAGACACATCCAATACATGTTGTACATACATACTACTATTTCTCACTCGGGGTATTACAATCTACCCATCGGGCCTCTCCACCTCCTCCCTAGACGGTAGCGAGAGTGAGGATCTCCACATACACCTCTCCACACCCAAACCACATCATCACGACGCCCAGTAACCATCACTCCCTGTAAAGGCAAGTGAGAATAATCATCACATATCACATCCTCTCATCGCCACCTTCATTGTCCGAGGATCTCCCCATACACCTCTCCACACCCAAACCACATCATTACAACGCCCAGTAACCATCACTCCCTGTAAAGGCAAGTGAGAATAATGATACATATCACATCCTCTCTGTCACGACCCGTTCCCTAGAATACCCGGAAGTTTTTTTCACGTATCCTGAAGAGTGAGGGTGATGAGAGAGGAAAAGAAAGAGAAAATAGAAAATAGAACAAGCAGACCACTGTGCACATGCTGGGATAGTACAAGTGAAGCTCCACAGTAATATCAAAACAATCTCATAAATAACATAGATCAACAACCACATATCATATATATCAACTTCCATTAATGTATATAGTCCAAATACATCACTACACATACACCATCACTCTCCACCTCCCAAAACAACCATGTCACACCACAACTATAGCTCATACCAAGTGATACCCCTGAAACCCGACTCCAAGTCACCGCCAACCATGCTACCCCTGCTACCTGAAAAAGTGGGGAGGAGCATGTCAATGCGTGCCCCGGTAGGAACCAACTTGGATCTGGAACACCGTTCTAAGGTTATTAATCCACAAGGGAAGGCAAGAGACATAAGACACGTAACTAAGTAATATAGCGAAAGGTAAATAACCATGAAAGAGGATCATACATGCGGTCCAATGTCGAGCTACTGCAAAAAAAGGGTTAGCACGAATAATAATAATAATAATAACACAAGTGTTCAAGCAACCACTATCTAATAAGATAAGTGCAAGTGCCTGAGACATGACACAGAGTCACAAAGAACAGGCAAAGGGAAGGGAAAGTACTGCCAGCAGGAGGAGTAACACGCAAATTCTTATTTTATTATTTTATAATTGAATTAATTGGAACTTGGGTAAACTGTATGATACCAGGACCTGGACATCACCCCAAATTTGGGGTGAATATAGCACACGGCGCAGTGGACACGTGCACTGTATAACACCGGGCCTCGCAGCTCCCCCGTTCCTGGCAGGAGTGAGGATCTCCACATAATAACACAACCTCCATATGTCCCCTCCACTCCGGTAAAGGCGAGTGGGTATAAATATCCCCTCCACTCCCGGTAAAGGCGAGTGGGTACAAATATCACATATCACATAATCATTTCCCCCTACTTCTCAGTCCAGGCCTCATATCCATAATTTACTCAAATCCCACCTAAAACCCGGGTTTTGCTAACTCACCCTCATTAGAGAGGATTGAGACATATCCAATTTTATAATTTAACACCATATGTAACACGTTAGTAGTCATGATGGCATGGTGGACATATCACCTTAGCCGTCCATCATTAAACATAGGGTCATGCACTCACGTGACATGCCCTCTATCACAACACATCATCCATTCACAATTGCGATGTATCCATGCCATTCAAGCCTCTAACTTCACCAATTATCAACGTGGCTCAAGGCCAACACTAACACATGCATGTTACTCAAATTACCAGATATTGCCTTCATTAAGGCATCTCATCGAACACTTGATGGGGTCATTAACATATCCATTATAACATGAGTAAATCCAAGAGCAATTATCACAAAGAACCCCTACTTCAAGAAATAACAATGAACATGCATAATAGAGGAAAATTTAACATCATGCCATAGTTATAACATTCTCTTCAACATTTCAGCTTTCTGGAAATTGTAAGCAGTCGTCAAAATGACATACATCATCAGTTTTCAGTGAGAATTTGACCAATTGTCCCAAATTAAAGTTATAGATATATTAGTCCTGGATTCACAAATACAATTTCATGCAAAAATATTAAGTAGGTGATTTATGGTGAATTATTTGGTGATGTGTGTCAAGTCTGTTTTCCAGACAGATTTCAGAGTCTATAAAGAATTCTATTTTTGGGCATGTTTTAGCCAGAATTTCGAATTATAAGCACCAGATGAAATTATAGATAAACTTGTTAAATTTCCAACGAGACCAAGAACATCAAATTCCATTGTGTATGCAGGTATTTACGTCAATTTTTTCGAACTGTGTCAAGACTGAAAATCAAACAGATATGTTGTAAAGATGGAATCTTTGCTCCTAATTTTTGAATTTTATATCAAATTTATATGATTTAGGGGTAGAACTTCAAGATCTACAAGCATATATTTTTTTCGAAACCCAATTCACGCCACAGAAAACAGAATTCAAGTAACAACACCCTACAAGATTTCAGCTTTTTGAAGAAAGTGATTTTGCTTGGAATTTCAAAGGGATATTCATGAAAATTGAATCATGACACTTTAATTTGATTACCCTTAATTCCTAGTGAGTAAACATGATATAAAAACATGGTAGGAATAAACCCTAATTACATTCCAAAACCAAGTTGGATTCCTACCTCAATAAGTTGATTTTTCCTCTTTTCCTTCTCTTCTTTCTTCTCCACCTTCTTCTCTCTTGCAGCCACTTGTGTTTCATGGCTTTAAGATGAAGTAATTATGGTTTTCAATAAAAGGAGGAGGAGAAAAGGGGGTGGGGATGGCCGGCCATGGCTAGGAAGGAGAGGGGAGAGAGGAGAGGAGGAGAAAATGGGAGAAAGTGAGAGAGTTTTCTAGTTTTCTCTCTTCTTTTCTTCTCTTTTCTTATTCCTTTCTTCTCTTCCAAGAAAGAAATATTTCAATGGAATATTCCATGTGGAAATGACCAAAATACCCTCCCATCATCTAGGTATTTACAAGTTTGCCATTACTTTATGTACACACCACTTTATCAGCTTTAGTCCAAATGACCGTTTTGCCCCTAACCTTTCTAAAAATTTACGGGGATTGCCATTGACCCCTAACCCCTTCTACACTTGCATGGATTCTCTACACTACCTAGGCATGCCTACACATGCATACATGCACCACACACACACGTCTCAACACATTCCTGTTGTTATGCACCCACGACGTCTTTCACACTTCTCCCGCACTCAATCTCGCTTTCTCGACTCTTAGCCACGCATTACGGCCCAATCCCCCCTTGTACTATACTATTACATCGATATCTACGTTTATTTCCTGCCTACGTTTGCATCGTATGTAGAAATACCACGTGTGTTCAGTGGAATACATGTATAGTGCTAAATAGGGCATGACACTCTCCTTCCCACCTTCATTGTCCAGGCCTTATATTCACAATTTACTCAAATTTCCCCTAAACCCCAGTTTTAGCAGTTCACCCTCCTTAAAGAGGACTGAGATATTCCAAATCATCGATTAAACATCATAAGTCATTTTATAAGAGTCATGATGGCATAGTTTCACAGTGTCAATATTTCTCATTCATATCGATCTGGGTCATGCACCTAAGTGTCATGCCCTTCATCATAGCCACATCACATATCAACATGTGTCATGCCCTCCATCACAACTCATTGGTACATCACTTATGAAACCATGCCACACATATCTCGCAACATCACAAATCCATAACATAGTTCATGGGAGCACATTTCTCATGTTTCTCAATTTATATTTCATTGAGGCATTTTCACAAACACGAGGTGGGCGTGTCATACATGTCCATGAGCACATTCGCAAATCTATTAGCAACGCATACCAAGAATCTACCTTTCATGTAACAACAATAATCATGCACTATGTAAGGAAGATTAGCAATAATGTTTAATTCAAGCACCAATTAAGCAATTCAGCATGCAGGAAGAGTGCTGACATTCATGAATAGAGGATGTTTCCATCCATTTTTAATGGAAATTTGATAAAACTTACTAAATTAGAGATGTAGATATGGTAGTGCTGGATTCACATATAAATTTCATGTGAAGATATGAACAAGATGATTTATGGTGAATTGTTTAGTGAAACCTGTCAAAACTGTTTTTAAGACAGATTCTAAGAGCTGTAATAATTGCTATTTTAAGTCACGTTGCAGTTAGAATCTCAAAACATGTCCTATGGAAAAGTTGTAGAACAGGTTGTTAACTCTACAACGAGACCAAGAACACTAATTTCTATGGAGTGTGCAGGGACTGAGCTCAATTTTACCAAACTGTGCCCAGACTAAATGAAATTCAGACATGTTATAAAGATGGAATTTTTGCTCCTAATTACTGAACTAAACATGTGTCAAATTTTATATGATTCTGGGATAGAATTTCAAGATATACAATTATATGATTTTTGCAGAGTTTATTATGCCTAAATTAAGAGATATTGTAACGACCACTGTCCGGTTGTACGTATTTTAGCGCATATGTTATTTGTGGTGCGTATTTTCGTATTTGTTTGTATTATTTTGTTCCGTAGCTCGGACGCGTGACCGGACCCCGTATTTAAGTCCCTCTCGGAGGCGCGATCACCCCAGTATTTTCTTCTAAATTTTCAGACACCGAGTGACCAATTTGCCTTAATCCTACTCATAATTATTAAGCTAATTTTTCATTAGTTGTCGAATTCAAATTGTGAGATAGGTTAATATTAAAACTATTACTACTAATTACTATTAGCACCCAACTACCTATTAACAAATTCACAGGGCTCAGTTCTGTTGCTTTTAAAAGGAAAACGTTTAAAAAAAGAATTAATAATAACAATAAACAAACTTGTTATTATCATTAGTTTGATATTTATACTTATATATATAAACTGTTAATGATTTTCTTGCAATCTCTTTAGAAAACGATCTGTAGGCTAACGTAATAATTAAAACGGTTGAGGTAAACAAATAAAATCCTTGAAGATACTAACTGACCCCATGTCTCCCATATTCTCTTCCACGAGATCAGCCCTCAACCCCTCTTTCCCTTGACCCATTCCACACGAGAGCAGCAGTTAAGGCCTACCCCCCCTACATAAGCTATAGGAGAGAGACCTAAGTTTTTTTATTCACGTGCTGTCAGCCTTTTCCTTTTGTCATCAACCTAAGGCTATCAAACCAACCATCACTTATATTTTTAACCCTAGGTCCTTACAACACCCTACCCTCTACATTAGCCGCCGCCTCCTACCCTTGTCATCTCCCCATGCAACCAGCGCTACAGCGATTTCCTCGCAGCGTCCAAGCGCTGCGGCCACCTCCACACTCGCGGCTTCTCCCCATGGCCTCCCTCCCTACGACTCCACGCCACACCCGCTCTTGGAGACGCCGACAAACCCCTCCCATCCACCGCCCAACTCCCCTAAGCCCTGGCCATTTTCAACAGCCTTAAGCCCTCAAAACCCGAGACCAGAGTCTTCTTCTTCTTCCTCTTCGCGAGCTCATCTCCCGACGCCATCACACATGCAGCTTCTTCTCCTCCGCAGATCTCGAACGCGAACGCCGATAGCCACCTTCCCTCCTACTCGTGGCCTCCTCCTCTACACCGCCGCGCAGCACGTCCAGATCTCGCGAATGCCGGCGACAGTCTCCATCGCTGCGCCTCCCAGTCGTCGACAGCCTCGAAGGTCGCATGCAAGCTTCTCCTCGTCGCACAAACAGCCCCCACCTGCCATGCTCGTGTGCAAACCTCCGTCAGCACTTCCTCTAGCGTCGGCAACCCCCTGCAACACTCAGAACAGCCGCTGCCGCCCCCTCACGTGTCGACGACAGATTTCCGACGCTCAACGTCGCTGTTTTGGAGTCGCATCACCATTGCTACTCCCACTCGCTGTGTAACGGTTAGTACCCCTATCTATAACTTATAACCCACACCGTAAATTAGAAGACCTAATAAAATTGAATGATTAGACGTCGTATGAGCTGTTTATAATGCTATTATGATCAAAAACAGATTAATCTGATTACGTGTTTCATCAAAACAGCGAACCGAACTCATCGTAGCTTAGTACCCGTCGAGACGTTTTTGACGACACCAAGAACGTGAAAATCAGGCAAGTGTGTGAATAATGGTGAATTTCTGAAGTTTAATGTTTAAAACGTCGTTTTTGCTCAAACCTGTATAACTTGAAAATGGCACGTGAAATGACGCATGAAGTTATCATTATAATGTTCTAGACCAAAAATGTGACGTGTGGACATATAACTTGCTATGCTTTAACCTCAGACATCTATAAAGAAAATTACTTTCTGTAACATGTTTGATACAACCGCATGTACGACATTCTTTTTAAATAGTGTAAATGTTACGGATTGAGATATATGGACAACTTGAAATTACGTACATCTTGTTTGGACAATAAAGATAGTGACATCGTGAATTCGTGCGCCTTAAAGGTGAAATTATGACTTTCGTGATGTCGTGTGAGTCGACTAGGCCGGCTCGTGTTCCGGCAAACTTTTGGGTGGGGTTAGGGTTGAACAGCTACTAAGCGTATGTAGGGGTCATGTCTTCAAGAACACCACCTATACGGTGGGTTAGTATCAATCACGATTATACCCCCGTGAGGAGAATGACT
This sequence comes from Scilla litardierei, assembly GCA_030789695.1. Classification (NCBI taxonomy): domain Eukaryota; kingdom Viridiplantae; phylum Streptophyta; class Magnoliopsida; order Asparagales; family Asparagaceae; genus Scilla; species Scilla litardierei. The sequence continues at coordinate 318,665,585 of CM061141.1, read as the reverse complement.
TACTCATCACGTCTTAAAGGCGGGGACCCTAGGAGTGAATAGAAAACGCGGACATGAAATTACAACTTGCTATGCCAATAAAGTGAATGTTAGTACCTTACTTCCACATACCTGCTTAGAACTGCCATGTTAGGATGTTAAATTTTACTTCGCTTTTAAATTTGTCATCCCTTAAAATGCTGTTGTGGACACCTTAATTAATTGCAAATAATTGTCACTTCTAAATTCATATTATATGTACACCTTGCCTTGGTTTCTGACCTTTGCTTGCATACCTTGCTGACATACATTCATGTCTTTTTGAATGTATGTCAGATTTTGAGCCGGAGTCTCAGGAGGATCCTTTGGAGGCGTCTGACCTAGCGAGCCAGGAGTTCGCCGTTGACGCTGAGCCCTTCCCTGCGGAGGACTTGACCTGCCCGTTGCCGTTTCATTAGTTTACTTTCAGTACTTTGTTTGTGTACGTTCTGTTCTTTGTACTCTGGCCCAGCTGTAGCTATTTCGTTTTATTTTCTTGTTGGACACTTTTGCTGGATGTGGCTTTACTTTTCGAATGTTTTCTTATTGTTCTGAAATGCAATGCAAGAACCTGCCTTATTGTTAATACCACGCTTATTGGACTCGAGCGTCACCGCTCCAGTTCAAGCGGACCGCGTAACGTTCTCGCTTCCAGTGTCTTTTGGGAAGCGGGGCGTTACAGATATACTCAGATGAACAAGTAACAGAATCTGTCCATAAAATTAGCCATGGTGTTTGCATGAAACTAAATTGATTTAACATGTATTAGCATAATAAACCATTAGAGAAGGGATTCCTACCTCAAGTTGATGAATTTCCAGACCCATATGCTTTCTCCCAAGACTCCTATTTCCTCCTAGCTCCTAGCCCAAAGAAGACTCCATCTTGCTACCAACCCTTCTCCTCTTTCTCTTCCCATTTCTTCCTCTTCTTCTTCCCATTTTCTCTTTATTTTTATTTTTTATGAATGAATTTCGGCCATGTTAGAGGGGAGGGGATATAGGGGAGAGAGAGAGAGAGAGAGAGAGAGAGAGAGAGAGAGAGAGAGAGAGAGAGAGAGAGAGAGAGAGAGAGAGAGAGATGGAGAGAGATGGAGGAAATTAGAGAAGAAAATGGGAAGAAAATGATAAGGGAAGAAAAGAGAAGAAATGAAAAGAAAAGAAGAGAAGAGAGAATTCTAGAATGATTATTCCATGGTTTATCCCATAAGCCATGGCATTTATTAGATGACCAAACTACCACTCACATATTCAAGTATTTACAAGTATACCATTACTTTATGCACACACTTCTTTTACACACACACACACACCACCTTCATAGCCCAAATGATCATTTTGCCCCTCAACTTTCTAAAAATTTACGAGAATGTCATTAACACCTAACCCCTTTCCACACTAGCATAACTCTCCCTGCACACAACCATACACACCCATGCATGCATACATGCACCACACACGCGTCCAATACATACTTGTAACATTATACACACGACGTCATTCACACTTCTCCTGCATTCATGTCTCGCATTCTCATCTCCTAGCCACATATTACGGCACAACCCACATGCACTATAATACACACATCGACATCCACAATTATTTCATGCCTACATATGCATCATAAGTAGAAATACCACGTGTATATAGTAGAATACATGTATAGTTCAAAACATGGCATGACACCTCTAGAGGGAGACTCGGGGGAGACCCTGGTCCCTCCAGAGCTCCTCCTGCACAAGGACTCTAGGCCTTGGGGAGGCTTGTTTCTTCCGGTATAATTGTCTGAAGACATCCCTGATGAATTCAGGCCGATTTTACTAGAGAGTCGATCTCCCGAGGCTCCGTTTGACTGCTCCACGAAGGAGCTCGTTCAAGCAGAGTTTCAGATGAGGCGAGAAAATTCCGCTCTACTTGATTGCGAGATTGCCTCCTGCATTGCTGAAAATGCGACCCTTCCATGGGACATGGCTGTTGTGGAGAGCGTCGATTACGAGCGGCTTGCGTCGATAGTCGTCCATGACAATGTTCAGGTAATTATTGCACCATCCTCAACTGTATGTGAGGCAAGCATGGATATAGACCATCGTACGTTGTTTGCATGCTCTCGTGACCAACGGTGTTTTGGGTCATCGTGTGCCAGTGGTGGTTAATCACGACATCACCCAGGGGGCCGAAAAGTTGGCCGTGGAGAGTCTCAGGCTGAGCTGGCAGATATTGGGCTTCTGTGCAAATTGAGACTGAGTCACATTTAACAGCTCAAACATGTCTTACGAGAGTCTCGTAAGAGAGAAGCCGAGAATCGACCTTGAGGGAGTGGGTAGAGAAGGCTCTGCTAGAGGACAAAGCCAGCACAGAGGCCGTATCAGAGAGGGCGGTTCCAGAATTCAAGGATTCGTTTCCCGATTTCGACGAGCTATATACAAAAGGCTACAAGCGATGTCGATCGGAAATGAAAAACCGATTTCATGTCATCTTCTATAAGATCAACCGGATCCCGGTGATGTTTTCAGATCTTGGTAACAACGAATCGATCCAAGACACAGAGGACGCTGCTCCCACCGGCGAAGTTGTCATATGACTGGTGACAATGCAAGAGCAGATGCTTCAGGGGACCCAGAGTCCGCAGCCGTGCTGGAGTGTCACGCCCTGCTTTCCATAATACTTGGGAGTGAGGACGCGAGCGGATCTGCATGTGCTTAAAGTAAAGAAGATGTACTTTTTTCTTTCTTCTTTGACTTAAGCATAATAAGCATTAATTAACAAAGCAGGTCCCTGCACGCGAATTTCTCAGAAGTGGCATAAATAGTCATTACATTTTTAAACACCAGTGTCCAAAGCAAAGTACACAAGCAATTAAGGTCTAGCATGGACGTACAATCTGCTGAAAATAAACACACCTGAAAACAACAAGTTAAATAATAAAATAGAAATAGAAATAACCCCCTCTAGCCTTCTGCAAGGAGTATCTCAGCGTCCGCGTAGCTTTGATCAGCGGTGTCCACCTCTAAGATAGGATCCTCAAAAGTAGGATACTCGACCCTGTCTCTGAACCAGACATATATTTCATAAAAACTTTGAAATATATGTCAGCGATAAGCTCGACAAGATATTTAAAGTAATGAAATGAATAACAACTTAGGAAAGGACAAAAGAGCGTTAGTACACATTTATAAATAATAAGTGCAGAAAAGTAAAGTACAAGCATGTATGAATTTGCAGTTTAAAAAGTAAAACAGTTATATATTGAGTATTTGATTATTTTTGCTCGTGATAAGTCCATGTCTGAATAGGTAAATGTTCTCGATACACCCTATCATCGGGGGTTTACCGTGACGCTTCTTGCCATTCCTAACCTGGAAGATGGCCAAGATGCTTGCCTCCATTAGTGTGGTATGGAGGTAGCCGTAAGATGTTCAAGCCACATTTACAGACTCTACTATATGAAACAACCCCACCCAAAGTGTCTGTTTAGTCACCGACTAGGTTACATCCCATATGTATTTGATGGTTTCATGCATGAGTTATAACATACCCTCTTTCTAATTTAGTTCAACTTGATAGCATGCAGGTAGTAAAGGTAGTTCAATTTAATAGCAGGCATGTAGTGAATTGTTCTAAACGATCAACATAGATATAACATGTCCATTTAAATTATAAGACAACCAGTATAATGAAAGCACACGATTCGGCTTCTAAAGTCGATAAGCACGTTAAAATAAGATTTTAGTACTAAGTTTGAACAGTTCAATTTGCAATTCATTTACCAAAAATACTTGCCTTGGGGTGATATTGGGTGTCCAAATGGTCGTAGCATAATGCGTATTTTATCTGCATCACGTATATGATATCAAATAGAAGTTTTAACTAATTAATTACCTTTATAAACTAACATATTTTTATTATTGACATTAATTTTATTACTTAACCTAACACTATAACAGAAATTCATTTATAACTTAAATTTACAGTGAGTTTCTTTCTGATATTATAAGGTGCATATCTAAATGAGATGCAACACTAGCTTGGCCGACTGAACCCAAACAAATAAATAATAGCAGGAAAAGGGAGGTTCCAAGGGGCATGTTACTTCCACATGCAATGCAACCTAGCATATTTTAATCTAATACTAACTAATATTTATACTAACCTCATTATAACTTATTAAACTTACTTTTTAAAAATTAATAACTTAAAATTAACTTAAACTTAACTTAAACTTATTTAATAAATTACCTTAACTTAACTTAATAACTAAACTTATATAACTTATATTAATACACACACACATACACACTAGTCATAACATGTGCCCACGGGCACTGTTCATTTAAGATTTTCCCTCAAAAGATTATTTCCACATGCAAAATTGTGTGGAACAACAAATTAGCGTAAAAATATTTGGCGGCATGGGCGCCTTCGGCGCGGACCAACAAATTCAGCGCAGGCGCCTTCAACACGGAATAACAAATTCGGCGCTGGTCCTTTCGCTGCGGAACAACAAATTCGATGTAGAACAACAAATTCAGTGTGGTCGCCTTTGGCGCGAAACAACAAATTAGCGTAAAAATATTTAGCGGGCGCGGACGCCTTCAGTGCGGAACAACAAATTTGGTGCGAGAAATCATTTTCATCTTGTTGCCTCATGCATCGAAGAGATGGTGGGCCCCACATTGAGGGAGAGATCATTCCATCTGCGACAGCATTCCATCTGCAGCATTAAGTGCAAGTTAAAGTTTTTTCCCAAATGCATTAATTGTGTGCACTCTGTTATTCCCTAAAAACTTTCATTTTCCCAGAAACTTTCATTTCCCTAGAAATGTTTTTCCCTCCAAAACTTAATTTCCACAAAATCTCATCTCAATCATTCATTCTTCAAGATTAGATCCAAGCTATCTTTTTATCTACCTGTTTGTCCTAGTCAGCTTGTCCTAGTCAGCTCTAGGATTCAAAAACAGTTGTCAAATGTTATATATATATATATATATATATATATATATATATATATATATATATATTATACATTTGACAGTATTTTTTGAATCCTAGGGCTGACTAGGACAAGATAAAGAGTGGTTGAGATTTGATCTTGGTAAATCAACGGTTGAGATTGGATTTTGTGAAATTTTTTGGGGGAAAATGCCTTGGGAATATAAACTTTGAAATTAGAAGTGTCTTGGGAAAGAGTGTGAAAATTAAATTTGGGGGAGAAGTGCATTGGAAACCTAAACTTTGAAATTAAAAATGCATTGGGAAAGATTGTGGAGAATCATAATCCATTAAATTAGACAAAATAAAAAATTTAGCGTAAAACAATTTAGCAGAATAACAAATTACCGTAAAAATACCCTGATGTTTGTTGTTCCGGCGCCCGAGCTAAATTTTTTTACGCTAATTTGTTGTCCCGCGCCAAAGGCGCGGGCGACAAATTTGTTGTTCGACGTCGAATTTGCTGTTCCGCGCAGAAGGCGCTTGCGCCGAATTTGTTGTTCTGCACCGAAGGTGCCCGTGCCGCTAAAATTTTTGGCTGTGGAAATTGTTGTTCTGTTAAATTTTGTCTGTGGAAATAATTTTTGGGGAGCAAAGATTTCGCGGGGGAAATAGCATGCGCCTGCGCCGAAGGCACGGGCGCCAAATTTGTTGTTCGACGCCAAATTTGTTGTTCCACGCCGAAGACGCCTGCGCCGAAGGTGCCCGTACCTTAAATATTTTTACGCTAATATACTGTTCTGTTAAATTTTGGCTGTGTAAATAATTTTTCGGGGAACAAAGATTTCGCGGGGAAAATGTTAAATGAACCGTGCCCGCGGGCACGGGTTATGACTAGTATATATATATATATATATGTGGTAAAGTGTTCCTAGGGTGACTCCTTAGATTAAATCTAAGGAGTCGCCCCCATTTTCTCCCATCTTCCACAATTTTTTTGAAATTTTTTTTCTTGGGATTGTTGTTCATCTCATGGATGATCAACATACCAAAAATCAAGTCATTCCAATACTTTTAGAGCCCCCATCTACCCCTTGCAACTTTATGTGTTTTTCAGCACGTTTTCAGACCGTTGAAGTTGCAAGGGATAGATGGGGGCTTTTAAAGTATTGGAATGACTTGATTTTTGGTATGTTGATCATCCATGATGTGACCAACAATGCTATGAAAAATAATTTCAAAAAAAATTGTGGGAGATGGGAGAAAATGGGGGCGACTCCTTAGATTTAATCTAAGGAGTCACCCTAGGAACACTTTACCCATAGGGCGCTATTCGGCTGTGAAGGGCTTTCGCACGAAGCTGCGTGCGAATGGGACGACAGCCGTCAGATTCGATCGCACGGGTCAAATAATTTTGCAGCTACGAACTTGGGCCCCCTTTGTGATTGAGTTCAGAAAATTACAGTTAGACCACCACATCTCGTTCTCCCTCAGACCTCAAGGGCTTGCGATCGCTTTCGGCTGCTGCGCGCTTTCGTCTGCTGCTCCCTTGCTTTCCCTCTCGCAATCCGAAGATCAACTCTCACCTAAGATCACCTGCGTGAGTATCCAAAAAACACTGAATTAATGAATTTTTCTTCATTTATGCTATTTTAGGGTTTTTTCCCCTTCTTAATTAATGAATTTTAGGAGAGCATCCTTCATCCCCAATAGCGAAAGCAACAACAGCATCACCATCACGCCCAACATCAAGAGCACCATCACATATTACATGAAGCTCGACATCCTCCATTATATTTATGTGTGAACCTTTTCTGGTAAGATTTTTCGCCGCAAAAATTGACATGTTTCCTAGTTCACCTTGCTCCATTCCGCTTCAATTCTTTGATTATGAAAAGTCTTGGTTGTTTGCAGTCATTGCCAAGCCCATATGATCACCAAACCTTTTGGGAAGTACTGATTTAGATTTTTCTTTTTACATAAAACTCAATGCTTTCCTTTTTTTTCAATGCAGGAATAAAATTTCTCAATGCCAAGTCAGGAAAAAAAAAACCAGAACACATCGATTCTTGGTTTAAATCTTGATATGTTTCCGAGTTAAACCGGAACTATATGCCATGTTTCTTGGATTATGAAAACCATTATGATTCCTGTTTGCTTGCTTAAACTACTTGACATTGTCATATTGTTAGGAAACAGTACCCGATGATGAAATCATAGCAGATATGATACCATAATTATTTTCTAATCATACAATATCCATGAAATGGTCATAATCGGTATACAAGAAATTAGTAGCCAAAATATTCAAAATTTATTACAATTTATCTTACTTTTTATCTTAATTAATTAATCTTTTTTTTCATTGTTTGACTAGCTTGCATTGAAAATTTGACACCTTCTGGAATATAGGTGGTAGTTGTGGCCTGGCAGGGGCAAAAGAGAGCAGCAGGTTTGTTGAGTCAAAACAGCAAAACACATGTCCAATTTGCCCCTGGACACATTCGTATTGCTGCTCTTTTCCCATGATCTCACAATTTCTTGCTCACCTGTTGACTCTGATGTTGCCTAATTTGGTGGGCAACTCACTAACTTGTAATTTACACAACATAAATCAAACACAAATCCTGCTCTTGCTATTCCCAGATTCTAAGATAATTTACACAATATAATTCTGTTACATATCTCAGATACGAAAAGATAACAAGAGGTGAAAATGAGATTATTGTTATTGATACGAAAATGAGATAATTCTGTTACAAATCCTGCTCTTCGTATCTCCGTATCTTCAACATTTTGTCATTGTACTGCTCATTCAGTTGTTGCAGTAAACATTCTGCTGAATTAGTTTTGTTTCGGGTCATAATGAAAGGCATATTGCCAACAACGCATACATCTGTTCGTTCTTTTTAAGTATTTGATCATATTATGTTCATTCGTTTCAGTGTTCAAGGACATAATAATTTCCGTTGGATGTTATATAAGATTTAACTGATATTTTTGATGATTATATATGATGTTATATAGTATGATTGTGTATGATGTTATTTAATATGATTGTTTAGAGTTAAATGATACTAACAGTACGTATATGCAGTTTGTATAGGATGGACATTGACAGTGAAAGTTCTCACAGAGATGATCAACGTGTTAGTGACATGCAAGGAGTATTCGTGCCAAATGTTGAAGAGCGTATGAAACCAAAGATTGGAATGATTTTTAACAACATTAAGGAAGCTGAATTATTCTACAAAAATTATGGAAAGGCTGGTTGTTTTGATGTCCGTAATAGCACAACAACTTATAATAAACCTGGATTGCTAGTTGCCAAGAATTTTGTTTGCTCAAAACAAGGGATGTCACAAGCTAAAGCAGAAGAAGTCATGCGTTGTGGAACAGGTAGAACGTGTTGCAAGGCCATGATGCGGTTGAAATTGAATATACAGACGGACAAGTGGGAAGTGGTTAATTTCATAGAAGAACATAACCATAGTTTCACAACACCGAGCAGAAAACATTTGTTAAAGGGGAATCGCGAGGTAACCACTGCTAAGAAAAAGTTGATAAAACAGTTTGTGGATGTGGCCATTCCGATAAACAGGCAAATGTCTTTCTTCGAACACTCAAGTGGTGGGTTTGATAAAATTGGATGCACGGAGGTTGATGTGCGAAATTATAGAAGAGACATGAGAGCAGAAGTGATGGGTCATGACGCAGAAATGATGGTAGATTATTTCAAATGGGAGAAAGAAAAAAATGATATGTTCTTTTATAAGTACGAAGTTAATGAGGAGCACAGATTAACTCGTTGTTTCTGGGCGGATAGTATTTCGATACTAAATTGCGAGAAATTCGGGGATGTGATTGTATTTGATGCCACACATAATACTAATCAATATGGATTGGTATTTGTGCCATTTGTTGGCGTAAATCATCATGGAAAGACGGTGTTTTTAGGATGTGGATTGATTCCAAATGAAGAAGCAAATTCTTTCATATGGGTGTTTAATATGTGGGTGGAAGCAATGGGTCGTCATCCGGTGGCCATGGTTACCGATCAATATTTGGGGATAAGCAAGGCAATTCAGAGGGTTTTCCCAGAAATCAGGCATAGGTACTGTATTTGGCATATTAGTGACAAATTGCCGGCTAAGTTGGGTGCAGTGTATTATAGAAAGGAATTTAAAGATCCATTCCTAAAAAAATATGTGGGATGTTGAAACTCCGAGTGAATTTGAAGAAAATTGGAATTTGATATTGGAACAAAACGGATTGGAAACCAAAGAATGGTTAATTGATTTGTATCAAATCCGTGAGAAATGGGTTCCATGTTATCTTAAAGATACCTTTTGGGCTGGGATGTCAAGTAGTCAAAGAAGTGAATCCATGAATTCTATGCTCAAGGGGAAAGTATCAAGGAAAAACTCACTTCATGATTTTGTCAACATCTTTCAGAGGGCGTTGGCAAGACAAAGAGAGGGAGAGCTGCAAGATGATCACCGCTTATTGGAGATACAACCAACATTAAGGACAAAATGGCCTATGGAGAATCAAATGTCTAGAGTATACACGAAGAACATTTTTTTAATTTTTCAAGATGAAATTGAGCCTAGCTTATTATACACCATTGGAATTGCAAATGATGATGACAATGAAACAATATTTGAAGTAAATTATCTGGTCCACCCTGAGAAAAGACATGTTATATATTGCAAAACAACTAGAATGGCAAGATGTTCATGTCGTATGTTTGAGTTTAGGGGCATCCCATGTAGACATATCTTGGCAATCCTAAGAAATTCAAACCATACTCAGTTACCAGATCAATATATTTTACCAAGATGGTGCCAAACTGTGAGAAGAAGGGTTGTCCATACAGATGGGAATATGCCTGGAGACAAAAGTAATCTTGCTGCAAGGTTCAGTGAATTACATGCCATGGCGCATGGTTTAGTTGAAGTTGGTCAACGTTCACATGAAGCATATGAGTTTGCACGTGAATTGATTGCAGAGGCAACTATAAGGGTAGAAAAGTTGACGCTTACGAATGTTGAAGGAAGTGGAAAAGAAAAAGAGGTGATAGAAACAAACATAGAGCCATCTCAAGATATTATTCATGATCCAAGTCAAGCAAGAACGAAAGGAAGGCCCAAATCCGGTAGAATGAAGCCAATAAGAGAGACGTTGAAAGGACGACCCAGAAAATGCCAAACGTGTGGAAAGCGAGGCCAAAATCATGATAGTAGGAATTGCCCGCTTAAGCTATCAAGGTATACATCTATTCACTTTCATGCTTTTTTACATTATGACAATGCTCTTTATTATTTCTAATTATGTACGTTGTTTCCAGTTCTTCACATGGACAGTATAATCATACCGAAGAAAACAATGATTCAGAAGAAGACTCCTTTGAAACAGATACGACAATATCAATTGCGTAAAGTTTGCTTGAGATACTCCCAGAATTCTTTTTTGGGTGAAGTGGTAGATACACAGGAAGTCAACTGGGTTTCTACATGGATGAAGAGAAATTCAAAACATAGAATGTGAATGCAAATTAACTTGCATATAGAAAAATGCATATTACAGTAATATATTCAGTAATATACCATATGAAGATGTTCCTCTGTTATCTTTGTGTCTATATGCAGATTAATTGGTTGGCGATGATGATTTTCCCTTGATCACAGTTCCTATTGTTGGCAAGGCAACTAGGAGGGTAAGCAACCATTTTCTTGCAACCGTTGCAGCCACTGGAACATTTTAGATTCATATATGCCAATTGCATATGTACATTTACGTATACGGGAATGTCTGAGCCTATTACTTAATATGGTTTTACAGGTATGCTCCTATATCTTTCTGTGAAATGCTTGGGCATCTGAGCCTACTTTGGATTCATAGATGCCTTTTTAGCTGATCAGTTTGCCTCTTCCTTATTTGGCAATGCCTGCCTCTTCCATAAGTGGCAATGTGTCTTCCATAAGTGGCAATGTCTGCCTCTTCCCTTGCACCTTATTTAAAGGAGTTGGGATCCTTTGATGTATTAGCTTGTTGCATGTTTTATATTCTTGTTGCTCATTAGAGCAGTTCTGCTCATTTACTTGGGTTATTGGTTTTAACTATCATTTGATGTATTAGCTGGTTGCATTTCTGGTGCAACTGCCTTTGCAATTAAATCCAGGACATGTCAGTGCCAATAGGCTCATAAGTATTTACATGCTCCTATATTACAGGTATGCTCATACATGTCAGTGCCAAACTGTCATACATTTCAATTTGATGTCATACATGCCAAATGAACAACCAATGACATTCTAAATTTTCATTTATATGATTATCAGGATGGTGGCTCCGTGTTTTGATTTGCGAGATGAACGCCTGATCGCATCAGACGGCAGCTAGACCCATTCGCACGGGCTTCGTGCGAAAGCCCTTCGCAGCTGAATAGTGTGATTCGGGATATAAATTGCATATTTTCCCCCCTAACTACCCCCATTTTGTGCCAATGATTAGGCTTAATTGTGCTCTTTTGGGTATATTTTCATTTCATATCAATTTCGGGGCTTATTCTCATTCTTGGCACAAAATACGGATTTTATCGTCGTTATTGGCTTCCTATTATTTTTCATATGCTCCTGGTATTATTGTGATTATATGGTCAATTTTTTAGAATTATTTGAGCATTGGAACATTTTATATGGATTAATATTGTTTTTTATATAGTCATTATATTTATTTTCACATCAAATGGACTAAATTCTCATTCTCATATTTTTCAGGTACTCCTGGTAGTCTTAGGGATTTTCCAGAATTTTTTGGGATTTTTCTGAGATTTCTAGGTATTTTTTTGGATTTATTTGGAGGAGAAATGGGGGTTTTAAATCAGGAAAAATAATATTACTGGGGGCGCCACGTGGCGCAATCAGACGGCGCCACGTGGCGCCGTGATGCTGCTGCAGGCGCGCGCTTTAATTTAAAAAAAAGATTTTTTTTTAAAACTTGCGGGCCGGCCCAGCTTGGCCGGCCCGCCGAAGAACTGAGCGGGCTCAGCGCCCGCTCAATTTGAGCGGGCCCAGCGCCCGCTCAAACTGAGCGGGCCCAGCGCCCGCTCATTTTGAGCGGGCCCAGCGCTCGCTCAAACTGAGCGGGCGGAGTGCCTTGCGGGCGCGGGTTCAGCGCCCGACCCGCGACCCGCAAGCCCGTAATGGGTAATATGTGGCCTGCTGTGCGATTTTTGAAAGAACGCTCGGTTTTGGGGTTTTGCTGCGGTTTTAGGGCGATTTTGAGGGTTTGGATGGGGGTCTTCTTCCCCAAAGGCTAGGGAGAAGCTTGGAGGCCATTGGTGGAGCTTGGAGAGCTTGGAGGAGGAGCAAATATGTGGAAGGAAGGCTTTACCCTAGGGAGATCTTGGGTGATATCTCTCTAACCCCTTTTGTATTTTGCATCTCTCAATTTGTAATGGATATTGAGTTAATTTTGAATGAAAATTCAAACTTTTCTTTCATGATGATTGAGTAGTGTAAATTGCTTGGGTTGTGAATCATTGGATTGGTTGTTAATTGTAGCCCTAATTTCCCTCTTGCCAAATTTTGAATGTTAATGTTGGATGTTTCATTAGGCACAATTTAATTGGCTAAGTCCCGAGAGGGCAAATTTGAGAAAAATCCATGTGCTTAATTTGGTTAGTGCCTTGATAATATTTCCATCCCGATTGCAAAATTGTTGTGTTTTAAAGCTAAATATTCTGATTGGGCTTCCTTAGCCGGATGACCGATTGTGTTATATGTGGTAAGTAGCACTTGATTAACGCCAATTTTAATGATCCCACAACCCATGCTCTCTCTCCTAGCCATCCTAAACTCTACCTTTGGCTCTCTAACCCTAGCCACTTAGGTTAGATTTTTCATTTCACCACGCTTTTTCCTCCACCCATCCACCGTTAGCGAGTTAGTTGTAAAACACTATTATTTTCTTTATCGATCAGATTTTGTGAACGTAGAACGAATTGTCCTTGTGATCCGACCCGGTACTCACCGGTTATTTTTATTGCATTGACACTCCTACGCTTGGGAGCGGAAGGCGTGCACTTGCGCGTTTTCCGAGTCAACCAATTGGCGCCGTTGCCGGGGACAACGGTTTCTAGTAGTAGCATTTTTTTTGATTGATTTTGAAACTTTTAGTGTGATACTCCTATCTCTTAGTGTGTCTTTCTATTTGTTTATTTTCCACTTATTGAGTCTTTTTGCTTGTTTATTCTTATTTTTTTTTGAGAAATTTTTTTTAAAAACCATGGCATCTTCTTCGGATTTTTCGGACTTTGATTTGGAGGATATCCCACTTCCGCCATACTTTCATGGCACGGAGTGGGAGAACCCTCACTTACATATTAAAAATTTTGAAGATTGGATGCATTCATGTCTCGGTGGGAATATCGATGATGATTGCATATATTTTAGATTCTTTCCCGATTCTTTACAGGATGATGCTAGACTTTGGTTTGATTCATTGTCTCTGGACTCACATTTTACTTGGTTGTCATTTCAGGCTGAATTTCTCCGAGTGTTTTTGCCTATTTTTATGGAGCAGGTACATGGGCGGCAGGCCATGGAGCATGTAGCGAGCTTTATCCAGGCTGAGTGGGAGGCCTACCATCAGGCTTGGCAGAGGTTCACTGATTTGGTGCTTGCATGCCCACACCAGAGCTTTCACGAGGATCATCTTCTGCAGATCTTCTACACAGGGTTATCGCCATCTGGGCGAGATTTGGTGCAGATGAGCTGCGGTGGAGAGTTCTTTGATTATTCGACCGAGGATTCTTGGTTGTACCTGAGGGACCTTGCAGAGTGGGAGCAGACTGAGCCATCTGGAGAGCAGTCACTTGGATATGAGGATGATGGCCAGTCCCAGTTTCCATTTCAGGATGCAGAGCTGCAGGTCCAGTGTCAGCTTGAGGAGCCGACTTTGGGCTCTTTTTCTTGCGACCCCGTGGGATACAGAGCAGAGCAGGAGGATGGGTTGCATGAGAGCCAGGTAGAAGATATTGACAGATTATATTTTGATGAGTCGGAGGAGACAGATGATGGAGTGCGTGTCGACCACGACGGTGAGACGATGCATTTTCATTTTGAGGTTGATGATGAAGTGGATGTGCATGATGACCGAGAGCAGATCGAGTACACCATGGAGCCTGAGCCACAGGCCACTTCAGAGTTAGCTTCACAGGTCGAGGCGGTTGAGTATTTTGGGAGGACGACCGAGATGAGCTATTTCTGGGAAGGCGAGGATGATGCGTGCTTGGATTTGCCCGAGACGTGTCTACCTCCAGTCCTATCACAGATGTCACTTCCCTCGCCTCAGGATGCGCACTTGCCAGTCATCGAGGAGGTTTGTGAGGAGCAGTTATCAGATGTGGGGAGTGCCGTAGAGATCGTTGATGTTGATATGGATGTTGAGGAGGATGATAGCGACGGGGATTGCGAGATGGTATATATTGAGCCCGAGCTCCCTCTTACTCCAGTTTTCTCTCTGCAGCCACTTCCACCTCCTCCTGAGGCCGTGCATCATGCCGCATCTAGCACCGTATTTCAGGGAAGTTTCCACCATCTCATGCCTTGCATTTCTAAAGCCCAATTTGCACTTCCACATATTTTTGCTTCAGATTGTCGTCCATTGCATTTAAATTGTTTTATTTGTTTTGACGACCCGATTTGGAATGCTTTTGCAGGGCATGAGGACATGGCTTGGATTGATGCAGCTCGTCTCCCACATACCACATATTATCAAAAGGAGATACTTGGAGTTGTATTGCTGGAATCCAAGGAGGCCGGTGGTGGCCTAGCTCCAAAGCAGCTGGCGGAGGAGCAAAAGTATATGATCGAGCAGCTACCACCACCGTTATACATTCGAGATCCGCCATTTGCCACGGTGTGTTCTTTCCATGTAGTGTAAATAAATAAAATTAAAAGTTAGTTTGCTTTTGCAGGTTTGTTTTCGTGTGTTTTTCTTTTCTTTTCTAAGATCTTTTGCCGAGATCTAGTACTCTCCCAACATTGAGGACAATGCTTATTTTAAGTTGGGGGGAGAGTGTTAGAATCTTTAGGTTTGTTAGGATTTTGACCTAAATTTTTTTTTGAGATACCTCCATCTTGCTCTCATCCATTGATTTTCATTGCATATTATATTTTGGCCTCTTTGTCCCTACGCCATTAGCTTTGTTTAGTCCCTACTTGCTTAATGCCATGAGATTTTTCGGATTATCATTTTGGTATCGATTTCTCGATGTTTGATTGGCACATTTTCATTTCTTTTCCAATTTGGAGTCGAATGTTAATATACCATGTATGAAACTATTTAGATGTTGTGATACTCTCTTTGGGATAGTTTGGGAAAAGCTTGGTGTAAGCGATTTCATGTTTGGGATGAATGGTGTAGTTTTTAATTGGATTGGATTTGGCCAATTGTGCATGCTTTGTTTTCCTCTTAGGAGTGGGTGGATGAGTTGCTAATTTGTGTTGGAATGAAAAAGAGAGTTAGTATAAGTGAACGTTTCTTTCTAATCGAATCGAGTAGCCGGTGCCCCACGAAACATTGGGGAGGACGCCAAAGATGAGATTTAGAAGATCATTCCATCCATTTGCATATATAGCGTCATCGCGTGTATGCAAATGTGTCGGTATTTGCATTTATGGCGTTATCGCGTGAATGCAAAACATAAACATCAAAAACAAAAAAAAAGAAAAGAAAAGAAAAATGAATGAAAAATGAAAGAATAACTAACATGAGTGATGCAATCTCATCTCCCACAACTTAGAGGAAATTTCTTTTGTTTTGGCCATTTCCATGAAAATTGGAAATTTTGACATCGTGATATTTCCCGATACGTGTGATACATGGCTTATTTCCTTACTTTTCTTTGAATTGTATTGGAGAGAGTCTCATTTGTTGTTTATTTTCATACATTGGGTATATTGACGTTGAAATCATTTGGAAATACTATTTTGGAGTGTGCCATGAGAGTATCTTGAGTTGGTGCATGTTTTCCAATTTAATCCGAATTTATCGCATATTTTGCTAGGGACTAGCAAAAAGCTAGTTGGGGGTGTGATTCGGGATATAAATTGCATATTTTCCCCCCTAACTACCCCCATTTTGTGCCAATGATTAGGCTTAATTGTGCTCTTTTGGGTATATTTTCATTTCATATCAATTTCGGGGCTTATTCTCATTCTTGGCACAAAATACGGATTTTATCGTCGTTATTGGCTTCCTATTATTTTTCATATGCTCCTGGTATTATTGTGATTATATGGTCAATTTTTTAGAATTATTTGAGCATTGGAACATTTTATATGGATTAATATTGTTTTTTTATATAGTCATTATATTTATTTTCACATCAAATGGACTAAATTCTCATTCTCATATTTTTCAGGTACTCCTGGTAGTCTTAGGGATTTTCCAGAATTTTTTGGGATTTTTCTGAGATTTCTAGGTATTTTTTGGATTTATTTGGAGGAGAAATGGGGGTTTTAAATCAGGAAAAAATAATATTACTGGGGGCGCCACGTGGCGCAATCAGACGGTGCCACGTGGCGCCGTGATGCTGCTGCAGGCGCGCGCTTTAATTTAAAAAAAAAGATTTTTTTTTAAAACTTGCGGGCCGGCCCAGCTTGGCCGGCCCGCCGAAGAACTGAGCGGGCTCAGCGAACTGAGCGGGCTCAGCGCCCGCTCAATTTGAGCGGGCCCAGCGCCCGCTCAAACTGAGCGGGCGGAGTGCCTTGCGGGCGCGGGTTCAGCGCCCGACCCGCGACCCGCAAGCCCGTAATGGGTAATATGTGGCCTGCTGTGCGATTTTTGAAAGAACGCTCGGTTTTGGGGTTTTTGCTGCGGTTTTAGGGCGATTTTGAGGGTTTGGATGGGGGTCTTCTTCCCCAAAGGCTAGGGAGAAGCTTGGAGGCCATTGGTGGAGCTTGGAGAGCTTGGAGGAGGAGCAAATAGGTGGAAGGAAGGCTTTACCCTAGGGAGATCTTGGGTGATATCTCTCTAACCCCTTTTGTATTTTGCATCTCTCAATTTGTAATGGATATTGAGTTAATTTTGAATGAAAATTCAAACTTTTCTTTCATGATGATTGAGTAGTGTAAATTGCTTGGGTTGTGAATCATTGGGTTGGTTGTTAATTGTAGCCCTAATTTCCCTCTTGCCAAATTTTGAATGTTAATGTTGGATGTTTCATTAGGCACAATTTAATTGGCTAAGTCCCGAGAGGGCAAATTTGAGAAAAATCCATGTGCTTAATTTGGTTAGTGCCTTGATAATATTTCCATCCCGATTGCAAAATTGTTGTGTTTTTAAAGCTAAATATTCCGATTGGGCTTCCTTAGCCGGATGACCGATTGTGTTATATGTGGTAAGTAGCACTTGATTAACGCCAATTTTAATGATCCCACAACCCATACTCTCTCTCCTAGCCATCCTAAACTCCACCTTTGGCTCTCTAACCCTAGCCACTTAGGTTAGATTTTTCATTTCACCACGCTTTTTCCTCCACCCATCCACCGTTAGCGAGTTAGTTGTAAAACACTATTATTTTCTTTATCGATCAGATTTTGTGAACGTAGAACGAATTGTCCCTGTGATCCGACCCGGTACTCACCGGTTATTTTTATTGCATTGACACTCCTACGCTTGGGAGCGGAAGGCGTGCACTTGCGCGTTTTCCGAGTCAACCAATTGCCCATATAAATACTTAGGCAATGATGAGTTTCCCTTCATAATAGGTCATATGTGATGGCAAGGCAACTTGGTGGGTAAGCAATCATTTGCTTGCAACCGTTGCAGCCACTGGATTCAAGGGAATGTCTGAGCCTATGTGATATTATCATCGTCGTTCTTGGGAATCAAAATTCATGCCACATGCTCTTTTTATTGTTTTTTGTCTGTTAATTTTGTAGATCATCTTTTTGTTAAAATATGTAGGTTGATATGTTTTTTTCAACTGTATCTTTGTGGACATGCTGATTGGTATCAATCTGAAGCGCACACTCTGGAGGTATGAATTTTTTTATGTGACACTCTGGAAACAGTTTGCTAATTGGAAACAGTTTGCAGCCTGGAAACAATTTTCTATGCGCATGGAACTAGAGATTTCATGATTTCAAGATTTTTTATGTGCCTGGAACTAGAGATTTCAAGATTTCAATTTTTTAATGTGCCTGGAACTATGCCTCTGTGGAAATAGATTTCTTTATGTGCCTGGAACTAGAGATTTCTTTATGTGCAAGGAATTTTTTTATATGCCTGGAACTAGATATTTCAAGATTTCTTTATGTGCGATGAATGTGGCATCTTAGAAACACCACTCTTTTGCCACCGATGAAATGCATTTTGCATGTAGTTAACTAATCTTCTCTTCTTTAAACACTTGCTCGTTTCAGCTGCTAGAAGCTTCTTGAGAGAACCAAAGAGATCAAAGTTGCTCCTCCAATTGAGAGCCAAGAAGATGTAAGTAGGCAAGCAAATATTCCTCAGGTTGTTCCTAGCGGCTCAGTGATTACAACACAACTGGCACAAGGTTTTTAGCGGAACAAGGAGCACTTAAAGTCGCCATGCAAGAGATGCACTTAAAGAGATGGACGAACTTGCAATCTAAACACACGATAAAATCCAGTATCGTGAAAAGAAATGCTTGTACAAAGAAAGAGTAATGCAAGAAGTTTATGGACCAAAACTGTTTGGTTATGCATTTTGTATTTTGTATTTTTGTATATGCAAAGAAACAATCTCAAGTTACTAGATTGGTTTATACATTTTGTAATGAATCAACTTGGAAACCCAAACATTTTGTAATGATTCATCCATCTGGTTTATGAGAAGTGTTTATGCATTTTGTACCAGATTTATGAATTTCATGTGAAGATTGGTTTATGCCCTTTGAATTGCAATGCCAGGAGAAACAATCCCAAGTTGCCAGATTGGTTTATGCATTTTGCAATGCTGTTGATACATTTTGTCATTATGAACTTCATGTGAAGACTACCAACATACCCATCAAAAATCATGTGATGTCTGTTTAAAAAAGAGAAGGGAAATGCGAAATGTGTAGCCTCAAATATTTATTTCTCAAGAGAGAATAAAATTTACTACATGCAAAATGTACATTCTCCTCAAATTTTGATACATCAGTAATGTACAGGACCACGCTATTCTTATATGCAAACAAACAGCTGCCCAACTGCACAATGTTAGATCAACATCATTATGACTCTTTGACATATTCTTGTACATTCTCCTCAAATTTATCAATAACTTCGAATCAAAAATCAAAAGCAAATCAAAAGCCTGATATATGCCAGACCCTCATATTTCTCTGTGGAGGCTGTCACTATAGAAGGAAGAAGAAATTATACATGAATCTAGTAGGTCTGAAAAATTGCTCCATTTATCAAATCAGCAGTCGGAGTTGGGCATTATTCTGTACAGCTTGGCTACAACTTATCGGCGATTCGTCCAAGCGCATCCGCCACCTTGCCAAGGATGCCGAGCAAGCCATCGGACTGCTCCTTCCTCTGCTCCCTGTCGAGTCGATTGCTTACGTTTTGAGCTTCCAATTAGGCTGTCAGCATTCTGCTGTTTCTCTCGAGCACCTCGATCAGTTGATTCTGCAGGCTCGTGTCCTCGTACCCATCCTGCGATGTTCTTCTCCTCTTGTGCGATGCGAGAGAGTAGAGGGGTAATGGCCAGGGGATCTGATCGAAGATCAACGGAGGTGGAAGAAAGGCGGAATCGCCCTAAGAGAGAGAGCGAGAGAGAGCGAGAGAGTAGAGGGGTAATGACAGGGGGATCTGATCGAAGATCAACGGAGGTGGAAGATCAATGGAGGCGGAATCGCCCTAAGAGAGAGAGAGAGGGCGTGGGGCACGAGGGAACGAGGGAATCGGTGATGGCTGAGAGAGGGAGATGGCCCCGCGTTTTGATTTACGAGCGGAACGTTTGATCGCCGTGGGATCTGATCGAACGGAGGGAAATGGACCCGCGTTTTGATTTACTGGAGGAACGACTGATCGCATCGGACGGAAGTGGAAGCAATTCGCACGGGCTTCGTGCGTAAGCCCTTCGCAGCTGAATAGCGCCATATATATATATATAATATATATATATATATATATATATATATATCTATTATATAAAAGAGGGATGTTATCAAGAGAAATTGGATAAGAGAATTTGGACATGAGAAATTGGATAAGAGAATTTGGATATCTATTATATAAAAGAGTGATGTTATCAAGAGAAATTAGATACGAGAATTTGGACATGTGAAATTGGATAAGAGAATTTGGATATCTATTATATAAAAGATGGAAATTGGATAACAGAAAATATAAGAGACGAGATTTTGAGGGATAAGAGAGGAGGTGGGGAATTTTGCACATACAACCCCAGGTTTTGCATTTTTGCCCCTGGACCCTCCCAACACACCCACCTACACTTTTTATTCTCCCCCCTTCCGACCATTTTTTTCAGTCCTGTGAAGATTTTGAATCGTATCCTACTAGGACAAAGCTTTGTCCTACGTGGCAAGTTTGTCCTAGGTGGCAATGATGGGGAAAAAACTTGAAATTTTGTGGAAAAACTTGAAATTTGTGGGGGGGAACTCAGCCATTAAATAAACAGTGCCCTGTGGGCACGGGTAATGACTAGTATATATATATAGGGCAATCTTCCATTGCGAAAAAATGGTGCGAAAGCCCGTGCGAAAACATTTTTTTTATTTTTTTGAAATTTTTTTTTTCAAAAATTCTTTTTTTGATGTTTAATCCATACAATTATATACCCCAGGGAAAATAATGGGTGAACCCGTTGGGGATTAGAGCACCCATCCACCCGTTACAAATTTAACGGTCTCAAAACGTGCGAATTTGATGAAATGCCTTGATCGAAGGCCAAATGACATTATTTCTCAACCATTATTTTTTGAGGGGGGTATAACAACATATAATGAGGGTGGAAAAAAGAATTTTTGAAAAAAAAAATTTCAAAAAAAAGATAAAAACATTTTCGCACCGTGCGAAATGTTCTCACATGAAGATTTTCCTATATATATATATATATATATATATATATATATATATATATATATATATATATATATATATATATATATATATATATATATATATATATATATATATATCTATATAGGGCGATCTTCGGTTGCGAAAAAGAGGCTTTTCGCACCGTGCGAAAAGATTTTTATCTTTTTTTTGAAATTTTTTTTTTCAAAAATTCTTTTTTTGATGTTTAATCCATACAATTATATACCCCAGGGAAAATAATGGGTGAACCCGTTGGGGATTAGAGCACCCATCCACCCGTTACAAATTTAACAGTCTCAAAACGTGCGAATTTGATGAAATGCCTTGATCGAAAGCCAAATGACATTATTTCTCATTGATTATTTTTTGAGGGGGGTATAACAACATATAATGAGGGTGGGAAAAAGAATTTTTGAAAAAAAAAATTTCAAAAAAAAACTAAAAACATTTTCGCACGGTGCGAAATGTTCTCATTTGAAAATTTTCCTATATATATATATATATATATATATATATATATATATATATATATATATATATATATATATATATATATATATATATATATATATATATAATATAACTTACCCTTCCTCTACTCCTTCCCTTCTTCTTCTCCGTTTCTTTTTTTTGTTTTCTTCTGCAGCAGGGGACACAAGGGGGCAAGGGTCGGCGGCTGCAAGGGGCAGATCGGCGGTGGGGTCGGCATAGCGGGGCGACCGACAGCAGGGTCGGTGTAGTGATTTAAGCATAATATTACATTATTTTCATCTCATTGAACCCCAATTTGTGCATACATAAGTGCTAAAAGAGTTTTAGTATAGTTATAATTAGAAAATCACATAATATTAGAGATTAATCTCACAGTTTGCACAAATATTAATTTTTATGAACTAATTTGTGCTTCTTCGATTTCTCAGGAGTAGAGCTCGAGCCCACGATTCCAACGGCTGTTCATTCAGGTTTTTCGGAGCTCGAGGGAATTTTCTACAAATTTTGGAAGCAAAACAGTTCAAAGAAAAATAATAAATTTAAAAAATTAAAAACAAGGGACCACGGCCCGCTCAAATGAGCGGGCCGTCGCTGCATTTTCTTTGAGGAAAAAAAGAAGAAATAAAGAAATAAAAAGAAGCCTAGCAAGCCGGCCCAAATTCCACCAATTTGCGACTCTTCATATTATTTGCATGACCAGAAGCCAAAGAGACAGAAAATGAAGAGACATGAGAATTTATTTTCAAATAAAGAGTGGAAAATGAAGAGGCCAAGATTTGAATGGTTTCATGGAATTTATTCGAAAATAAAGAAGGGAAAATGAAGAGTCATGGAATTTATTCTAAAATAAAGAGTGGAAAATGAAGAGTCGTGGAATTTATTCTCAAATAAAGAGTGGGAAAATGAAGAGCCAAGCACTATAAAACCCTTGGGATTCTAATAAAGAGTGGAAAATGAAGAGTCATGGAATTTATTCTCAAATAAAGAGTGGGAAAATGAAGATCCAATCACTATAAACCCCTTGGGAATCTAAGCCTATAAAAGGAGGGGAGAGCTTCATCTTATGACATTCCATATATCCCATTGTAGTCCATTCTATAGCTGAAATAGAGAGGTTCTTGAGGGGCTCTTGGTGGGCTTGAAGGCAATGAACTTGGAGGAGCTTGGAGAAGAAAAAGGGAAAAGAAGAAAGGACTCATTTATAGCAACATTTGGTGATCTCTTTCTTTTGTCTTAGGTTTTCATTTGTACTTAATTGGGTTGTATAGATTTGATAATAATTTATATGAAGTTAGTATTGTTTATCCATATAAATTGCTAAATTTCTTTGCTTGGGTTGTGATTTGCTATGGAACTTTATTCACATGTTGAGTTGGGTTCATTTGGATTGAATTATTTTTTATATGGATTAAATTTAAGTTTCTAGTTTAACTCTATTATATGGATCCAAAAGATTATATTAGAGAACCGATCATCCCAAGGATGAGTTTGATCTTCTCAAAAAGAAGTATCAACTTAATTTCCATGAGACCTAATTCTTAAGCCACTACACTATCCCATCACTTTAACACCCAAAAGGATATCCCTGATGACGCTTCCCCAAAAGGGACGCCATTGAGTCATAAAGAACCATAGCTCGTGACCACTACCACGTCCAATTGTGACCACAAAAGGGCTCCACAATTGAATCACATTTCACACTGGCTTTCACCTCCAAAAGAGTATTTTCCGATGGTGCATCCCCAAAAGGGACATCATTGAGTTGTATGGTTATATTCTCACACTTAAAATTGATCCTAACAAACCCACGATCCATGCACTCCTCCTCCTTGCCACTTGCCTATCCAATCCTCCATCCCTCATTTTCATAGAGTAGTTTGATACATTTTACTACACATACTTTCCACCACCACATCTTTGTTAGTAGTTGGATGTTCTCACACCCTTAGCTATCTTTGATCGACTCTGTGAATGCGAGACAACTTGTCCCTGAGTTCGACCCTGGGCTCACCAGATTATTTTGTATTGCTTCGACACCCTTTCACTTTAGGGGGAGATCGTGAGCACCCTATTTGGATTGCGCACAATTTCGATTGAATTACATAGCGGGGTGATAGTGGCCTGGGCTCCGGTAGCCCGCGCGAGGGCAGGGAGGATGGCGGCGCGGCCTAGGATAAAGAGGAGGGGAGTGAGAAAGGGGAGAGGGGAATTGGAAGAACTGGATTTGGGGTTTGTAAGATCTGAAATTCGATTTTTAGATTTCAATTGGTTTGATTTGGGTTGGGTGGATTGATCACAAATGTTGGGGGATGTATGCTCTCAGATCATTTGTATCTGATGCAAATAATATTTTTAGTTTAGATAGGAGACTATTTTACATATGATGCAAAAAGAGTTAAATGTGTCTTAAATTGTTTAAGACAATATTTAATATAATAAACACGTTGAAAAGGTTACCTGGATGACGGGGTCGTTCTGCTCTAAACACATGTTCAAATCGCATCAAAAACAGAGTCCAAATGCACAAGTTAGAGCTAAAACAAGTCAGGCCAAACTGTTAGGCTGAACCCAGTGAAAATGGAGGCCCACTAAGCCCGAATTTTCTGGTTAGGGTTTTTGAAACCCGAGATTTTTTTGACGGCTAGATTTTCCATCTTTGAATGGTTTTTGGCTAATTTTGAGACGACGTTTGAGGGGTCAAACGATGTCAGATTGACTCGTCGTATTTTTCTATGCGTTCATCATTCAACCATCTTCCATTTGATAGATTATATCAAGATTGAAGCTCAACGGTGAGTGAGTTAAAATTCATGGAAATTTGGCCTTTATGAAAGGCAACTAACTTGAATTATTAAACTCTAAAAACATAGTCTTACATTGGAAGTGGAGTAAAGGGGAGGGGTCAGCCGCCTATATAAATAAGGGCATGCCCCCCTCTTCTAAACTAGTCCCAAGCTCTAGATCTGAGTTGCTCCTAAAAATGTTGTAGCACGCTCGGATCTAAGCTTTAATTAAAATTCTATTCTCCCTAATTTTCTGCCTTGCTCCTGAAGGGCTCTAGCAAAGCCACGAATGACTTCGGATCCGATCCAGAGTCTTGGCGAAGGTTCACATTCGGGTGAAACTTTCTTCGGTGCGTGATTGGCTCGGCGACAAGGGGATTGCTTGCCTCGGGATGCGGAGCAGTTTGAGGATCGGTTCGACGTGGGATGGGGAGCGGCTCGGAAGACGATGCGGTACACCTTGCCTGTACCAAGGCAAGGTTCCGGGTATGTAATTTAGAAGCTTTATTTGAATTATGTCGCAGTAGCTTAGATCCTTCTTGGGGTGATCAGATCCACCTCAAGTTGGCAGATATCCTGACTAAAGTCCTGATTTTCCTTAGGGCTTCGTTAAAAAGTTTAACGATTTTCTTCCGATGTGCTTTCTTTTGCCTCTATTGTTCGTCCGACTTAGGACAGGCATAGAGATTTGTGCCCTGAGGGTCCATCAAAACCCAAATTGGCATCAGAGCTTAGTCTGCATGATGATCTAGGACTGCGACGTTTTTAAAATGAATGCCTTTTAAATGCATGCTAAAAATTTTAACTTTATGCGATATTGTTAAAAATAAAACCGTTTTCATTTGAGATGTTTTTTTAAAATTCTTTTATGCGATAAAATTATTTTTGGAACATGGAAATTTTATGATGATTTTAAAACATAGTTATGTAACGAAAATTATATGATAATTTTTATGAAACTGTTTTAAGTTTTAAAATCATGCTTTTAAATTTAAGTGTTAAATTTAGTTGCACACTGATTATTTATAGGATAAATTTTTTAGTGTGTTGATGCATGTTTAATAATTATGTGGTGATTGTTAAACTGTTATAAACCTTTTATGTGATATTTAGGTCAATAATTGCATGCAAATTTTATAGTTGATAAAGTTAGATTATGTTTTGATGGCCATGCTTCATTATGTGATAATTGTTAAAACCTTTTAGGTTAGCCATTAAAATCTATTTGAAATTTATAAGATAAATTTTGAATGACATCCTATGTTTTAATAATCGTTACAACCTTTTAAAACCTAATTCCTGATCAGAGTAGTCGTTTAACGACGATTATTATTTTAATCACTATTATAATATTCTCATTAAAAGACTACACTTTAAAGTGTTGTAAATGATTTATTAAAATCCTAATAACGATTCGAATAGCACGTGAACCTTATAGTTGATAAGGAATTAATAAAAGTTATTAACAAATCCTAATATTTTGAATTTTAAGGATTCAACTAGTTGATAGGATTAATTAGTTAATAAAAGTCTTTTAGTTTACGGCACGCATATATAAATGATAAGTGGCATTCAATAGATCATGATACCCGTCAATATGTTTGGCTAAGTTTGTTAGGTCACCCTCGCTAGACTGGGTGTAAGTGATCCTGACTTAGTCAATTCCCTAGCCGTGGCCGCTGGACCGCAGTGACACAAATCATGATTATATGGCACCCTGAACTATACCTAGGTCTAATACGTTAATAAAATTTTTCAAGATTAGCCGTAGCCCTACTTGTTCTAGGGGTTGGCAACTATAGGACCCGCGTTCTAGTTGTTGTCAAGGTGTGACATGGCAACCTTGTAGAAACGAACTTCTTAAATACATATGATGTAATCTTGACTTAACCCAAACCGTCGTGTCGTGAAAACACCGAGCGCCGGCGTAAGTTAATCTAATGATGTAGTCTAGACTTGACCCAAACCATCGTAGCGTGAACACACCGAGCGCCGGCGTAAGTTAAGCTAGACGCGAAAACAAGGGTCTGACTAGGCTAAACATTATCATTTGGATGAGCGACACTCATGATCATAAATGGCTAGGGGTAAAAACCAATAAGGGAGTCATATATGATATGACTGATGAAGAGGCATCTACCAATTGCAGAGTCAAGCAATTTGTTGAGCACACTCAAGGTTGTGAGACTCAGGGTGGTTAGATCTCTTACCCATTAATTTAATTTATTTAAATCGTTCATTATTAAAGCTTAAAATGGTCACAAAAATAGTGGGAGGATATAGATTGATAAAAGCCATTCTATCTATATTTAATATTGAACATATGCTAAACTAGGGTAAGTCTATGTTTACCAATGGAATCAAAAACTTAATATTCTAAGAGAATAAGTTAACTGGTCCAAATGATTGGTTAATGGAATATCAAGTTAAATTGATAAAATAAATTATATTCTCGTTGACATTAAAATGACCTTATTGAGGACAGACTTAGTGAATATGATTTCATTAAATTCTGAGTCCAACGAAATAAATGCATGCTACATGTCACTCGCCTCTATATGAGACAGCGGAACATATTGATGTTCAAAAGCATGTTTCTCCATACAATTTGTTGAGCGACACTCAAGATTGTATGGAAAGCAGGTTCGATCCGCAAGGTTCGAAAAGTTCGACCAAACTGTTTGAATCGAATGTGAGTGCATGAACGGTGCAAGGCTATGTATCCCAACCGGGTCTTGAGACGAGCAACTTGTTGAGCGACACTCAAGGTTTGCAAAGCGCAGGCATTTGGATACATGAGATGATTGCATAGCTATTTAAATTTTTGTTGAGACGTTTAATATTTAAATGAGATTTAGAAAAAGGAAGAAGGTACTCAGGAAAGTCAATTGAGAAATATAGTTTTATTTATCATTAGTAAAGGCGTCAGTAGGAGGAACTGAAAATGTGACATATTTGATGTCACGATTTCAGAATAATTGTTATACAAAAGGAAAACACATTTTGGCAAATGTCGTCACATTGCTTCTGAAGCAATGAGTAATATGTATAACGTAATATATTAAATGTTAATATATGAATTCGCAAGATAGTAATAAACTTATATGAAAAAATAGACTAGGCCGTATCAAAGAGACAAAGCTTCATTAGTCACATAAAGAGGGGTCTGACCTCTCATATTATGATGTTTACAGACACTTGTGAATCTTATTCTCAAAAGTATGATGGCCAAAACTCCTTCTGTAAGACAGTGGGCGAGCGAGTTGTTGAACTCGCAGTCTCGTACATACTGATGTACCCGGACCCAAGTCTAAGCTAGCCAGGATAAGTTGTTCTTATTTTATTAAAACATGTATTCTTGATGAAACACAAGTCTGATAAAATAGAAAACAAAATGACAGAGTTATTTGAACTGATTCGATTGGATCGAAGAGGCGAATACTTAGATGTATAGATCTTGCATAATTAAAAGAAAATGTGATTTTCTCTCAGGTCAAGTCTATTAACATATTGGATGTGGTGGAGAGCATAAGTCGCACTTTGTTAAACATAGTGTGACTCATGGCAAAGTGACTGAGTTACAATCCTCCCTCTGGGTTAAGTCCCAGATAGAAATGCATAGGTTTTGATAAGGTTCTATGAGGACCTTATCAGTAAGATATTCATTAAATCAATCATTCGAAAGTTAAAGAATTACTTGAGTCTCGTGAGACGAAGATTCGAGTTAGACATCATAATCGATGATGGTCTAAGATAACTTCCAGGATGAAATTCAGAGTAGAGACTCTGATTAACAACTTGATGCAATAGGTCTGTGCACATGAGTAAAGTATGGACTTTAGTTTACGTGCCCAAAGAAAGAGTTTCTTTGACTGCAAGTGAATCTTCGAGTCTAGAAGATTGATGCAGAAAGAAAATAGTGAAGTACAATTATGTTGGTAGAGAATGGTTTTCATCCCAACTCCTATAAACAAATTATGATGAAACTGTCTCGCCAGCACATGCGTACAGATTTACTTGGACCGAACTCGATATAAATGCTCATGATAACTATGCAAACTGGTGCATTCATTTAAAGATCATTTTCTAAAAATGATTTTGAGAACAAACTTTTATGAATTGACCAGAGAGTTTTCAAGGTTAGTGGAAGCGAATAAAACACATGTGAGGCATCAAGTGGATGGAACATATTTGATTCAAAAGAGTTTGACACTTTTAAATATGAACCATCTAAAATGACCAATAACTTATTAAAATTATTGTCCTAAGGTACGATGATCTGGATGAGATCCAGGGAAATTAAATATTATGGATTCCAAAGGACCAAAGGAATTACTTGGATGAGATTCAAATGGTTGGTCCTCATGAACATAGAAAACCCCCTTAAGTCTAATCAGTAGACAGTTTAGCAGATCCACTTACGAAGGCTATACCACATGAAGTCTAGAAAGACTTATGTGTATATGCGGTATGAGATACCTGGTTAAATTGGTCTAAGTGCAAGTGGGAGATGTAGCGAGATAGATATGCCATCGAGGCAATTATCTCTGTGTTATTGTACAAACATCTTGTTCGAAATAACAGTAAGATGTTTGGTATAAATTTATCTAAGTTAATCATAATGTAGTTACCATTAGATATTAACTTAGGTAAAGTCTTGTGACTTAATGCAAGGTCAAACATGTATCGAGATGAGTATTTCGATCATGGAGAATTGCTTGACCGTTAGTAGCATAAGTCTAAAAGGGTTTGTGGTCGTAGATGTTTCGAGAAAAGGATAACAAAACATCGGATATACCATTGTGTCTTAGTCTTCACCGTATAGCGGTGACGATTATCTCATGATCGTTTGACTTGGTGAAGTCGAAGACGAGCCACATGTACTCATTGGAGAATGAGTTCACTGAACGACCCATCAAGAGTTGGCATATGGTTATGATTGACCAATATGTCAATGATAACTCTTAGTGATGATAGGCAAGTTGGTCATTTGACTTGAAGTCATTGTACGAAGCTGTGCGTGAACGGTGTCACTTAGATCATTGACCTAGCTTCTAGGCAACACCTGTCGAAAGGTCTTTGGTTGGGTGACATTTGAAGCGTACGAGGAGAGTAATGATTAAGGGAGGATTCGTCTCTCTCGATCAATGTGAGTTAATGTCGTAGTGTTAGTTCGACCTTTAGTAAAAACTCTGACCAGAGTATGTTGGAAGAAGTCCAATATTATTTGACTAAGCATCGATGGATACTAACCGGATTCGAGCTATTGGGGTTGATAGTTTGACCATACCCTAGGCTTGAACTAAAGGACATAGTTTAGACGAAGAGACTATAACTGCGGAATTCATCATGGACACAGTCAGGGTGGTCCCCACAATACTCATGTCGATGAGTTACCCACATAAGTATAATACTGAAATAGGGATGGCAACTACTGCACGTGGTCACTGTCATCTAGGGCTTCGAGCCCCACTTGTAGTAGGGTCAAGCTGTAGGGTCTCACATAGAGTGCGACCTTCATCTAGTAATAGGTAGAAACATTAGGGAGAATATGCATTTGATGCTAGGGATAGAACACTGCAAAGAGTTTACAGTTATCTTTTGCATTCGGGATAAATGATCCTGAGTGCAAGTGGGAGATGTTGGAGGATGTATGCCCTCAGATCATTTGTATCTGATGCAAATGATATTTTAAGCTTATATAGGGGACTATTTTGCATGTGATGCAAAAGAAGTTAAATGCGTCTTAAATTATTGAAGACTATATTTTATATAATAAACGCATTGAAAAGGTTACCGGGATGACGGGATCGTTCCGCTCTAAACGCAGTTTCCACCGCGTCAAAAACGGAGTCCAAATGCACAAGTTAGAGCCAAAACAAGTCAACCCAAACTGGTGGGCTGAACCCATCGAAAATGGAGGCGTACCAAGCCTGAAATTTCTGGTTAGGGTTTTTGAAATTCGGGATTTTTTTACGGCTGGATTTTCCATATTTGAATGGTTTTTGGCTACCTTTGAGACGACGTTTGAGGGGTCAAACAACGTCAGATTAACTCGTCGTTTTTTCCTACGCGTTCACCATTCAACCCTCTTCGATTTAATAGGTTGTATCAAGATTGAAACTCAACGGTGAAGAAGTTAAAATTCATGGAAGTTTGTCCTTTATGAAAGGCAAACTAACTTGAATTATTAAACTCTAAAAACATAGTCCCACATCGGAAGTGGAGTACAGGGGAGGGGTCGGCCGCCTATATAAATAAGGGCATGCCCCATCCTGTAAACTCGTCCCAAGCTCTAGATCTGAGCGACTCCCAAAAATGTTGGAGCACGCTTGGATCTAAGCTGAAATTAATATTCGCTTCTCCCTAATTTTCTTCCTTGCTCCTGAAGGGCTCTAACAAAGCCACGAAGGAGTTCGGATCCGATCCAGAGTCTTGTCAAAGGTTCACATTCAGGTGAAATTTTCTTCAGCGCGTGGCTGGCTCGGCGACAAGGAGATTGCTCGCCTCGAGACGCGAAGCGATTCGAGGATCGGTTCGGTGCGAGATGGGGAGCGGCTCGGAAGATGGTGCGGTACACCTTGGCAGTTCCAATGCAAGGTTCCTGGTATGTAATTTAGAAGCTTTCTTTTAATTATGTCGCAGTAGCGTAGATCCTTCTTGGGGTGGTGTAACAACCTGCTCTCAGGGGCCTGTTACTTATTTGATTTATTTGCATATCTGCAGATTACAAGTGAAACAAAATAGCCATGATACAGAGACGTACAAAAATACCCAAATAGTGTCCAATTATTACTATCCATACTGTACAAAAAGTTCCAATAAAGATACATAAAAGAAAGAAAGTACAACTGAAAATACACAACTTTGACACTAAATTCTGCAGCCTCTGGGACGTACTTTGGCGCTGCCAACTCAAGAACATCTATCTCAACATGTGCGTCGTCTGCGGTGCCATGAAGATGGAACCGTAGGTAAGTCACAACAATTCTAAAATAGAAAATAATTAGTGCACAAGTATGACAAAAAATAACTACGTACAAGCAAACTAGAGTGAAAGTAAAGTACTGAGCAACAACTGTACACAAGTGAGTAGTAACGGTAAACTGAACTGAGAGAACAAACTATACTGTGGTAATGCAAGTGTAAAGCAGGCTGAGTAAGTGAAACATGCTACTGATGTAGCTAAAAGTACGACAAGTAAAGTACTGTGACTACATAGGCGTGGTAAGTAACGTGCATGGAATGTGTAAGGAAAGGTGACGGTGCAGAAGTGCATGTGACGCGTAAAGTAAAGGTGACTGTGGAAAAGTAACTGCACTAGAACTACGTGACTTAAGTCAGAGAGTACAATATGTGATCATTGAGTTCATCGCTTGCATGGGTGCGCTTACCCAGACGAATGTTGAAACACATGCATCGGTACATGTATTTTGTCGAAACACAGGCAGCGGAATGGGATCTCGAAACACAGGCAGCGGGACAGGAAGATGAACTCCAGTCACTCCCGTACTCTCTCAAACTATGTGTTTGTGATGACCCGTATTCAGCAATACCTATTTTCTACGTATTTTCTTAATTAATAATATTTTATAATGGTTTGTTAGGAGTTGAACATCAAAATAGTTTTTAAATCATTTATAAAAAAATGTTTTATAGAACCAATATAGTTATAGCCTATTTTAGAGTATACGAGTGCCAACCTAAATCCCTAAATGATTTTTATAATTATTTAAACCCAATTTTAACATTACAACCGTAACAATTATTTTTCTAAGTAAACGTTTTCAAAATGCTTTCAAACTTCTACAGTATCACTCTAAGACCATTTTGTGCTTCCCACATTAATTTCGTAATTTTTCGAAGTCAGATCGATAGAGAACCCGCAAACCCGCTTCCTAAACGTTTTGGCCCAAAACTCGTATTTCCGTAGTCCAAACTATGAAATAGATCTCGTAGTCACGATCCTCGTGACGATACGAACCCGTGGCTATATTTTCGTAATTTTTCGGAGTCGTTTAACCCTAGGGGCAAAATCGTAATTTCACAAAATGATTTCACTAATTACCGTTTTACGTTACCCTAATTACCATGTTAATTACCGAGTTTAATCCACCAACCGTCGGCAACCTCACACACGTTTTGTTAGTAGGAGAGTGTTAGTCCAATTTGGCTTACTCTTTTGTCAAAAAGGCTAGCTTTGGCATTAAATAGAATTGACTATATTAATTACACCCTTATTCTAATAATTTTCATTAGCTTATTTAAACACCCCTCCCCTGTTTCTCTCTCCCTAAACTAATCCCTGG
This sequence comes from Scilla litardierei, assembly GCA_030789695.1. Lineage (NCBI taxonomy): Eukaryota > Viridiplantae > Streptophyta > Magnoliopsida > Asparagales > Asparagaceae > Scilla > Scilla litardierei. Next base: position 318,632,955 of record CM061141.1, on the reverse strand, counting down.
GAACTCAAAACCAAACCCATACTGTACTTCCCCTCTCCCTCTTCGTTCTTCTCCAACGAGCTCATCCCCGAGCTTCGCCACCGCACGAACTCCGTGTCGCCGCCCCCTTCAACACGAACACAGCCCGACCTCCCCGCTCTCCGACATCGCATCCCTCTCGACGCCCGCCTCCGCCTTCGCCAAGGCGCTGCACCGACCACCCCGAAGCCCCGCCTCACCGGAGCAGCCCGAGCTCAGGCGACCCCCGTCCGCCGGCGATTCCCCGAGGCCGACAGCAGCTCCCCTGTTCCCGCCTCTCTCTCCCCACGCCTCCGCCCAGCACCGCTCTCCGACCACCGCCCCCGTCTCGCCACCCCGCCCGCGACGCCGCCGACCCCGACCCCCGACACCGCCGCCGCCGCCGGCGAACTCGAGATCTCCCCGCTGCTTGAACCCCTCAGCTGTCGACAGCAGCGTAAGAAGAACGAATGGCACACTTGTAAATATTGCGAACTTTCGTAATATTCGATTTTAATTAATTAATAATAGGGTTTAAGGGTTATAAATCCATAACTTGATATACAGGGGCCAGAAAAATGTGTGGATAGTCCCAGAAAATCAGAAACGTCGAAACGAATCCATTGGCGCTAGTTTCGTCGCGATCAGGCAAGTATATTTCTCACAGTGAATTGTTGAAGGCAAAACTTAAATAGGTTTAAATCCTTTTAAAATTCGTAGCTTGCAGTTTTTACGTATACGTACGTCTGATAAAAATATATGTTACAGTGCTTGTAAATACGATCGTTTTGACATCTTGTTTGCAAAATTCTGACTTACGGTTTGCCCGGAATAAATCTTTGAAGATATGTTGTAATTCTTGTTTTAAAAATCCTTTTAAAATTCATAACCTGTGATTTTTACTTACACTTATGTACGATAAAAATATATGTCATAGTACTAGTGAATACGATCATTTTGACACCTTGTTTGAAGAATTCTGATGTACGGTTTGCTCTAAACAATTCCTTAAACATGTGTTTTAAAAATCATTTCTTGATTTAAAATTGCTTTTTGGCTATTTAAAATTGTTTAAAAATTGTTTAAAAATCTTGAAAAATAACTACTAGTCTTAGAAAGTATTTTAAGCTAATTAAACTCTTTTGCTTGGTTAAAATCATATCTTACTCGTTCTTTTATTTATTTAAGTGATCCTGATGTTTTCATTTAATCGAGTCGTGAAGTTGTGAACTTTCACGAGACTGTTGTACAGACTATTGAAACACCGAAACTGAATTGACTGAATGGAAGATGGAACTTCAACAATATTGAATGTAAGATGGAATTTCAATAATAAACAGATAGTACACGTCTCTTTTGACCGGCACTAGACTTGACCTGGGATTGGGGTAGTCTATGATCACAAGTGTCACAGAATGACTGGATGCGCCATACTAAATTACCTCCAACACATTACGGGGGTTAGAACCTTGACCGTTGCCATATCGGAACGGTGGGTAAGCCTCGGAGTTGCTCCCGTCGCAGGCTGCATGTTGGTTATCTCTAGTACTCTTGGACATGGACTTATCACTAGGATAGACTGGTTATTGATTATTATTATAACCTCTTTTCTACAGGATTGCTACAGTTTGGTTATTGAATGCTAAATTGTCACAGGTTGCTGATAGTATTGCAAATTGTTGTTGAACTTGCTACAGGTTGCAAATGGTATTGCAAATGGTATTGCAAATGGTATTGCAAATGGTTATCAATGATTAAATTGCTGCAGGTTGCAAATGTTTAACTGCTTTAACTGCCTTAACTGTTTTAACTGCTTTAAACTGATTTATCTCTTTTATTGCTTATTTGTAAATTAAGCTTATTGCTTGTCTTTAAAGTTCATCGTTGTTTAATTTTAAAATGTCCAATATTTTGGTTTTGAGAATATCTTGCCGAGTAAATCTCGCTGACGGACATTTCATTTTGTTGTTTTACGAAATGTCCGTCAGGTATCAATAGTGAGTTCTTTGAAGACACGACTGCAGGAGTCAAGCCAGTGCTTGACGAGCACATGGAGTACCTTCCCACAGAAGATTAGACGATTCCCTTCGCGACTGTTTCTTTACATTTAAAATAATGTAATTTATGTACCTTGTTTGTATTGCTATACTAGGCCCAAGTTGTATCTTAATTATTGTACACTGGATATGTAATAATGTTGTTTGAGCTGCTTCTTAAATTTGCATGCAAGGATCTGCAATTTTTATACAGACGCTTAGTGTGTTTAAGCCAAGGAGGAAGAAAAGAGAAGGATTCCAAAAGATTCGAAGAAAAAAAAAAGTACTCCTCCTTGTTTTAAGCACATCGCGGACCCGCTCGCGTCCTCGCTCCCGGTAGAATGGGAAGCGGGGCGTGACAGTGTTACCCCAAAAACACGGTGAAGTGTCAAATGTTCTTATGTATATGTTTTATTTGGGATGTTCCATAAGATGTTCCATACTGTGTATCACACGATGCTCATCAACCCAAGTCCACTGGTTGACTTTCTTATTGAAAACCAGAAAGTTAGAAATCTTTTCAAAGCAGACTGTGCCAAATCGAACTGAGGATAAAGACAAGTCCAACAACTGTAATACCGATTTCATGCTTCGAGCATGTAGTAGTATTGTTTAGCACACAATTTACCTAAGTTGATGGTTGTGTGCTACAACCACCAAAGTTGAAAGTTGGCAAAGTAATCTGTAGTTGATTACTTTCCTATTAGATTAGGTTTCTAGTTTGGTTTAGGGCGGATAGCCGTTCTGAGGCTATAAGTAGTGCTCTTAAGTTCGTACGAGGACACTAACTAACTTTCTAATTAAAGAATTAGTCGCAACTTACTAATTTTGAGGTCGACGTAGCAAGCCGAGTTTAGATCTAGGCTTCTGCGGAAGCTGGTGCATAAGAATTTGTACCTGCAACACAAAAACAGTTGATTAGAGAACACGACATTCCTATCTAAAATAATTTGATCATTTCGGTTTTTAAAACTGATTGAAACGGTGTCGGAAAATATTCTAAATTTTTATATAGGCTGAAAATGAGAATATAATTTTTCTGCAAGAGGAAAATATTTTTAGAAGCCTCTGTTAATTTTTATAATTTTTAGAAGCTCAAAAATCACTTTAAAAACTAGTTTTACTTAAGTGACGTAATCATTCAATAATTTATTCTGAATGCAATACTAATCATTCTGAATGCAATACTAATCGGAATTGTTCAAGTGAGCCGTCAAAACGATCGTCTCGAAGATTACTACAACATATATTTTTCTCACGTATCAGTGTACGTGGAAATTAGAAGTTACGGATTTTTAAAAGTAATTTGAGTATATAAGTTTTAGGGTTAAAAATTTATTCTGAAAAAACTAAGCGTCTGATCGAGATGAAACTAGCACCATTGGATCCAGAATGCCATTTCTGATTTTTTGGTGCTAGTCTTGTATTTTTCCGATCCATATATTAATTACTATTGATTTGAAGTCAATTAACCATATATAATATTTTATAAAATACTGTATTTATCAGTATACGAATACGTATATTATGTATTTATTTTAAAACCATCACCTATCTCTCGTCGACTGTGTGTTGGGGGCGTTCGACGTCGGACGACGAGCGGAGCGGCGGGTAGCATGGGGCAAGCTCGGCAGCGGAGCAGGGTACCGAAGAACGGCGAGGCGGCGAAGACAGCAGCGGCGGGTAGCAGCTCCGGGCAGCGTTCGAGCTGCTAACGGGGGGTGTTCACAGTGGTGTCGCGGGGCGAGTCTACGACGGCAGAGCGGGGCGAGTCTACGACGGCAGAGCGGGGCTCTGACGGGTGGAGGCGACGGCGAGAAGACGACGCCAGCGAGAGGAGGAGGTTGGGGAGAGGCGTGGGTGAGAGCGGGGAGAGCGGCATCGAACGGGTTCGAGGAGCGGGCTATGGGGTCTGTCGATGGGGGTTGCCGTCGATGCCGGGCGATGCGGTGAAGATGATGATCGACGGAGGGCGGCGATGACGTCGGCGAGAGGGGGAAGGTGGGGGAGAGAGTGTGAGTAGGGTGAGAGAGATTTGAGAGAGAGAGAGAGATGGGTTTCGGAGGTTTCATGTGTTACCTTGGGGAAGAGAGAAAGAGAGAGAGAGAGAGAGAGAGAGAGTTAATTAACGGGTTTAATTTGATTTAAATGGGTTTAGAGGGGTATTTATAGGGTTAAATAGCATTTAATAGGGTGGTTAGCTTTGTTGACTAACCTAGATAATATTAATAAAGTTGTTAACCTTTTTGACTAAGCTTAGACAATTTTTAAACATTTCTTCCCCATGTGTCAGTCATGATTAAGGTAATCTAATAGTTAATTAGGTTAAGGTAATTAGTAATTAGATTATAGTAATTAGCTAAGGTAATTGGTGACGGTAATATTGAAATATCATTTTCTCTATATAAACGATTTTGAAAAATTACGAAAACATACCCACGAGTTCGTATTGTTGCGAGGATCGCAAATACGAGATCTATTTTGAGGTTTGAGCTATAGAGATACCAGTTTCAGGCCAAAATGTTTAGGATGCGGGTTTGCAGGTTCTAGGATGATTTGATATCAAAAAATTACGAAATTAATATGGAGAGCCCTAACTGATCATATGATGATACTGTAGAAGTTTGAAAACTTTTTGATGATGTTTGTATGGAAAATTAATTCATTAAGCCAAAACAACAATAATTGAAAATGAATTTTTATCAAAATTGTTTAGAGGTTTTTGATGAAATCCGAACTTACTGAAATACACCATAACTAGTTTGATACTTCAAAATATTTTTATAAGAAATTTTTGAAATCATAATACTCCTGATGAACCATAAAAAAATAGTTTTAAAAAATTAAAAATACGTAATTAGATGTGTTGATGAAAACAGGCCGTTACATCCTACCCTCCTTAAAATAATTCCGTCCTCGAAATTTCTTAAACAGATAATCTCTGTTATGAAGAAGCTTAAGCAAGTAAATGATGATAATGATCTAATAAATCAGGTTGTATATAACATGAAATATGATGTGATATCATAGCATCAAGAAAACAAGAGATGATGTTTATGAATACTTACCATTGACATCATCATAGCTTCCGTAACTAGTCTCGAAACTAGTAGGATTATCTGACTCGGTAAATAGGTATGGGTAGCGTTCTCGCATATTGTCTTCTTGCTCCCAAGCAGATTCTCCAGGCGAGTCGTGATGCCACATTATCCTGAAAAGGTTGATCACTCTATTCTTGAGGGTCTTCTGCCGTCGATCCAAGATTTTAACTGGTTGGTGCTCGTAAGACAGATCTGGACGAACAACATTCTCAGATTAATCCACAACATGACTAGGATCACTCACGTAGCGTCGAAGCTATGAGACATGAAAGACTTCATGTAATCCTTTCAATGCAGGTGGCAAAGCAAGGCGATAGGCCACCTTGCCTACTCGCTCCAAGATATTAAATGGACCAACGTATCGAGGCCTGCGCTTCCCTCTTCGTCCAAAACAGATCATTCTCTGATTCGGAGAGATCTTCAAAAACACATGGTCGTCAGGCTGGAACTCCAAATGCCGGCGCTTTGCATCTGCCCAATGCTTGTATCGATCTTGAGCTAACTGTAGCTTCTCTCTAATGATTCGGACTACTCCCACTACTTCAACAATCAAGTCTGGACCGATGAGCTCTCGATCACCAACGTCATCCCAACTTAAGGAAGAACGACACTTCCTGCCATATAGCACTGCAAAGGGCGCCATACCAATACTGGCCCGATAACTGTTGTAAGAAAACTCCACGAGATGAAGACGGTCTTCCCAAAATCCCTTGAAGTCTAGCATACACACACGCAACATGTCCTTCAGGATCTGAATGGTGCGTTCTGATTGGCCATCTGTCTAAGGATGATAAGTTGTACTGAAGCTTAAGTGGGTCCCCAGACACTCCTGTAAACTCTTCCAAAAGTGAGACGTGAATCGAGTGTCTCTGTTTGAAACAATACTAACCGGGACACCATGCAACTTCACTATCTCCTCCATGTACTTCTTGGCAAGCACCTCGGTCGACTGGCCCACTCTGAAAGGAATGAAGTGTCCTGACTTGGCCAATCGATTAATGATTACCCAGACAACATCGTTAAGCTTCATACTTGTGGGCAGTCCCGTCACAAAATCCATCATGATGTGTTGCCACTTCCATTCTGGGATGGGCAAAGGCTGTAACAATCCGGCAGACCGGTGATGTTCAGCCTTCACCTGTTGGCACACTATACACTTTGCCACACTCCGTGCGATGCTTCTCTTCATACCATGCCACCAGTAGTGTTGTCGCAAGTCCTGATACATCTTGATACCGCCTGGATGAATGGAATATGGAGAACTGTGAGCTTCCTCTGGTAAAGCTTCTCTGACGTCTCCAGATGGTACGCAGATGCGGTTGCCGAATCTCAAAGATCCGTCCTCATGGATCTTGAATTCAGGCCTCTGACATGCTATCACCATGTCTCTGATCCTTTACAGCTTCTCATCTCATGCTTGGACAGCTTTGATCTTTTCCACCAAATCCTATCGGATCTGAAGGTTGAGTAACGAAGACGTTACTCCAGGCAATATGACATCCATCTCCATGGCTCATATCTCATGCCGTAGCATCCATTGCGATATGAGGGTCATCACCGCAGGGAGACAAATTAGCGCATCTCGTATGACATTGACCTTCCCAGGATGGTACTGAAGGTCAATATCATAGTCTGCCATTAGCTCGATCCATCATCGTTGTCGCATGTTGAGCTCCTACTGGGTGAACAGGTACTTGAGACTCTTATGATATGAGAATATCTTCACATGTTCGCCTAGCAAGAAATGTCTCCAAATCTTCAGGGCAAAGATAACTGCCGCCAACTCAAGGTCATGAGTGGGGTAGTTCTTCTCGTGATTCTTCAGTTGTTTGGATGCATAGGCATCGACTCGGCCATGCTGATGTAGCACACACCCAAGTCCTTTGCCAGAAGCATCACAAAATACTTCGAAACCTCCTGTCCTGTCTTGAATGACCAGAATCGGGGCTGAAGTTATTCTTCTCTTCAGCTCCTAGAATGCATCTTCACAAGCCTTCAACCAGACGAATGCCACGTCCTTTCTCGTCAATCGCGTCATGGATCTCGTGATCTTCGAGAAGTCTTGGATGAACCGTCTGTACTAACCAGCTAGTCCCAAGAAACTTTGAATCTCCTTCACAGTCTTAGGGACCGGCTAGTCTCGAACAGCAGCTACCTTCTGGGGGTCGACAGATATTTCTTATCCCAACACGATGTGGCCCAGGAAAGCCACCTTGTCGAGCCAGAACTCACACTTGCTATATTTGCATGTGGTTGGTGTTGTCTCAGCATCTCTAAGACCTTCCTCAGATGCTCTCTGTGCTCCTCAGCATTCTTCGAGTAGATGAGGATGACGTCGATGTAGACGGCTACGAACTTGTCCAGATGGTTGTACAGAACCTGGTTCATGAGACTCATGAATACAGCAGGTGCATTAGTCACACCAAATGGCATCACCAAGAAATTGCAGTGTCCATATCTGGTACGGAAAGCAGTCTTGTTGACATCCTCCTTCTTCACAGTCACTTGATGATACCCGGTCTTCAAGTCTAATTTCGAATATACGCTCGATCCTCCAAGCTGGTCGTAAAGGTCGTCGATGCGGGGCATAGGATACTTGTTCTTCACTGCCATCTTGTTCAGCTCACGGTAGTCAACGCACATGCAATGGGATATATCCTTCTTCTTCACGAGTAACACATGGCACCCCATGCAGATACACTGGGTTGTATCCATCCCTTCTGTATGAGGTCATCCAGCTGAGCCCAAATCTCTTCAAGCTTAGGCGGTGCCATACGATAAGGTCCCTTGGATATCGGCTGTGCTCCTGGTACAAGATCAATGGTAAATTCGAGGCCACGATCCGGAGGCAAACTTGAGAGTTCGTTCGGAAATATGTCCAAGAATTCTCGTACTACTTCCGGTTTCTCTTGCTCGACTTCCATTGCAGTCGCAACTGGCTCTGAAAGTTTGGCCCGAAACTTCACTGGTCCTTTCGATCGGCTTCCGCTGTGGATTTCGAACTTAGGATGGTTGGGTATTTCGAATTCTACTCCCCTTTGATGACAGTCAATGGTGACATGAAATGTTCCTAACCAATCCATTCCAAGAACAGCATCGAAACTTGGCATCTTTATCACCATGAAGTCTACAAAAAGGTCTCATCCATAATCACTATAGAGCAGTGAAGGCATCCGCTGGTTATCGGTAGGGGACCGCCAGCGGTGTCGACCTTCCAACGGGAAGTCAGAGGTTCGACAGGGACGGCATGTGTGTTGACGAATCGACTCGCCAAGAAGCAATGTGTAGCTCCCGAGTCGAATAAAGTGAGGGTGGGTTTACCAGCTACTAAGACGATACCTATGGTTACGAGGATCATGTCTAAGCTTACTGTTTCTAAATAATAGAAAATGATGCTGAATGGGATATCTTATACCTATGATCACTTGGTCTATAACTTCGGCCTCCTCCACGGTCATAGTATAAGCTTGGCACCTTAGGGATGGCGCCTGTTGTCAGGCTTGCTGGAACACTCGCTGCTGAGGAGGGAGCGTTTGTCGTTGCGGAGCAGGCGGTGGTGGTCGCTATGGAGCATTCCTGGCAGGGGCATTAGCTGGAGCAGGGTTAGGAGGTCGAGGTTTCCTCTCAGGACAATCCCTTGCACCATGGTCCTTCGACCCACAGATCAGGCAAAGGTTCAGATATGATCGACATTCAGACCGAAAGTGTCCTGGCTTTACACAATGATGACACACCGGGCGTGGTGGTGGAGCATGTCTCTTGAATTGGGTCTGCTGGATTGGGTGATGCATCTGGTTGGATGATGGCAGACGACTGGATCCAGCAGTTGTTGGAGGTGGTGGCCTTCTGAGAGGAGCAGCCATCTCACGCCTTTCTTCTCTCTCAATGAACTCGTGTTCACATGCTGCAGCCAGGACCTCGGTATGAGTGAGAGCTGACGTCCGACCAAGTTCTGTAGGATCTCTATATTTAGCCCTTGCTTGAAGCGTTGGGCTCGGGTCAGGGGGTGGCAATCATCCCGGGAGCAAAACGGCTCAGCATTGTGAATTGGACATCATACTGTTCCACAGACATGGAACCTTACTTCAATCCGACGAACTGAGCTTGCAGTTCCATCTGATCTTCAGGTGAAAATTATTGGTTGTGGAAGTGGTCAGTGAATGTCGCCCAATCGATTGGTCGTTGTAGACGACCTTCAGCAGAGTTCCACCAAATTCTGGCTCCATCAGTCAGTTGGGACTTGGCAGTGTCCACCCAATCATGTTCTCCGATCTGAGCGACTGTCAAATTATCTTCGGTGCTTTGCAGTCATTCTTCGACCTTCAGAGGGCCATCCACACCATTCCAGGTCTTTGGGTGGAGTGACCGGAATTGTTGTATGCCTCCTCCAGGCTTCTGTTCTTCTCTGATAGCTTGAACTATCTCTCGCAATGCGAGATCAGAAATCTGATGCACCGTGGGAGGGGGTCTGTTGCTGGCTCCAGATAGGTCAGCTCCATTGGGGCTCTCAGAGGTGTTCCCATCCATCTTTTAAGTGTCAAACCTGTATTCATAGAAAAATGTCAGCTTAGCGAGTATCGTATACGGTACATCCTAATTTTACTATACTGTTCAAGAGGTATTTTGCGCGGACCTGCATGGGCCACTAAACCTATAACGACCCGTTTTCGGGGCCGTTACTTATTTGATTTATTTGCAAGTCTGCAGATTACCAGTGAAAACAAAATAGCCACGATGCAGAGATGTACAAACATACCCAAATAGTATTCAATTATTACAATCTATACTGTACAAAATGTTCCAACAAAGATACATGAATGAAAGAAGGTACAACTGAAAATACACAACTCCAACGCTAAAGTCTGCAGCCTCTGGGACGAACTCTGGCGCTGCCAACTCAAGAACATCTATCTCAACATGTGCGTTGTTTGCGGTGCCACGAAGATGGAACCGTAGGTAAGTCACAACAATTCTAAAATAGAAAAGAATCAGTGTACAAGTATGACAAAAAGTAACTACCTACAAGCAAACTAGAGTGAAAGTAAAGTACTGAGCAACAACTGTACACAACAGAGTAGTAAAGGTAAATCGAACTGAGAGAACAAACTGTACTGTGGTAGTGAAGTGTTAAGCAGGCTGAGCAAGTGAAACGTGCTAATGTTGTAGCTAAAAGTACGACAACTAAAGTACTGTGACTGCATAGGCTTTGTAAGTAACATGCATGGAATGTGTAAGTAAAGGTGATGGTGCAGAATTGCATGTGACGCGTAAAGTAAAGGTGACTGTGGAAGAGTAACTACACCAGAACTATGTGACTCAAGTCGGAGAGTACAATATGTGACCATTGAGTTCATCTCTTGCCTGTGTGCGCTTACCCAGACGAATGCCAAAACACAGGCATCGGTACATGTATTTTGCCGAAACACAGGCAGCAGGACGGGATGCTGAAACACAAGCAGCGGGACGGGAAGATGAACTCCAGTCACACTCGTACTCTCTCAAACTATGAGTTACCCCAAAATCCCAGTGATGTGTCAAGTGTTCTATGTACATGTTTTATTCAGGATGTTCCATAAGATGTTCCATACGGTGTATCACACGATGCTCGTCAACCCAAGTCCACTGGTTGACTTTCTAATTGAAAACCAGAAAGTTAGAAATTCTTTTCAAAGTAGACTGCGCCAAAGCAAATTGAGGATAAAGACAAGTCCAACAACTGTAATACCGATTCCATGCTTCGAGCATGTAGTAGTATTGTTTAGCACACAATTTACCCAAGTTGATGGTTGTGTGCTACAACCACCAAAGTTGAAAGTTGACAAAGTAATCTGTAGTTGATTACATGACACTAACTAATTTTCTAATTTTAGAATTAGTCGTGACTTACTAATTTCGAGGTGCCGGCACTGGATCTAGGGCTTCTACGAAAGCTGGTGCACAAGAATTTGTACCTGCAACACAAAACAATTGATTAGAGAACACGACATTCCTATCTAAAATAATTTGATTGTTTCGGTGTTTAAAATGGATTGAAACGCTGTCGGAAAACGTTCTAAATTTTTATATATACTGAAAATGAAGAATATAAATTTTCTGCAAGAGGAAAATATTTTCAGAAGTCTCTGTTAATTTTATAATTTTTAGAAGCTCAAAAATCACTTTAAAACTAGTTTTACTTAAGTAACGTAATCACTCAAAAATTTATTCTGGATGCAATACTAATCGAATTTATTCAAGTGAGCTGTCAAAATGACCGTCTCGAAGATTACTACAACATATATTTTTCTCACGTATCAGTGTATGTGGAAATTAGAAATTGCAGATATTTAAAAGGAATTTACGTATTTAAGTTTTAGTGTTAAAAATTTATTCTAGAAAAATTAAGCGTTTGATCGAGATGAAACTAGCGCCATTGGGTCTAGAATGTCATTTCTGATTTTCTGGAGCTAATCTTGTATTTTTCTGATCCATATATTATTTACTATTGATTTAAAGCCAATAAACCATATTTGATATTTTATAAAATACCGTATTTATCAGTATACGAATATGTATATTACGTATTTGTTTTAAAACCATCACATATCTCTTGTCGACTAAGCGTTGGGGGGCATTCGACGTCGGACGGCGAGCGGAGCGAAGTGGGGCGGGCTCGGCGGCGGAGCGGGGTGCCGGAGAATGGCGAGGCGTTGAAGACAGCGGCGACAGGGAGCAGCTCCGGGCAGCGTTTGAGCTGCTGCTGGGGTGTGTTCACGGTGGTGTCACGGGGCGAGTCTATGGCGGTGGAGCGGGGCTCTGACGGGTGGAGGTGACGGCGAGAAGATGACGCCGGCGAGAGGAGGAGGTGGGGAGTGGCATGGGTGAGAGCAGGGAGAGCGACGTTGGACGGCTTCGAGGAGCGGGCGGCAGGGTCTGTTGATGGGGGGGTTGCCATCGATGGCAGGCGGTGCGGTGAATATGATGGATGGCAGTGGGCGGCGATGACGCCGGCGAGAGGGGAAGGTGCGGGAGAGAGCGAGAGAAGGGTGAGAGAGATTTGAGAGAGAGATATATATATATGGGTTTCGGGGGTTTCGTGCGTGACCTTGGGGGAGAGAGAACGAAACACACACACACACACACACACACACACACACACACAGAGAGAGAGAGAGAGAGAGAGAGAGAGAGAGAGTTAATTAACAGGTTTAATTTGATTTAAATGGGTTTAGAGGGGTATTTATAGGGTTAATTAGCATTTAATAGGGTGGTTAGCTTTGTTGACTAACCTCGACAATATTAATACGGTTGTTAGCCTTTTTGACCAAGCTTAGACAATTTTAAACGTTTCTTCCCCATGTGTTAGTCATGGTTAGGTTAATGTAATAGTTAATTAGGTTAAGGTAATTAGTAATTAGGTTATAGTAATTAGCTAAGGTAATTAGTGACGGTAATATTGAAATATCATTTTCTCTATACAAACAATTCCGAAATATTACGAAAACATACCCATGTGTTCGTATCGTCGCGAGGATCCCGAATACGAGATCCATTTTTGGGTTTGAGCTACAGAGGTACCAGTTTCAGGCCAAAATGTTTAGGATGCGGGTTTGCGGGTTTTAGGACGGTTTGATATCAGAAAATTACGAAATTAATATGGGAAGCCCTAAATGATCATATGATGATACTATAGAAGTATAGAAAATTAATTCATTAAGCCAAAACAGTAATAATTGAAAATGAATTTTTATCAAAATTATTTAGAGGTTTTTGATGAAATTCGAACGTATTGAAATACAACATAACAAGTTTGATACTTCAAAATATTTTTATAAGAAATTTTTGAAACCATAAAACTCCTGACGAACCATTATGAAATAGTTTTAAAAAATTGAAAATACGTAATTAGATGCGTTGATGAAAATAAGCCGTTACAAGTGGTCAGATCCACCTCAAGTTGGCCAAGACCCTGGCAAAGGGTCCTGATTTTCCTTAGGGCTTCGATAAAAAATTTAACGATTTTCTTCTGCTCTGCTTTCTTTTCCTCTATTGTTCGTCCGACTTAGGACGGACATAGAGATTTGTGCCCTGAGGGTCCATCAAAACCCAACAACAAATTGGGTTTGGTTGGTTCTTAAATTTGATTTCAGATTTCTGAATTTCAATTTGATCCCTCCTCTGATTTTGGTTCAGATTTGGGTTTGGATTTGAATTGGGTTGAAATCGATATTGGATTTGGTTTGTGGAAATGCAGGGAGCTGGAATAGCACACTGTTGTTGCCATTATTGTTGATTTAAGAACCCAATGGAGGGGGCATCTTGATGAGAGTGGGCTGGATGTGGGTGAGAAGTGAAGACGTATGTTGGATCTCACAAGTATTTCGGTGGGATGAAATGGTGTAGGGTTAGGGTTAAAGTAATTTAGTTAAGTAGTAATTAAATTTTAGCCAACAGGATCAATAGGCAAATAGGTACACAACAGTAAAAACTATAACAGAGACCCGCTCGTGTCGACGTGTGGACGAAAAGGCACCAGGACGAAAATATTCAGACGATCGAAGTAAAAACTACAGACACACAAATCCCTACTAAAATATAGGCCGTTACATCCTACGCTCCTTAGAATAATTCCATCCCCGGAATTCTATACACTGCAAGAAAAATGTAAGGGTAACGTCTTTGCATCTCATCCTCTCGCTCCCAGGTGGATTCTCCTGGCGATTCATGTCGTAATATCACTCTTACAGCTCGACGACCTTATTCCTGATCACCTTTTGACGTCGATCAAGAATCTGAACTGGCTGCTGCTCATATGTAATGTTTGGTCGCACCGTGATCTCTGAATGATCAACTACATGTGTAGGATCACTGAAATAACGACGCAGCTGGGAGACATGAAAAACATTATGCACTCCCTCCAATGATGGCGGTAGAGCTAGGCGATAAGCTACCTCTCCAACTCGCTCTAACACATCAAAAGGTCCAACAAATCTTGGACTGAGCTTGCCTCGCCTCCCAAAACATATCACTCCTCAGTTTGGTGATATCTTTAGGAAAACATGATCTCCTGGTTGAAACTCCAAGTGGCGACGTTTGGCATCAGCCCAGTGCTTGTACCGGTCTTGTGCAATGCGTAACTTGTCTCTGATGTTACGCATTACATCCACTATTTCAACAATCATCTCTGGTCCCAATAATTCTCGATCACCAATGTCATCCCAACTCAGCGGGGATTGACACTTCCTTCCATAGAGTGCTGCAAATGGGGCCATGCCAATGCTGGCTTGGTAGCTATTGTTGTATGAAAACTCTACCAGGTGTAGATGATATTCCCACGAGCCTTTGAAATCCAGCATACAAGCTCGCAACATGTCCTCCAATATTTAGATGGTACGCTCTGATTGGCCATCTGTCTGCGGGTGGTACACAATGCTGAAACTAAGACTGGTACCCAAATTGGATTGCAAACTCTTCCAAAGCTGAGATGTGAATCTAGTGTCCCGGTCAGAGACGATGCTCATTGGAACTCCATGCAATCGAACAATCTCCTGCACGATTATCGATCACATGATAACGTATACTAAAAGAAGTGTTAAAGGTAAAGGATAGATCATTAGCTCCATATCCTTCTTAGCAAGTATTTCTGTAGATTACTCGGAAGGGTATGAAATGTGCTGATTTGGTTAAACGGTCAACGATCACCCAAGTCGCATCATTCTACTTTGTACTCCGAGGTAGTCCAGTCATGAAATCCATAGTGATGTGCTACCATTCCCACTCTAGAATCGGCAGGAGTTACAGTCCAGTAATGCGATAATGTTCAGCCTTCACTTGCTGACACACAAGGCACTTAGCAACACTTCGAGCCACGCTTCTCTTCATACCATGCCAACAAAAGTTCAGATGAATATCCTTGTACATCTTGGTGCCCCAGGATGAATAGAGTAAGGAGAGTTGTGCTCTTCATTCAATAGGTCATCTCTGATATCACCGGAAGGCACACAAACCATACTACCATATCTCAAAGAACCATCCTCATGAATCAGGAAATCCGTATGAAGTCCAGCTTCGACTTGCTCACTGATCTTCCATAACTTTGCATCTCCAGTCTGAGCAGCTTTGATTCAATCTACGATAGTAGACTAAACTTGCATATTCATCAATGATGCAGAAATCCCGGGTGAAATAACTTCAGCCTGCATCTCACGTATAGCCTGCTGAAGTCTCCATTGAGCCGAGAGAGTCATGATCGCTGGTAATAACTAGAATATTTAATATTAGGAGGATATAGTTAGATAAAAGCCATTTTAACTATATTTAATATTGAACATATGCTAAACTAGGGTAGTTCTATATTTACATAATGGAATCAAAAACATAATATTCTAAGAGAATGAGTTAACTGGTCAAAATAGTTGATTAACGGAATATCAAATTCTACTTGATAGACTAAACTGTGTTCTCGTTGACATTAAATGACCTTCTTAATCACGGGTTCAAGGACAATGATTTCCTTAAGTCTGGATCCAACAAAATAAATGCACGCTACATGTCACTTGCCTCTTTAAGGGGCAGCTCGAACATATTGATGTTCAAAATCATGTTTCTCCATACAATTTGTTGAGTCAACTCAAGGTTGTATGGAAAACGGCTTCGATCCGCAAGGTTTGAAAATTCGATCAAATTGTTTGAATTGATAATGAGAGCATGAGCGGTACAAGACCATGTATCCAAATCAGATCTTGAGTCAAGGAACTTGTTGAGTCAACTCAAGGTTGTGAAGCTCAAGTGTTAGGATACGTTAGGTGCTTGTGCAACTAATAATTTGTTAATACACTTAATATCTAAATGAGATTTAGAAAAAGGAAGAAGGCACTAATGAAAGTCAACTGAGAAAGATAGTTTCATTTATCGTTAGTAAAGGCATAAGGAGGAATTGAAAATGTGACATATTTGATGTCACGGATTCAGGATAACCGTTATACAACAGAAATAGATCGTCTACGTGTTGGAAAAAGGAACAATTGTTGTTTATTGGACCATGTAGGACGTCAAACACATTTTATGACGAATGTCGTCACATTGCTTCTGAAGCAATGTTTTATGTGAGTAATTTGTATAACGATAATGTATTAAATGTTAATGCATGAATACACAAGATAATATCAAAACTTATATGGCAAAATAGACTAGACCGTAACAAAGAGACTAAGCTTCACAAGTCATATAAAGAGGGGTTTGACCTCTCGTATTATGAATTCTGTTGACACCTGTGAATCTTGTCTCAAAGGTATGATGGCCTAACACCTTCTGTGAGACAGGGGGAGAATGAGTAGGAGAACTCACGATCTTACACATACAGCTGTATTAGGACCTAAGTTTAAATTAGTCTAGATGAGTTATATTTATTTTATTACGACACGTGTTCTTGATGAAACACAAGTCTGATAAAATAGAGAACAAAATGACAGAAGTATTTGAACTGCTTCGATCAGTTCAAAGAGTCGACTACTTAGCTGTATGAATCTTGCGTAAATTAAAAGAAAATGTGATTTTCTCTCAGGTCAAATCTTTTAACACATCGATGTGTTAGAGAACATGAATCGCACTTTGTTGGACATGGTGCGATGCATGGCAAGTGACTCTGAGTTACACTCCTCCCTCTCGGTTAAGTCCCACATAGTAATGCCTAAGTTTGGTTAAGGTTCTATGAGGACCTTATCAATATGATATTCATTAAATCAGTCGTTAGGAAGTTAAAGGCTTACTCGAGTCTCGTAAGACGCAGAGTCGAGTTAGACATCATAGTCGATGATGGCCTAGACAACTTCCAGGATGTAATTTGGAGTAGAGACTCAGATCAATAACTTGATGCAATCAGAAGAGGTCCGAGCATGTAAATAAAGTATGGACTTTAGTTTACGTGTTCAAAGAAAATGTTTCTTATTGACTGCAAGAAAATCTTCAAGTTAGAAGATAGGTGTAGAAAGAAAGTAGTGAAGTACAACTTGTGTTGGCCGAGAACAGTTTTCATCCTAACTCCTATAAATGGATTATGATGAAACTGTCTCGCCAACAGATTTGTACAGATCTACTCGGACCAAACTCAATGTAAATGCTCATGATGACCATGAAAACCAGAGCATTCATTTATTGTTCGTTTTCTAAATATGATCTAGAAGAACGAACTTATATAAATTGGCCAGAGAGTTTTCAAGGTCAGTGGAAGCGAATAAAATACATGCAAGGCATCAAGAGGCTGGACATATGTTTTCACAAAGTAGTCAAAGAGGTTGATACTTTATCAGAAATGAATATATACCATCTAAAATGGCCAGTAACTTATTTTTAAATCATCGTCGTAACGTACGATGAACTGGATGAGATCCAGGAAAATTAAATATTATGGATTCCGAGAGACCAAGAGAATTGTTTGGATGAGATTCAAATATGTGGTCTAAGATAAACATAGAAAACCCTTTTAAGTCTATACAGTAGACGTTTTAGCAGATCCACTCACGATGGCTCTACCACGTGAAGTCTGGAAAGACTTATGAGTAAATGTGGTATGAGATACTGGAATAAATGGGCCTGAGTGCAAGTGAAAGATGTTGGGAGATGTATGGCCCTCGAGGCAATTTATCTCTGTGTAATTGCACAAACATCTTGTTCAAAATTACAGTAAACTGTATGGTAAGTAATTTATCTAAATTAAATCATAATGAAGTTATCATTTGAAACTTAGGTAAAGTCCTGAGACTTAGTGCAAGGTAAAACATGTATCGAGATGAGGATCTCGATCATGTAGAAGTGCTTGACCGTCTGTATCATAAGTCTAGAAACGTTCATGTTCGTAGATGTTTCGAGAAAAGGATATCGAAAAATCGGATAGACCAATTGTATCTTAGTCTTCACCATGTAGCGATGATAATGATCGCATGGTCGTTCGACTTGGCGAAGTCGAAGACGAGACATATATGCTCATTGGAGAATGAGTTCACTGAACGACCTAATGAGAGTTATCATATGGTTATGATTGACCAATCTGTCAATAATAACTCTTAGTGATGATCGACATGTTGGTCTTTTGACTTGAGGTCATTGTACGAACCTGTACGTGAACGGTGTCACTCAGACCCCTGACCTAGCTTTGAGGCAAGGCCTGTCGAAAGGTCTTTGGTTGGGTGACATTTGAAGCGTGCGAGGAGAGTAATGACCAAGATATGATTCGTCTCTCCCCGATCAATGGAAGTTAGTGTCGTAGTGTTAGTTCAGTCTTTAGTTCAAACTCTGGCCAGAGTTTATTGGAAGATGTCCAACATTATTGACTAAGATCAATGAAGACTAACTGGCGTCGAGCAATTGTGGTTGACAGTTTGACCGTACCCTAGGCTTGAACTAAATGACATAGTTTTGACGAAGAGACTAAAACTGCAGAATTCATCACAGACACAGTCAGGGTGGTCCCGACAACACCTAGGTTAATGAGTTAACCACATAAGTATGATACTCAAACAGAGACGACAACTGCTGCTCGTGGTTACTGCGGTCTGGGGCTTCAAGCTCCACATGTAGTAGGGTCAGGCTGTAGGGTATCACACAGAATGCGACCTTTCGTCTAGTAATAGGTAGAAACATTAGGGAGAATGTGCATTTGATGCAAGAGATAGAAAACTGCATTTGATGCAAATGATATTTTTTAAGCCTAGATAGTGGACTTTTTTGCATATGATGTAAAATGAGTTAAATGTGTCGTAAATTGTTTACGACAATATTTAATATAATAAACGCGTTGAAAAGGTTACCTGGGTGACAGGATCGTCTCGATCTAAACACAGGTTCGAACAGCGCCAAATCGGACGCCAAATGCATAAATTATGCCCAAAATTGTCAAGAAAGCACAGTGGGCCTTACCCATGCCGAAACTGGGCATGGGTCAGCCCAGTATGCGCTGGGCCTAAAGCAGCCTGGGCACCAGGCCCGCCTGGCCCTGGCACCCTGGGTGCTAGGCCCAGGCGGCATAGGCGCCCCGCCCAGGGCCCAGGTGCCTGGCGCCCAGGGCCTGGGCGCCTGGCACCTGGGTGCCTTGCCCAGGCCTGGGCAGCGCCTAGGCTGGCTGTTCTGGTGCAGTGGGGCCCACACGATGGGCCCCACATCTGGGTTCTGAACTATTGACTTGGTGCAGATTTTGACGACTCAAATTTTTTATAGAAAAACTAGCTTTGGGCTGATCTTTGGACGATCAATTGAGGGGTCAAACTGACTCGAATTGACTCGTCGTTTTTTCCTACGCGTTCACCGTTCAGCGCTCTTCGATTTGATAGCTTGTATCAAATGTGAAGCTCAACGGTAAGGGAGTTAAAATTCATGGAATTTTGGCCTTTATGAAAAGTAAACTAACTTGAATTATTTAACTCCAAATAATTAGTCCCACATCGGAAGTGGAGTAAAGGGGAGGGGTCAGCCGCCTATATAAATAGGGGCATGCCCCCTTCCTCTAAACTCGTTCTAAGCTCTAGATCTGGATGGCTCCCAAAAGTTGGAGCACGCTCGGATCTAAGCTTAAATTAAATATTTTCTCATCTCCCAAAATTTCTGCCTTGCTCCTGAAGGGCTCTAGCAAAGCTACGAAGGGGCTCAGATCGGATCCAAAGTCTTGAAAGAGGATCTCATCAAGTGAAACTTTATTCGACGTGTGGTTGCATCAGCGATAAGGGGGTTGCTCGCCTCGGGATGCGGTGCGATTCGGCTCGGGACTAGGAGCGGTTCAGCTTGGGACGGGGGGCGGCTCGGGACGCAGTTCTGTACACCTTACCGGTGCAAGCAAGGTTCCGCGTATGTAGTTTTATATATTAAGCATAGTATTTATAATATTACAGTAGCTTAGATCTATCTTGGGGTGGTCAGACCCACCTCAAGATAGTAGAGATCATGGCTAGAGTCTTGATATCCATAGGGTTGCATGTTAAATAGTTTAACATATTTTCGCTGCATGATTTTCTTTTGCCTCTATCGTCCATCCGACGTAGGATGAGCATAGAAATATGCCATAAGGGTCCCTCAAAACCCATCACAAACCTGCATGCTGTGCCAGACGGCCGTGTCGCAGAGCCGCTCGGCATCAACGTTCGCCAAAGACTCTCGGTCCTTTGGCAGCGTGCTGTTCTCCGCCAGGCAGGTCGCTGTTGGTAGCAACGATCTAGGATCTTGGTTTGATGATGACAAACGTGTCGTTATATCTGATGTGTGTGCTTAGTGTGTTTCAGGATTGGCGAAACGATAAATCTTTCATCATTTGGAGGAACTGCTATTCA
The DNA here is from genome assembly GCA_030789695.1 of Scilla litardierei. Classification (NCBI taxonomy): domain Eukaryota; kingdom Viridiplantae; phylum Streptophyta; class Magnoliopsida; order Asparagales; family Asparagaceae; genus Scilla; species Scilla litardierei. The sequence continues at coordinate 318,612,528 of CM061141.1, read as the reverse complement.
TATAGCTATTTGGGTGAGATAGAGAGCTTTAGCTAAAGCAAAGTGGACTTGGTCCAATATGGAGAGATGGGGCAAAATCTTATTTGGTTAATGGAATATATCATATGGCCATACAAACTCCTTAGCCAATACCAATTCATAGTAAAATACAAACTTCCAATCAATTCCAAAACTTTTAATTTCTTGATCCAATCCCTTGCCAACAACTTCTAATTTCTAATTTCTTACCCTAGTCCTTTATATACACATCTCCTAGGGTTAAACAAAAATTACGGCTACACAAAAAATTCAAAAGGGCAGCCAACAAAAAAACCCTCTTGCATTCAATTTCCCCTAGCCCATATCCTTAAGCCGCAACCTTGGAACTTCATGGAAAACAACTCCATCTTCAAAGTTCTCTCTAGGGCAAACAAAAACCCCAAGCTCCAAAAACTTGCGGTAGCCCACATATTTCGTTCTTCATCAACGATGTCAACGAGAACCAGCATGCCCCTGCTCCCGTAGAAAACATCCACGCCGCCGTGCTCTTCCTCGTTGCTGCCAGAGACCCTCGTGCCTACACACTCACTGTGTTGTCGCCGCTCAAACAAAGTCAGAGCAGATCTCCTCCCTCGCCTTCGTTCGAAGTCGGAAGACGAAGACAGCCGCCTGCAGACGAAGCCGTATCGTCATTGCTGCTGTGAGAGCCTACCGACGTCGCCTTCGAGGAGCAAAGCCGCTGCAAGTCGGAGACCCACGCAAAGCTACGCCATCATCGGAGAAGAGAACGTAGTCGTCGAGGAGAAGCAACCGCCATTACAAACGAAGAGCCCGCCGTCGCCGTGAAGTCGAAGAGCCACTGAAGCTGTTGAATGTTGCTCACCTTCGCTGCTGCAGTTGCCGAAGCCACCGCTCATCGGAGAGGCATCACCGTCGAAGCATTACGTCGCTTGCCGCTGCGAAGATCGCCGTGAGGAGAAGTTCGCCGTGGACCGAGCCATCGCCAGCAAGAAGGAGACGCTGCTCTTCGCACGCTGCTGAAGTCAGAAGTCACCGACGAAGTAGAGTGCTACTGCTGAAGTCCATCAACATTGAGTTGATCGGTGCCGTAGCCATCTCCCGCTGCTGTCCGCTGTCGAGATCTCGGAGAAGCCCGTACTGCTTCATCGGAGGAGAGACGTCATCCAGAGCAGCACGCCGCCGCTGCACGACGAAGAGATCACGAAGTCGCCGTAGAGACCGCTGCTGGACAAGATCCCGCCACTGCTCGCTGCTGTATCAGGGTCGTTCGCAATCGAGAAGCAATCGTCGTCGATGCACCATGAAGCCTTCGCCGCTGCTCGAAGAGATCATCGCCGCTTGTCCAAGGAGTCGCCGCCACCCACGATCTCGTCACCGAGCGCTGCTGTAAGCCGAAGACGAAGTTGGAGACACACCGAAGAACGCAGTCGCTGAAGATCACCGCCATCTGAACTGCTAAAGCCGTCGAGACCGAAGTCGTCGTGGCCGAAGAAGTCGTCACCGTCGCTGTTGAGTTGTCAAGGCCGTCGCCGGTGGGAGAAGCGAAGAAGTCAGAGCGCTGCTGATCGCTCCGGGACGTGACCCAAAAGAACGGTTGTAGTTTTACCGCAAGTGCACGGTGTAGCAGCGAGCGGGATATCGAACACAGGGAGGACGAATGACTGTGCTTGCTCTGATCAACCTGGCTATTTAAGAAGAGAAATTTGCCTTTGGCGATCCTGTCACAATCGTCAGACAAATGTGCGAAATATCAAATCAAATAAAGAACGTCTAGGGAATGGGGAATCCCCGCTACACACCGTACTTCATAAATGTGGTTCATCGGTATCAAAATTGCTAGAATGAGAATTCGGATGAACTAGTTGCAACTGAATGTAGAACCAAGCTCACGCTCTCGCGCTGTTGCCGGTCTATAGCTATCCTAGGGTCGGGTCCAATCTCTTGCAAACCCTACCCTAGGGAAGCTAGCATTAGGATCAACATCATCGTCCAATCGCGCACCGAGCCCAATCTCTTGCAAACTCGGTCCACGATCTAGATTAGGATAGTTCCTACCTGTCCAATCTCTTGCAAACGGGTATCGGTATAGAATTGCAACCGGAAATCCTAGTATCGGTCCAATCTCTTGCAAACCGATACTTCGAAAAAATCCGACTCCAACCCAATTCGGATTTCTAGGGCTTCCTATCAAATTGGGATCCAATCTCTTGCAAATCCCAATTGATATGAATACCTAGCAATCCGTAGTAAATCGATCCCGATCTAATTTCTAATAGCAATTCTAGCTCAATTTCTACCAATTCATCACAAATATGAAAGTGGGTTTGTAGGGTTCATCCCCACGCCCCAAGACGTGGAGACTACTCACAAATCATAGCAAGATCACAAAAATAATTGTTGAAATAAGCAATAGAATTCATCACAACAATGATATAAACAATAAAAATAGAATTTTTAAGGAAAAGAGATGCAAACCAATGTAGTTCTTCAATTGATCCAACAAAAATCCAAGTTTTGCTCCTTCTCCAATCACAAGAATAAAGCTAAAAAACTAATCTAAAAAGCTGCAAAAAAATCTAAGAGAGAGCTCCCAAAACTAGGGTAAAAACAGGGTTTAAATAGCCCCAAAATCGTCCAAAAATTGTGACCAAAATACCCCTGCACAGCCTGTTTTCCGCAGTTTTCGCTACAGGCAGCGCATCGCACTCGGCCGAGTGACAAAAGTCGCTCGGCCGAGTGAGAAACCCTGTAATTTTCCAGTAATTTAGGGCCTTCAGGGGTCTCTACTTCGGGGGCGGCTCGGCCGAGTGAGTTGTCGTCACTCGGCCGATGACTTCATGATACTCGGGCGGACGGGATAATCCACTCGGCCGAGTGGGTCTTCTGAAGTTCAGGCAGCCGAAAAACAGTAACTTGGATGTTTTGGAGGGGCTTCATCTGGGCGCCACTCGGGCGGACGTGGTATCGTCACTCGGCCGATGTGGTCTTCGGTGCTCGGCCGAGTGCACATAGAAATCGTGTCTGAACTGGCCGGCCGAGCAGTGTCTCGCTGGTCGGCCGAGTGGCTCCTCCACTCGGCCGAGTGGGACACAAAAAATGCCCAATCTGATTGTTTTGGCCTCCTCGTCGCTCCTGCGACGTTCATTCTTCTTCCGCTCCTCTCCAACAGCAAAATACCCCTCGGGGAGGTCGTCGGTGGCCGTCTAGAGTAAGCACATCTCGAGATCACTCCAAATCGCGCCAAATCACCTGGAATGCGACAAAAACAACAAATCGTGAAAAGCATCGCAATATCGTCGATATATCGTGAAAAACATGATTTGGGCGATCTAAATGGCATGCAAACATGCGGAAAAAAGGTGTAAAATAAGGAGTGATCAAAATCCCCCAAGCTTGCCTCTTACTCGTCCTCGAGGAAGATAAGTAAAAGGCGAACCCGGTGGATTCGGAAAACGAAAACGGCGAAGAAAAAATGAAAAAATAAAAATGAAGAACGGAGAAGAATAAAAAACGAAATAAACATAAAGAAGAAAGAAAGAAGCGAAAAGGTAAGCTGCTAGATCATTTTCTCAGGACGTGGGTTTCACTTACTCATATAGCATGCACTGAATGGAAAATACATGTCAAAGAATTTTATTTCGATATCATAGTATAATAGTGCAAACAGAAATAGAAAACCCACGAACAACGATACAATCATGAAAAACGGAATAATTTTAAAATTAACATCGTCTGAATCATTTAAAGCGGTATACAAATCACAGATCACACACTTTTCAATTGAACGCTTTCTATCAGGAGTATAAGAGTATCACACTATAGAATAGAGAGAATAGAAAAGTATGGATTTCATGAAATGAACGCTAGGCTTAGATTTCTGGATTTCGTAAAGCTAAAAATAATCTCACCGAGTATAGAATATTACTTAGCCTAGGTCGTCGTGCAATGTCAAGTAGTCACTCTCTCACACATCAATGGATCCCCTCCCCCAAGCTTATCTATAAGCGTGGTGGCATTAAAAAAAAATATTTACATCCCCATTTTTATATATAGCTCCAAAGGTAATAAGAAGAAAGAAGAAAGAAAGAAAGTGAGATGGGATCTTTATTTGAGGATTTTTCCTCTTTTCTCTTTTTTTCTCTCTTTTTTTTGCAATAGGCAATATATACACAACGATCCCAACTCAAAGAGAGATAATGATATACAAGAATGTTTTTCTCTCTTTTATTATATATTTTTTTTGAACAAGAAAATTGGAGCTAGGAATTAATAGCGGGGTAAATGCCATAAAATAGAGTCGCTAAGGGGAGATTCACCAATGATTTTAAAGGTAGAGAAATGATGTTCAGGATTTGTGGAGAAAGAAATATATATAACTCTCGGTTCACTCTATAAGACATGCACGACAACTTCAGCAGGGTAATCTAATCTACTCAGTTTCGGTCACAAAAAAGCTAACTAATCCAGATATATCATAGCTAACATCATTCAATCATCCTGAAGTGAAGTGTACAATTCATGCATATAGAAGTGATATAGGAAAAGAAAGTCAGTACTCCAGATATAAGCATTCAATGTGTGAATCTTGGTGTGTTTTCTGTGATAGCATACATATGAATATTCAGACTCAGCTAATAATAAAATTTCATCCATTCTCATGCGGAAAAAAAGTGTGGGTTACTATCTCTAAATGCAAAGCAAGTCATAGCATATGATATCAGAAATAAAGTCTAAGACATGACAAATAAAGCATGCATATAGAATAAGCTAAATCCAACGTCATCATCATCATAGAAAAGACATCTCTAGCATGAGATGAAAAAGAAATAAAGATAAAGGGAAAATAGAAACTATGCAATGCGGCGCACAGAGAAAATAAGAAAAACGTGATGCATGGTAAAATAAAAGAAAAATGATGAAAAATAAGTGCAAAAGCGAAAAAATGGTGTGACAAACTAAAAGTAAAGGTGGCAAATCGAAAAAGAACGTGAGAACTCACTCCCCCAAGCTAAATGGCACAGTGTCCTCAATGTGCAAAGTGTAGCACACGAAGAGACAAGAAATGTGAGGGGCAGGTGAGGATGCATGCATGATAAAAATAAAAAGAAAAATAAAGAAAAGAAAATATGATGCGGACATGATGCATGCGCAGATAGGAGTGATACAGATATATAAGTGGCACCAAAATATCTCCCTCTCTCCCAAAAAAGATATATAAAGATGGTCGACATGAGAATCCCAAAATAAGTGAGGGGAGGGGGTGGACAAAAGTGCAACGGGACCCAGCGGAAACGGGCAGCACAACGGCAGGAATAAACCAAGGCATCAAGGGTGCCTAAGAAGGTGGCGCTGCACCGTCTCCGTCCCGAGGCGGAGGTGGTGGTGGTGGTGGGTGCTGCTGAGCTGGGGTGAGTGTGGAAGCGGTGGCAGGTCGGGTGTGTGTGGAAGTGTGGGCGGGAACCTGCTGGGTGGGTGGGGGTACGCGTGGGAGACGCTCCAAGACCTGTGTAAGGCAGTAGTGAATCTAAGGGATCAGGTCGAAGCGTCCAGCCATCGCAGAGACGGTGGAGGACAGGGTCCTAAGGTCACCTCTAAGACCACTCACCGCCAACTCAAGAGCACGTATGCTCTGCAGTACAGTGTCGGGCGGGGGTGGTGCAGAGGGACGCACCGGTCTAGGCTGTGCAGGGCGAGGCTGGCGTACGCGAGTAGAGTATGTAACGGGCTCAGCAGGGAAGGGGACAAAAGGTGTCGTGCCTGCAAATGTGGGCCTGGCCTCAGTGTGAGGCCGGGACACCGGCTGGTGAGAAGTGGAGGCAGCGGCAGCGAAAGAAGTGTGCAAAAGTGGCAGTGAGGCGGCCAGAGAGGTCAGTGGCACAGAAGTGTGGACAGACGCCACGACACTCTCGGAAAATACAGCGACAGTGGAGATAGAGGGCTCTCCGCACTCGACTACGGTCGGCGGGCGCTCGGGTGGGGCAGAGGAAATCGGCTCAGCAGACAGAGGGCCAGTGGTGGTAGTGGGTGCGGAGGTGGTGGAAGTGGTGACAGCCACGGAAGTGGTGGAGGTGGTGGAAGTGGGCTCAGCTGAGGTACTCGTGACACTGACAGAAGTGGGGACAGAGGTGTCAGGAGCAGCGGAAACATCTGGTATGGGCTGAGGGGCCACTGGGTCAACAGGGTCGGCAGCAGGCTCGGCAGGGTGTGCAGCAGGGTCTGCGGGGGGCAGCGTGGGCAGCGTGGGCAGCGTGGGCCTGCTCGGCCTCCTCGGCCTCGAGCACGTAGGCAGCGGGGATGAGAACATCCATCGCAGGGAGCCAGTCGACGTGGGTTGGTGCAATCTGAGTCCGAGCAGGGCTCGGGAGAATCATGTAGTCGGCACCGTAAGGGCCGTGCAACCAGACCCAGTGACGCTCACCATGCGGACGAAGCATCTTCATCCGGGCCATAACATCTATCGACAGAGAAGTGGAGCCCGGGACGCGTCGCAAGTCGTCAGGTAGGTCCTCGCCGGTTATCATGGCAAGCAAGGTGATCAGACCGCCGCAGCATATCGGTGAGCGAGCGCCCACCGATACAATGATGCGGTCTAAAAACCAAGTCGCAATGTCGATCACGACGGCGGGGACAAGCTCGTCTCCATCCCTAGATAGAGCTCTGGGACGTGTCATCGCATAGAGCATGTAGAGCTCTGGCGTAGACATCGTGCCCGGCTCATATCTGGCCAAAAAGGTGGTCGCCATGAGGCGCTGGGCTATGCGGAGGCAGGGGTGGACAATGGCCGAGGCCTTGGCCCTACTAGGGTCAAAGGCAGCGTGGTGGCCCGTAATCCGGGCCCAGAAGGCACCGGTGTCGAAGGAAGGTGGGGGGATATGGGTGGGGCCGTAACCGTGATCGGCTCCGGGGACAGCGGGCCACGAGAAGAATGCTCTCATCATATCGAGAGTGACCTGGCACTCTCGGTCCATGAAACGAAACGAGCATCCCTCATCGGTCCGGGCGATCGAACTCAGAACTTCAAGTGTCGGGCGGGGGAACGTGTCCGCCGACACCTGAAGGAAGTCGCGCCAACCCACGTTGTCGTACAACGTGAGTATCCCCTCTAGTACCCCCAGGCGTCCTAGGTCAGCGAGGTGTGCAAACCTGGAGGGTACGATCGAGCGCTGGGAGATACGCTCGAAGACACCGCGGTGTGCGTCGTCTCGGAACGTAATCCCGAGCGGCCCGACCAGTGGACCCGGTGGTGGTGGCTGTGGGTCGGCAAGGAGAGGCTGTGCGGGCTGTGGGTGCACTGCAGGCTGTGCGGGGTGTGCGGGGCCTGCAGGCTGTGCTGGGTGTGCGGGGTGTGTGGGGGACGGTGGAGGAGAGTCCTCCACCTCGTGAGAGGGGCCGGGCTCGTCCGACCGCTTCCGCTTGGCGGAAGCTCTCGTCGAACGCGGCCGTGTCTGGGGCGGCATATCGGCCCCGAGCGCGCGCCGAAAAACGTGAAAAGTGTGGCGTGTGCAAAAATAATGGAAAGAGAGTACCCCGACACGTCGCGAGTGCTAAGCAGTGGAAGCGTGCGAAGTCAGCGCCTCTGCGAAGTCCGAATCAGCCCGTAGAAGCTCCCCTAAGCTCCAATAAGCAACCTGCGCATGAAAAGGCGATATCAGTGAGTAATAATCAAAATGTATGGAGCATTAGGGGTATAATAGATAGATTTAGGAATTGATTTGGGTTAGGGGGCATTTAGCACATGGATCCTCAAGAAATACTCGAAAAGAGGAGAAAACGGGCAATATGGGTGATACCGGAGGTGGCCGGAGCAGCTGCCGCCGGCGGCGACTCGGGCGAGTCGCGGTGGTGGTCGGACGGCGGTGGCGGGCCGAGCGGCGGCGCGGGTGAGTGGGTCGGGCGAGTGATGTGCGAGCGAGGGCTATCGGGCGAGGGAAACGAAGGGTCGCGGGCGTTTGGGGATTTTTGCGATTTCGAAAAATGCGCCCCCCCTCGCCCTTATATAATAAAAGTTACGACTCGGCCGAGTGACTAGGCTACTCGGCCGATCGGGATCAATGAAAATTTCTCCTCGCTTACGCTTCGGCCGAGTGGCTTTGTCAGCCTCGGCCGAGTGGAGTAAGTCCATTCGGTCGAGTGACTCAAGCTACTCGGCAAGACTCGCCCTAGGAGGGTATCCGTTTTACTCGGCCGAGTGAATATATATACTCGGCCGAGTAGCAGTTATATCGAAATCAAGAAAATAAATAGAGAGTTGGGTACAGCAGACTTCCCTCGTTCGTGAGCGGCTCGGCCGGACGAACTTGTGTACTCGGCCGAGTGACTAGTATACTCGGCCGAGTGAGCCTTGTGTTCTGCTGTTTGTCTTCGTTTGGGCTCTAAACTCAGTCTTTCTTCCTCCAATCGATTTCATCTTCCTCCTAAGCGTCGAGCGCCTTCTTGGGGCGCTCCTCGTCGACTCGTTCATCCTCCTCATGATGGATCTACCTATCTCCTCTCATGTCGAGAAAAATAGGACCCGTTATCGCAAAATTTTTGGGCGAACGACTCAAAACACTAAAAATTTCTAAAACGAAAATAAAGAAGAAGTAAAAATAAAGCAAAAACCGTCGGGTTGCCTCCCGACAAGCGCTCGTTTAAGGTCGTGAGCTCGACCCCCTATAATTTTCAATCAATGCGGGATGTTTGGTGCATATGAGATGCACCCATCAAACTTTCCGGGGAGAACGCTTGGATTGGGAAGTTGCGGCGTAGTGTTCTCCCGCGGTGGTCTCTCGTCTCGAATAGTGTTGGGGGGAGGCTCCCCCAAGCTAGCATTTGCTCCGGTCAACGGCTTAACCGGTGATGCCGATTTCCGTACCGGCGGAGCTTTCTTTGGAGACTTTAACTTCGAGAGCTTGCAGAGCTCTCGAATCCTTGCGACATCAGCGTCGCCTTCATCATCTTCAGCGGAGAGGTCGGGGGAATCATTTTTCTTCTCATCTTGGCCTAAATCCGGGCCTTCCTCAAAATCTTCATCGAAAAGAGCGCCAATTGAGTGAGGAATCGCCTCTTCAATCACCTCATCAAGGAGGTCCATGTAGTCAAGTTCCTTATGATAAGGCATGTGCTTCATGGCCTTAGGAATGTGGAGCTCCACCTCGATGTTTCCGACGTTTAAAGTTAGGGTACCTTCGCGCACGTCGACGATGACTCCGGCGGTGGCTAGGAACGGGCGTCCAAGTATCAATGAAGTGTCTCCCTCCTCCTTAACGTCCATGATCACGAAGTCACATGGCAAGCATATTCCCCCCGGGACTTGTAGCGGTATGTCTTCGGCAATCCCCACCGGCCTTGTTATCCGTCCATCGGCTAATTGAATGCGCATGTCGGTAGGTTTCAACTTTGTCCCGGTGTTTAGCCTTAAGAACATGGAGAGAGGCATGAGGCTCACACTAGCCCCAAGATCAACCAACGCCTTTTGAAGAGGAACGCCGCCCAAAGTGCAAGGAATCCGAAAACTCCCCGGATCTTTAAATGTTGCCGGCTCCTTCTCTCCCTTGGTGAACCAAGAGCCCTCCCGGCTAGCATGATCTTCTCCTTCCTTTTCCTCCCCGAAATCAAGTCCTTCAAAAATTTAGCATACGTGGGGATCTCGACGATGGCGTCAAGGAAGGGAATGTTAAGGCTAACTCCTCTTAGGTACTCGAGAAATTTTGCTAGCCTTTTCTCCATTTTCGCTCTAGCGAGCCTTTGGGGGAATGGGACCGGTGGCATGAAGCGCCTCTCCTCAATCAATTGCTCCGCTCTAGATTTCTCTTTGTCTTGTGGCTCCTTCTCCTTTTCAACTTCAACTATCGGCTCAATTGGCTCCAAGCTTTCCTCCACGGGCTCCTCAATAGGAATCATGGCGGGGGTGGTGTCCTTCCCGCCTCTAGTAGTAACGGCAACTACGGCATTGATGTGGCCCGTGTTGCCCCGTGGGTTTTGCTTCGGTTGCGCCGGCAATCTTTGAGTGTTCCGATTGAGCAACGCCAATTGCTCCGATATTTGAGCCACAACGGTATTAAGGGAGTCTTGCCCCGCCTTCAAGCTAGCATTTACCTTATTTTGCTCGACCATGAACGCCTCCACTCTAGTTTCGAAGTCGGATCGTTGTGGAGCTTGTGGAGGGTTTTGATTTTGATTCCTCCACCCTTGGTTGTATCCGGGAGGCCTATATGGTGGAACTTGTTGCTTTGGTTGAAAGTTTTGTTATGGAGGCCCCCTCGGTGGATAGTATTGTTGTTGGGGTGGTGGTGGTCGAGCTTGTTGAGGTGGTTGTTGTGGCGGGTTCAAAGCTCCTTCACTGTTGGCGTAAGAGAATCCGGGATGATTTCTTGTGGCCGGATTGGCCCAATATCCTTGGTTCCCCGCAACATATTGTACTTGCTCCAAGGATCCTTCTACTTGCTCTCCTCCCGAATACATGGCTTGAGATTGGTCTTGCCAATCACACATTTGGTTGGTTGGAGCGGGGGTGGAAGGGCTTCCTTGGGGCTCCGTGATAAACTTCTCCAACCTCTCCACTACCTTGTGGAGAGAATCGAACTTGCTCGTAAGCTCCGCTACGGCCTTCGCCTCGTAGATGCTAGTCGGCTTCAAGGAGGACGTAGAGTGTCCTCGCTCATCGCCCCATTGTTGATTATTTGAGGCCATCTCCTCAATTAGGGCCGTAGCTTCCTCGGGAGTCTTTGACAAGATAGCACCATTCGCCGCGGCATCAATAATTTGTTTGGTCCCCGGTTGGAGACCGTTGTAGAAGCTATGAACTAGCTCCCAATCTTCTATACTATGGTACGGGCATTGATGCTGCAAATCCTTAAAACGCTCCCAAGCTTCATAGAGCGTCTCCTGTGGTCCTTGCTTGAAGGACATGAGAGCGCTCCGGATCTTCACCGTCTTGGATGGCGGATAGAATTTGTCAATAAATGCACCCGCCAACTCGTCCCAAGAGGTGAAAATTCCGTCAGCCTGCGTCCTCAACCAATAGAGTGCCTTGTCCTTTAGCGTGAAGGGGAAGAGACGCAGTCTGATAGCATCGATGGAGACCCCCGGCATCTGAAATGTGGCGCACTTCGACAAGAATAATTGGATGTGGTAGTGGGGGTTCTCATGGGCGTTCCCATGAAATGGGTCTTGTTGCATCAAAACCACCAATCCAGTCTTTAGCTCGAAGTTCTTATCAGCCGCCAACTGCGGCACGGCAATGGACGAGGTAGTAGAAGAGGTCTTAGGCCGAAGCCTATCACGAATAGAAATTATCCTCGCCATCCTTGCCGCCAATTCTTCAGGAGTTTCCGGGTTGGTCATATACCTCCCTTCCGGATTTTGTCTCTTTTCCGCTCTAAGTCTCCGCGCGGTACGTTCGATCTCGGAATCAAATAATAAGGCTTCTGGGTCCACCGTAGATCTCGTGTACATGCACAGGGAAAACAGAGTTTCAAAGAAATGATTAGTACCGTGGAAGGGTTAGGTAAAAAAAGGAAATAAAAGTAAAAAGAAAGAAATAGCTAGGATGGTAAGATCAAACACAATCGCCTCCCCGGCAACGGCGCCAAAAACTTGATCGCTCCGGGACGTGACCCAAAAGAACGGTTGTAGTTTTACCGCAAGTGCACGGTGTAGCAGCGAGCGGGATATCGAACACAGGGAGGACGAATGACTGTGCTTGCTCCGATCAACCTGGCTATTTAAGAAGAGAAATTTGCCTTTGGCGATCCTGTCACAATCGTCAGACAAATGTGCGAAATATCAAATCAAATAAAGAACGTCTAGGGAATGGGGAATCCCCGCTACACACCGTACTTCATAAATGTGGTTCATCGGTATCAAAATTGCTAGAATGAGAATTCGGATGAACTAGTTGCAACTGAATATAGAACCAAGCTCACGCTCTCGCGCTGTTGCCGGTCTATAGCTATCCTAGGGTCGGGTCCAATCTCTTGCAAACCCTACCCTAGGGAAGCTAGCATTAGGATCAACATCATCGTCCAATCGCGCACCGAGCCCAATCTCTTGCAAACTCGGTCCACGATCTAGATTAGGATAGTTCCTACCCGTCCAATCTCTTGCAAACGGGTATCGGTATAGAATTGCAACCGGAAATCCTAGTATCGGTCCAATCTCTTGCAAACCGATACTTCGAAAAAATCCGACTCCAACCCAATTCGGATTTCTAGGGCTTCCTATCAAATTGGGATCCAATCTCTTGCAAATCCCAATTGATATGAATACCTAGCAATCTGTAGTAAATCGATCCCGATCTAATCTCTAATAGCAATTCTAGCTCAATTTCTACCAATTCATCACAAATATGAAAGTGGGTTTGTAGGGTTCATCCCCACGCCCCAAGACGTGGAGACTACTCACAAATCATAGCAAGATCATAAAAATAATTGTTGAAATAAGCAATAGAATTCATCACAACAATGATATAAACAATAAAAATAGAATTTTTAAGGAAAAGAGATGCAAACCAATGTAGTTCTTCAATTGATCCAACAAAAATCCAAGTTTTGCTCCTTCTCCAATCACAAGAATAAAGCTAAAAAAACTAATCTAAAAAGCTGCAAAAAAATCTAAGAGAGAGCTCCCAAAACTAGGGTAAAAACAGGGTTTAAATAGCCCCAAAAATCGTCCAAAAATTGTGACCAAAATACCCCTGCACAGCCTGTTTTCCGCAGTTTTCGCTACAGGCAGCGCATCGCACTCGGCCGAGTGACAAAAGTCGCTCGGCCGAGTGAGAAACCCTGTAATTTTCCAGTAAGTTAGGGCCTTCAGGGGTCTCTACTTCGGGGGCGGCTCGGCCGAGTGAGTTGTCGTCACTCGGCCGATGACTTCATGATACTCGGGCGGACGGGATAATCCACTCGGCCGAGTGGGTCTTCTGAAGTTCAGGCAGCCGAAAAACAGTAACTTGGATGTTTTGGAGGGGCTTCGTCTGGGCGCCACTCGGGCGGACGTGGTATCGTCACTCGGCCGATGTGGTCTTTGGTGCTCGGCCGAGTGCACATAGAAATCGTGTCTGAACTGGCCGGCCGAGCAGTGTCTCGCTGGTCGGCCGAGTGGCTCCTCCACTCGGCCGAGTGGGACACAAAAAATGCCCAATCTGATTGTTTTGGCCTCCTCGTCGCTCCTGCGACGTTCATTCTTCTTCCGCTCCTCTCCAACAGCAAAATACCCCTCGGGGAGGTCGTCGGTGGCCGTCTAGAGTAAGCACATCTCGATATCACTCCAAATCGCGCCAAATCACCTGGAATGCGACAAAAACAACAAATCGTGAAAAGCATCGCAATATCGTCGATATATCATGAAAAACATGATTTGGGCGATCTAAATGGCATGCAAACATGCAGAAAAAAGGTGTAAAATAAGGAGTGATCAGCTGCATGCTCGCTTCGAAGAAGATAACTTTTGCTGCTGCCGTGGGCGGAGGATTTACGAGAGGTCGAAACGAAAACGATTTCGTTTATCTTACTGATGTGGACATATCTCCACCACAGACCTCACGCAGACGAAGCACAATCACGTGAGGAGATCGGGGCAATTGAAACCAACGAGGGGTGCGGAGAAAACGTAATCAACGGCTGTGATTGAACCGGAGCGTAACAATCGAAACGAAGATGCAAATTCTGAAAGCTGATGTGGAGTTAATTGAATTGCTGAGCGCACCGACCGAGCTTAATTAAGTTTGAACTGCGGCTGCTTTACGCACAGACTTATTTGCCTACTAGAATTCAAAGGGCTACAACTTGACATCCAGGAGTCGGATTGTAACGACCCACTCTCGGGGGCCCGTTACTTATTTGGTTTATTCGCAGGTTCCGCAGTTTACCAGTGAAATCAGCATAGCCACAACTCAGAGATGTATCACAATACTCAAACCAGCGTACAGACGTTATTACAGTCCAAATTAAAGTACAACAACAACCAGCACACTCTCTCACGAATACATAAAGGAAGTACTGAAAGGAAATGCGGAAAAGGAAATACACTGTACAACATGCACACCAACAGAAAAGTAACTAAAACTCTGCAGTCTCTGGCTCAATGTAGGCTCCACGAATTCTGGGGCAATCTCCTCGATCAGGTCTTTGTCTGCCGGTGCCATAAATGGAACCGAAGGTAAGTCACAACAATTCTAGCGATAGAAAAAGAGGAGTGCACAAATATGGAGCAGTCTATAGTAAACAAGTGCGGAAAGTAAAGCAGGGACAGACAAGCATGCAAGTGCGATAAGTAAAGTACATCTGTCAAGCATGCAAGGGTGACAAGTAAAGTAAAGGTGACCGAGCAATGACAATAGCAATAACCATGACGATAGCAATGACAATAGCAATAGGGAGAGTAATTGTGCCTAGCCTAGTTCGTGACTTATAACGGGAAGTACAGTGAGCAACCAAGAGGCCAACTCTTGCCGCGGGTGCTACCCGGGCGAACCAATCTCTGAGAACTATGCAATAATCTGTGAACTGTGAACTGTGATCTGTGATGGTTGTCACCGGCACTGTTATGGGTTGCTAGAACCCGCACGGTGACAACAAAGTCTGGACTAGTCGCTCCCGCACTTTCGCAATTATAAGTTAAAATTTATTCTTAAAAATACGTAGAAATACGTAAATTGAACTGTTGAAAATTACTGGTCGTTACATTCTACCCTCCTTAAAATAATTCCGTCCTCGGAATTTAAAGGATCGGTAATCGCCTAAGCAATTCAAACGATCGACCGGAAGGTTTGACGAACGACCACGACATAGGAAAATAAGTTGTTAATAGCATGAAATAAAACGTGATATCACATCATTAAGAAAACTAGAGATGAATACATGAATACTTAATATTGACATCACAATAGCTATTATAATAGCTACGATGATATACTGATTGCAAATGAACGAGTATAATATCAAAAGCAATAATTCATACCTCCAATCACCTGGTCGATAGCTTCGACATTTTCTGCGATCATCGTGTAGGCCCGTCATTGCGGAGGAGGTGGTAGGCGGGAAAGAATTCAAACACGTGGAAAAAAAAATCGGGTACAAGATGAAAGTAGGGTCTAGAAGAGAAACACGAGCTCAAGAAGGATGCAAAAACGCAACGGCCTACACGTTGGGTCTGGCTCGATACTCCACTGGTCCTTCTGATCGGCTTTTGCTGAGGAACACGAACTTTGGATGATTGGGTATATCGATTTCTACCCTCCTTTGACGACAGTCAATGGTGGCATGAAATGATCTCAACCAGTCCATCCCAAGAAGTTGGCAAAGAGATCTCGTCTACAAATCACAACAGATCATTGGAGGCATCCGCTAGCTACCGGTAGTGAACCGCCAGCGGTCTCGACCTTCCAACGGGAGTCAGAGGTTCAACAGTGATGGCATGTGTTTGAACGAAACGACTGGCCAAGAAGCAATGTGTAGCTCCTGAGTCGAACAGTGTGAGGGCAGGTTTACCGGCTATTAAGACGGTACCTACCGTGATGAGAATCAAGTCTAAGCTTACGATTTCTAAATATTAGAGTATGTAGCTTAGTGAAAAATCACATACCTGTGATTACTTGGCCCGTAGCTTCGGCTTCTTCTATTGTCATTGTATAAGCTTGGCGTCTCTGGGGCGCCTGTCGTGGAGTCTGCTGGTACACTTGCTGCTGAGGAGGGAGTAGTTGACGTTGCTGAGCAGATGGTGGTGGTCGCTTCTGTTGTGGAACTCGAACTTCTGGTGGTCGAAAATTCGAACGCTACTCTCCGTAGCCAGAGTTCAAGCGTAGAAAGATTCTAAGAAGGTCAATCGAAAGGTCGTCAAGCTAAAAGAAGGGTGATAGTGATGAAGATCGATGGCGTTACATAATCATGATTCACGTCCTTGCGGTCCAGCGGACACGGTCAGGGAAGTGACTAAGCTAGGATCACTTATGCCCAGTCTAGCCAGGTCGATCCACAGACTTTAGCCAAGCACATTGACCGGTATCATGGTCCATTGAAGGAAGATTATCATTCATACGAGTGCCACCGATACAAAAGATTTTTATTAATAACTAATTAATCCTATCAAAATTTAGGTTTTGTTAATGACTTTTATTAAGTCCGGATAGGTCAGCTCTATTGGGCTCTCTGAGGGGTTTCCGTCCATCGTTCGGGTGTCAAACCTGCATTCATAGAAAATGTTAGCTTAGTCGAGTATCGTGTACGACACATCCTGGTTTCACTATACTGTTCACGAGGTATTTTGCACGGACCTGCGTGGGCCGCCAAACCTGTAACGACCCGCTCTCGGGGGCCCGTTACTTATTTGGTTTATTCGCAGGTTCTGCAGTTTACCAGTGAAATCAGCATAGCCACAACTCAGAGATGTATCACAATACTCAAACCAGCGTACAGACGTTATTACAGTCCAAATTAAAGTACAACAACAACCAGCACACTCTCTCACGAATACATAAAGGAAGTACTGAAAGGAAATGCGGAAAAGGAAATACACTGTACAACATGCACACCAACAGAAAAGTAACTAAAACTCTGCAGTCTCTGGGTCAATGTAGGCTCCACGAATTCTGGGGCAATCTCCTCGATCAGGTCTTCGTCTGCCGGTGTCATAAATGGAACCGAAGGTAAGTCACAACAATTCTAGCGATAGAAAAAGAGGAGTGCACAAATATGGAGCAGTCTATAGTAAACAAGTGCGGAAAGTAAAGCAGGGACAGACAAGCATGCAAGTGCGATAAGTAAAGTACATCTGTCAAGCATGCAAGGGTGACAAGTAAAGTAAAGGTGACCGAGCAATGACAATAGCAATAACCATGACGATAGCAATGACAATAGCAATAGGGAGAGTAATTGTGCCTAGCCTAGTTCGTGACTTATAACGGGAAGTACAGTGAGCAACCAAGAGGCCAACTCTTGCCGCGGGTGCTACCCAGGCGAACCAATCTCTGAGAACTATGCAATAATTTGTGAACTGTGAACTGTGATCTGTGATGGTTGTCACCGGCACTGTTATGGGTTGCTAGAACCCGCACGGTGACAACAAAGTCTGGACTAGTCGCTCCCGTACTTCCGCAATTATAAGTTAAAATTTATTCTTAAAAATACGTAGAAATACGTAAATTGAACTGTTGAAAATTACTGGTCGTTACACGGATCGAGACACCGTTTACGTTAGATTGGAGCTGACGATGTGCTGATTGACAGAGACGCCTACAAAGACACGAATTGAGCATTTCTAAAACCTTTACTCTTTATATTCGTGTCTTAGTGTAACGTTCTCTGTAGGGAAAACTTTACCATCTTTGGGGAATTATTTTGGGACTTGTCTGGTTGGGGCTAGACAAGTGGGACCCAGCTAGTTTGGGACTAGCTCGTAGAAAGCGTTACTAGGATTGATAGTGAGAGAAAACACAGTGAGTGGGGTACTGAGAGCCTGGCGAGTGTAGAGACGTAGAGGGTACTCTGAGCGTGCTCTAACTTGTGGTTTTGTACCTATTGCACTATTCAATACTAGTATCTGCTTTGGGGGCTGGAGTAGGTCGTTGGGACAACCGAAACAGGGTAAATCTGTTGTGTACTCTGTGTCTGCATTTTATTTACTCTGCTGCTGCTATAACTACGTGAGTGTATTCGTGGGTTTCATGAATTATTTTATAAGCCTATTCACACCCCTCTAGGCTAGGATCCAGATCCAACAAGTTGTATCAGAGCAGGTTTTAGGATCTAGCCTAGATTTGACCATGAATAACCATATGGATAGTGCTTTTGTTGAGGGTCAGTCTGTTTCCCGTCCCCTAGATTTAATGGAGCTGATTATGCATATTGGAAAAATCGAATGAAAATTTACCTCATTTTTGTAGATTACAAGGCTTGGCAAATAATTGAAAAAGGATATAAACTGCCTGTAATTAAAGTAGATAATGTTGAGATTGAAAAACCAAATGACAAATGGGATGATAATGATTGGAAATCTTATTCTTTAAATGCTAAAGCTATGAATGCTCTCATTTATGCACTTGATAAATCTGAATATAATAGAATCTCACATTGTTTAACTGCGCAGGAAATATGGCATACATTGGAGGTGACGCATGAGGGAACGTCACAGGTGAAGGAGTCTAGACTTACACTTCTGAGCACAGAGTACGAGAGATTTTGCATGCTACCATCAGAGACCATATCAGAGATGTTTGCGAGGTTCACCAACATTGTCTACAAGTCTAGCTCGCTCGGTAAGCCATATTCTAGCCTTGAGCAGGTGAGAAAGATATTAAGAGCACTGCCAAGCTCTTTCAGGCCTAAATCACTGCCATCCAAGAAGCGAAAGATCTGTCACAGATGAGGGTGGAAGACTTGATAGGTAATCTAATGTCCCACGAGCTTGAATTACAAAACGTGAATGAAAGGGAGAAACTTGAGGAGAAAGAGAAAGCTACAAAGCCACTTGCTTTGGAAGCTGACGAAAGTGAAGATAATGATGAGGACATAGCGCTAATGGTCAGAAATTTCAGAAAGTATGTCCAGACCAAGCAAGAAAGAGAAGAAATGGCACCCAGGTTTAATTGCTCTAACTTTTTTCAGTCTTTTAAGCAAACTTATGATCAGAATGCTACTAATAGAATGACTTGTTTTAAATGCAAGAAAAGAGGACATCGAATGAGGGACTGCCCACATGAGACAGCTCAGATTGCTAAGGAAAAAGGAAAATCCAAGGTGCTAACTTGGGATATGGACAGCGAAGCTGAGAGTGAGGAGGATGATCATGTTGCCATCTCATGCATGGCATTGATGGGAATACACGATGAGGTAATTTCTGGTAGTAAAGCTGAACTCCTTACTCTTTGTAAAGAAATGCAAGATAAAATAGTAGAGCTTGAGTCCACTATAGATGATTATCAAAATGAGAACTTTGAAATGCAACAATCTGAATATGATATGTCTAAGGAGATTGAAAAATTGAAAATTAAAATTGTTGCTCGTGACTCTACTATTGATATATTGAAAAAGGAAAAAATCAAGCTTTAATGATGAAGCACCTTGTCTCTCTTGCACTTCCTTGTTGAATAATATTAGCATGCTTAAACTTGATTTGATTAAGCTCGAAACTGAAAAAGACTATGTGATTAGAGAGCTTAATGATAAATTCTGCATGTTGGATAATGACTTTAAAAGAAAAATGATTGAATTTGGAAAGAAAGAAGAGGAAAACAAGAGAGATTTTATAAGTAAATGCACGTTGCTTGTGGAAGAAAATAAACATTTAAAAACCAAAGTTTCTAATCTTGAAGTGGCCATTAAGAAATTCTCTATGGGAAAACAATCGTTGGATACCATTTTAGAGAATCAATTATATGGCAATAATAGAAGAGAACTTGGTTTTGGTTTGAAAAACGTTGAAAAGCCAAAATTCAAGAAATTCCACAATGTACCATCTATTGCAAAGGACTTACATGCAAAGTGCTTTACTTGTGATAGTGTTGGTCATACATCCTATTATTGTAAGTTTAGGAACACAAACATAAAGTTCAAACAAGTATGTGTTCCTAAATCTTTAATGGCTAACACTCGTGGACCTTGTTGGATTCCAAGGCCACACTTAACACCTTTCATGTAGGTGAGATGGAGGCTTGGCGATGAGCAAATTTTTAAAGTCTCATACTATTTCTAGCTCCTTAGCCAAATAGCGACGCGAATGTATAATTTTTATCCCTCTTTGCATTTCATTGCATACCTTCATAGATTGTGTCGCATGCTTGATTTATTTTTTGTTTGTGTGCTTGTTTGCATGATTCTTAGTGTTTTTTCTGAAAAAAATAAAAAAAAATTTAAAAAAAATTTGAGCTTTAAAGAATACCCTTTATGATGTATCTTAAGTGGTATTGTATGAATGTTCAAATCTATCCCTTGTAGAAGTCAATTCATTGTTGTAGTAGCTACATGAATATGTTGTTATCTTTTTGGTAGCCATGACATGTCTCATAAGTTTTAAACTTGACTTTTACACCTACATTTGCACTTTCACGATATTTGACTTCATAGTACTTTTGGAGACTCTTTTGAAGAATAATGGAAAGTGAATGTAGGAATGATTAAATTCTGAATTTTCTAAGGGATATAAAGTGTTTAGCCATGAATTAAAAGTGAGCACAAAAGAATTGAAAAAAAATACTATATTTGCTCCGTATGAAAAATGGATACACTTCATGGCTAATACACTACCCACGAGTATCCAACTTGTGCTACATGGGTAATCATTAGTGTTGGTGTATATAACTCGTCAAGCAATGCCACCCCACATTTAAAAGTCCTTTTAGGCCATGTTTTGGGGTTTGGTAACTTGAGCTCATTTTTGATGAGGTGGAAAAAATCAATCCTAGTGATATTCATGAAAATTGGAAAAAGTGGATTGATTTGGTTGAATTTCTGAAATTAAATCTCCTCTTGTACTTTATTGTCTATATCACTACACTTACACAAAGGTGGAGAAGTCTCGTTATGAAATTCTATGAGCTTGAATTGTCTATTTTTTGGAAAACTCATGCAAATTGCACGCTACATTTAATAATGGTTTATTTTTGCATGGAATATTGTTGTGACTTCATCAATCCACTTTTGGTGATTACAAAGGGGGAGAAAGAAAAGAAGGATTTGTCAGACTTGATGTCGGTATTAATTGTTGAAGAGGGAGCATGAAAAATACTTGAATAAATGTTGAAGGGGGAGCTTGAGAGACGGGGGGATGCTCTTATAATTGTTATAATGTTGTGCCTGCTATGATGTGATCTCATTCCATGATTCATATTGCATGATTCATATTGCATTACACCCTTTAACACACTTCACACACCCATACTTATTGCTCAAATCTTTTATGGGTTTGTATCACCAAAAGGGAGAGATTGTTGGTAGCAACGATCTAGGATCTTGGTTTGATGATGACAAACGTGTCGTTATATCTGACGTGTGTGCTTAGTGTGTTTCAGGATTGGCGAAACGATAAATCTTTCATCATTTGGAGGAACTGCTATTCATATAGCTATTTGGGTGAGATAGAGAGCTTTAGCTAAAGCAAAGTGGACTTGGTCCAATATGGAGAGATGGAGCAAAATCTTATTTGGTTATTGGAATATATCCTATGGCCATACAAACCCCTTAGCCAATACCAATTCATAGTAAAATACAAACTTCCAATCAATTCCAAAACTTTTAATTTCTTGATCACATCCCTGGCCAACAACTTCTAATTTCTAATTTCTTACCCTAGTCCTTTATATACACCTCTCCTAGGGTTGAACAAAAATTTCGGCTACACAAAAAATTCAAAAGGGCAGCCAACAAAAAAAACCTCTTGCATTCAATTTCCCCTAGCCCATATCCTTAAGCCGCAACCTTGGAACTTCATGGAAAACAACTCCATCTTCAAAGTTCTCTCCAGGGCAAACAAAAACCCCAAGCTCCAAAAAATTGCGGTAGCCCACATATTCCGTTATTCATCAACGACGTCAACGAGAACCAACATGCCCCTGCTCCTGTAGAAAACATCCACGCCGCCGTGCTCTTCCTCGTTGCTGCAGGAGACCCTCGTGCCTACACACCCACTGTGTTGTCGCCGCTCAAACAAAGTCAGAGCAGATCTCCTCCCTCGCCTTCGTTCGAAGTCGGAAGACGAAGACAGCCGCCTGCAGACGAAGCCGTATCGTCATTGCTGCTGTGAGAGCCTACCGACGTCGCCTTCGAGGAGCAAAGCCGCTGCAAGTCGGAGATCCACGCAAAGCTACGCCATCATCGGAGAAGAGAACGTAGTCGTCGAGGAGAAGCAGCCGCCATTACAAACGAAGAGCCCGCCGTCACCGTGAAGTCGAAGCGCCACTAAAGCTGTTGAACGCCGCTCGCCTTCGCTGCTGCAGTTGCCGAAGCCACCGCTCATCGGAGAGGCATCACCATCGAAGCATTACGTCGCTTGCCGCTGCGAAGATCTCCGTGAGGAGAAGTTCGTCGTGGACCGAGCCATCGCCATCAAGAAGGAGACGCTGCTCTTCGCACGCCTCTGAAGTCAGAAGTCACCGACGAAGTAGAGCGCTGCTGCTGAAGACGAAGGCGCCTTTGCCATCAACATCGAGTCGTTCAGTGTCGTAGCCATCTCCGACTGCTGTCCGCTGTCGAGATCTCGGAGAAGCCCGTACTGCTTCGTCGGAGGAGAGACGTCATCCAGAGCAGCACGCCGCCGCTGCACGACGAAGAGATCACGAAGTCACCGTCGAAGTCACCAGAGAGACCGCTGCTGGACGAGATCTCGCTGCTGCCCGCTGCTGTATCGGGGTCGTTCGCAATCGAGAAGCAATCGTCGTCGCTGCACCGTGAAGCCTTCGCCGCTGCTCGAAGAGATCATCGCCGCTTGTCCAAGGAGTTACCGCCACCCTCGATCTCGTCACCGAGCGCTACTGTAAGCCAAAGACGAAGTCGGAGACACACCGAAGAATGCAGTCGCTGAAGATCGCCGCCATCTGAACCGCTGAAGCCGTCGAGACTGAAGTCGTCGTGGCCGAAGAAGTCGTCGCTGTCGCTGTTGAGCTGTCGAGGCCGTCGCTGGTGGGAGAAGCGAAGAAGTCGGAGCGCTGCATGCTCGCTTCGGAGAAGATAACTTTTGCTGCTGACGTGGGCGGAGGATTTACGAGAAGTCGAAACGAAAACGATTTCGTTTATCTTGCTGACGTGGACAGATCTCCACCACAGACCTCACGCAGACGAAGCACAATCACGTGAGGAGATCGGGGCAATTGAAATCAACGAGGGGTGCGGAGAAAACGTAATCAACGGCTGTGATTGAACCGGAGCGTAACAATCGAAACGAAGACGCAAATTCTGAAAGCTGATGTGGATTTAATTGAATTGCTGAGCGCACCGACCGAGCTTAATTAAGTTTGAACTGCGGCTGCTTTACGCACAGACCTATTTGCGTACTAGAATTCAAAGGGCTACAACTTGACATCCAGGAGTCAGATCGAGACACCGTTTGCGTCAGATTGGAGCTGACGACGTGCTGATTGCAGAGACGCCTACACAGACACGAACTGAGCATTTCTAAACCATTTACTCTTTATATTCGTGTCTTAGTGTAACGTTCTATGTAGGGGAAACTTTACCATCTTTGGGGAATTATTTTGGGACTTGTCTGGTTGGGGCTAGACAAGTGGGACCCAGCTAGTTTGGGACTAGCTGGTAGAAAGCGTTACTAGGATTGATAGTGAGAGAAAACACAGTGAGTGGGGTACTGAGAGCCTGGCGAGTGTAGAGACATAGAGGGTGCTCTGAGCGTGCTCTAACTTGTGGTTTTGTACATATTACACTATTCAATACTAGTATCTGCTTTGGGGGCTAGCGTAGGTTGTTGGGACGACCGAACCAGGGTAAATCTGCTGTGTCTGTGTCTGCATTTTATTTACTCTGTTGTTGCTATAACTGCGTGAGTTTATTCATGGGTTGCACGAATTATTTTATAAGCATATTCACCCCCCTCTAGGCTAGGATCCAGATCCAACAGCCGCCACCCCGGCCTCATCAAAGATTGATTCCTGGGCACCCACCGGATAGAGTGGCGCGAGGATCTCCCCGTCGGGAGGGCGAGGATCTCGGCCTTCTTCGATTTGAAAGTGGCGAGCACCGCCTCGCAACTTCAGTGACCCGCTTCCCCAGCCCAGACGTCGGACACCCGAAGGGCCAGTGCTCAACAACTGCAGCCCGGATGGTCTGGACTGACCTAGCCAGAGAACTCGGAGGGGCAGCTGAACAGATGAAGATCACAACGATTACGTGACCGGCAAAACCTGGGACATGCATCCATCAGGTCGACCGTCGGCTCGTCGACCGGGTCGAGGTCGATGGGGTGGACCGGTGCCGCCTCACTCGAACGAGAGATGGAAATGGTAGGCGCATGCTCCTTCCTCGCCTTCTTACTCCGCTCCTCCTTCTAGGCCCAAGCGGTGGTCGGCCCCTCCTTGCTCCTCTTCTGTCCGACCGTCATTGGGTCTTTGCCCACCTGCTCCTTGCCCTTGTCTGCTTGCTCCTTGGTCGCCGCCTCCCTGGCCATCTTCATCATCTCATCCCTTGAGAGACTTATTGTCGCACCTGCAAAAAGACGACAGATCAGGGTAAGCATATCAGAAGTGGATCATAAAGCTTGAAGTACCTTCAAGCCAGACGTGCTTGGCGATTTGCTCGTCTGCGACCAGGTTCTGGAAGCCCCTGCTTTCCTTGGGATTTCCTCTAGGATCTTAGCATTCTCTAGGTCGCCTCCAGGACCACTTCATTGGTCACTAAGGGATTCAACGTCCCCCCCAGTTCGACCTCAAATCTAAGTCTACTGGCATCGAGATGAAGACGAACCTCTCCTTCCAGTCTCTAATCTTGCCCGGCAGATTGAGGCCCAGAGGCCGACCCCTCCTTGCACAACGTAGTAGTACGCCCCCTTTCGCTTCGCCTCGAAGAAATATTGGAACATCGGCATGGTCAGACTTATGCCTCTGTCGGAGCAGAGAACGAGAAAGCCGACCATGGAGCTAATAGAGTTCATGATCAGTTGGAAGAAGGTGAGTTCGAGAAAATGTAGGACTAGGAGGAGAAAGGGGTGGAGTTGAAACCGGAGCCCAAGGGAAAAGGTTGGGTAGTAAACCCCGACCTCATTATCCCTCGGTGAGTAAACTCGCTCGACGTACTCGGGAAGACGAACAACGTAGAGCGGCCTAATATACTTGGTGCGAATAAAGGGGATGAAGGAGATCGACGTTTGGGACATTATGGCCAGAATCTCCGCGGGGACCACTGTTGAAACTTCGTCGCCCCCGGAACCCTAACGGCCGACCTAGGCCCTTTTCCTTTCTTGGGGTCCATAATGACCGTTGACGTCGAGGCAACGACAAGCTCTACGGCTGGGTCTTCCTCCCGCTCCTCTGACCAAGAGACCTCGGCTCCTCCGATTATATGGCGCTGCCACACGCAAACTCGTCGAACCACCCCGACATATGAATTGGAAGCAGAAGAAGGGGATGAAGCCATTGGATAGATCGAGGGAGTACCTAGAAAGCAAAAGTAGGAACGGAGCTCCGACAGTAACGAAGTTACGACGGTGTGATGATGGCGGTAGAAGCTCTTAGCAGCAACAGAGGGAAACGAAATCTCAAAAATGGATGCAGAAAACTCCATCACGCTCCCCTCGTCTCCTTATATATATAGAGCAGATTCATCTCGGCCGTTGGAGGCGAGCCACATGGCATGATCCGGGCGAGCATTGCGCCTCGACTTCCCCTCACAATGATATCAGCCACGCATCGTGTTCCGAACGGTCTGATGCCTCGATTCTCCACCGTCGTCGAATCGACATGATAACCTAAAATGATTTGGCGGTTAACTCGAATTAAATGCCACCGACCAGCTCTCACCCAATGGGGGTCCGACATGTCATCCGAGCCGAGTTGGGCATGCCGTTTCGAGCTCGAATGACGGGGGCAATTATTACGGCCTTAAGGCCGGCCCAGAGAATAAATGCCCAAATAGGTGAAGCCAAAGCGAACAGCTCTCCGACCATCCAGAATGAGAACAAGTCCGAATGGACATAGACACACAAAAGAGGACACCAGCCTAGCGAAGCTCGCCAACAGAGTCAAGAGAAGAGCTCATCAGCAGATCGAGTGGAGGGCTCACCAGCCTAGCGAAGAAGAAGCTCGCATACTCTCCACACAAGAAGCACGACCAGAGAGAGACTTGGGATGCCAAGCTCAGATGTTGAACTTGGCTCTCCCTGGGGGCGACCTACCAGGCATAAATATCTATGATATGGTGACGTAGGGCCACCTACGCCTCCAATTAATGCCAGATGTTAAGAACGAGAACTAATGGTCGTCTGTTGCGTCTCCATTAATACACAAATATCTCTGATACTGTCTGACACACAGTTAATGCTAAGTTGAGGCAGTTCGATAAATGTCTCTGACTTCCTCGTCGACCAATCGTGTCTCCACTAATGCTCCAGGCAAGCAGAAGCGACAATTGATTAGACACCGATCAACCGACTCTCGACACTATAAATAACCCAATCTAGACACCAATGAGGGTGTTGTTTAGTTGAAATCATAAACTTATATTCAATACAACAAGGTCGGATATCGTCCATATATCTGTGCCTTCCACTAAAGCTCGCCACGTAAAGTTGATTTTCTTTAAGATCGTCCATCGTCTTTGACCTACTCCCAAAAGAGTCATTTACTGACTTAACCGTCGGAGAGATTACGTGTTGATAGCCAACCCAGCTTTTCTGACGAGCTGTTCTTCCCGCAGGAAGCTTGGCCCACCTATCAGGCGATCGATGACCAATCAGCGACTTTGGATCCTTCGCATACATAGCGCATCCTAAGGCGTATTAGCCTCTTCTACAACCAAATCACTTGTAATCATTGTACCCTTAATTTTCAGTAAACAAATTCTATTGTTGGACGGACTTGGTCCGCAACAGTTAGAAACCTGTAAATATGTGATAGTTATTATTTTTAAAAAATTAGTTTTTATTTCATATTTATTTTCGACAAAATTAGTAAAATAAAATGTTATTTCATGGGTTTGGCCCACGAAGCGAAGAGGTACATTCTACCTGAAGATCGAGGCCCACAAAGAATGGTACACCTCGGCCCAATAGCCCAGTCACGCAAAGGAAGGCGAATCATTACCCAGTCAAAGGGGCCAGCTCATATGCTCGTTGGGTCGCACTAACCAAACGTGATTGGTTAATAAATGCAGTAATAAATGGGCGAGCGATACCTTTATTCCCGGAGAGGATCTCGCCGTCATGAATGAGGGACCGTTATGTGCTACAGAAGGAAATCATCGCATATAAATAGGAAGGACGACAACTAAGAAAGGGTTCACACTACAGATGTATTGAATACTAGGTACTCGCACAAGCTTATTCTTTGCTATCCACTCTTACATTTCTTCCTCCAAAAGCTCGGTGTGACTGAATCGGGATGATCTCCTTTGGGTCGAGCTTGACAATGCCAAGCCCTACTTAAGTCGATACTAACTTAAGCATCAGAGAGGATTTGGGTCGGAACCCAGATCCGACACCTCTAACGAGAGCCTGTTGTGCACGTCGACCGAGACACAACCCATCAGCAGGTCGAAGGGCGGCAACCTACGACCCTAAGATTGGTCGAGCTCCAACACCGTAGCTCGAAGCCTACCCATTTACGATGTGTGTTCCATCTACCTCGGGTCTCATTCAGTTGCCGACGAGACTTCACGTCATCGGAGGTGTCTACGTCAGCTCAACTTGCGGTTGGTCGAAACCCATCCGTCATCATAAACATACAGTAACCGCTTTAACCAGATAGACAGGGAACGGCTTTCTAGAAAACACAAAAATACGACTCAACGGTCTGCTTGCTTCCGAAACATTAGTCAATTCTTTCACAATTCTGTAATAGATGACGAAGCTTCTGGAAAATTTTCATAATTATCCACGTGAGATTGCTGATGTACTGACAGAGGGGCTGGTCCGTTGGATTCGTGGCATACAGCAAACAAATCGTATGCAAATTGACAGATACTCGTAGCTCATCGAATCTAGAATCCCGATAGAATTCTCACGCCGACAAAGAGGTGAATATCACGTACAATGATGATATTACCAATCAGCTTTATCCTCGAACATAAGTGTGACATCTGGGCATTGCGATTCGCTTCAGGACCCAACGATTCGGTACACAAATCTCCACCTACAGATGTACCGTCTTGATCACCGGTGGCTGCCAGCCTGGCCGGTACAATGGAAATGACGAAACTGCCAGCCGACCAATTGTAACTCGACATCAGTGAATGGACGCACGCTGGGTCCAATTTATTTACCAACGGGTTGGTTTGTCAGCATGTTGTAAGTAATTACACCAAAGTCTCTCGGTATCATGCAAGCTAAACCGTTGATTTTATGATTCAGCGATTTCCGACCGGTCGATCGATGCATCTATAGAATTCGGTAATTCGTTAGCCTGTCGTCATCGGTTTAATTCCGTTTAAAGACCTGCAACAGGCCGTCGTCTACAGGCAGAACCGGCGAATTTTACTGAAAATATATTTAAAATTTAAAAAGGAAAATTAAATTATAGGTTACAAAAGGAACGGATTTTCGCCCTTCTCCCTTCTCGCCCATTAGAATTGAAAAGGAGAGAGAAGTTAGAAAGGAAAGCTTCCCTAATAAAGGAATTAAATCAGAACTATCCCTCTCCGTCCAAAATCTATGCCGATTTCAGATCTCTTCTGCTTCGTTCGAAGATAGTCGAGTTTTGGATTTTTCGTAGAGTTCGTTAGATTCTCGTCCTGAAATAGGCGTCTGAGTTCGAATCAGGTTCGTTAATCTATTGTTTTCGCGCTTCGTTCTTTCTAGGGTTTCACTTCATTACATTACAGTATTGATCTTGGTGACTCTTTCTTAGGTTTCTGGCATTACAATTGGAATTTTGGTTATTTTTGTAATAATTTGGGCTGTCTTTTTTCCTTTCCTTTTGGGCTTTCTGGTGATATTAGTGGATTTTTTAAGCGATAGACCTTCATACAAGTATCTATTTGCTGTTATTTTGATGGTTGGATCTGGATCCTGACTGTACATTTGATAATTTGATGAAGGGTGGGGAGCTTTGGGAGAGAATGGCAAGTCGAATAAAGGAGGACGAGAGAAATGAGAAGATTATCAGAGGTCTTCTGAAACTTTCGGCAAATAGGAGATGCATTAACTGCAATAATCTGGTAAGTTATTCCCTACTTCTCTAGTATAAATGCATGCTTTATTTATTTATTTTTCTTTAGTTCGATTAAGCCCACATTCAGCAATTATCTTACAGCTGCTCAGTTCGGTTTACTTTAAAAGAGAAGTATATAACCTTTAAAAGGGACAGGTTATTACCGGTAGCCTTTCATGATAGCCTTCAGTTTGTGGTTTATTGAATGAATCAAATGTTAGCATGTACTAATTCGTCGACGTTGTGGTTGGGGATTAGTCATAATCTGATTCGGTAATTGGTCGCAACATTGATATCATTAAATAATTTCAATTTCAACGTATCAAGAACTTGAATGGTTAAAGTCTTCTTCCCCCAGACACAAACTCAGCGAGCTAGCCTATACACGTCATAATGGTACATTGAAATTTTAGAGAATTGATACTAATTTACTGCCGTTCATGTAAAAGAGGGAATATGCTGCTTTTACCGCCTACTCACGCAATCGAAATTGCAGTTTACAGTTGAACTATCTCGGGCGTGCGTGCTAGGGAATCTCTGTGGTTTCCTGCTAATGTTTGTTGAAAAGAAAGAGAGAATTCGGAAGGCATGACTTAGATTCAGAAGCTTCGGCACCAAATTTGAACCCCACTTAAAACATGACAAAAAAAGTGAGAGCATTAGAAAACTACAAGCTAAGTAATTCCTGAATCAGGTAAACTAAGAAAGTATTAGCATAATATCAAAGAATGATCATGAATACAAAAAAGGCAAGTACAGTTGAAATGCAAATGCTAAGATGGGTGTTTTGCCATATGATAAAAGATAATGAAATTAGCGCATTAGTAGGAAGTTCGAGGTAGTTCTGATCGGGGCAAAGGAGAAAGGATGGTTGAGATGTTGGGATGTGCAGAATGCGACTTAGGAAGAGC
Source organism: Scilla litardierei (assembly GCA_030789695.1). Classification (NCBI taxonomy): domain Eukaryota; kingdom Viridiplantae; phylum Streptophyta; class Magnoliopsida; order Asparagales; family Asparagaceae; genus Scilla; species Scilla litardierei. The sequence goes on along the minus strand of CM061141.1, from coordinate 318,582,837 downwards.
ATTGCAATGATGGAAAAATATGGATTGTGAATATATGATTGACTGAAAGGTGTGATATTGCTTACATAGTAGTGCAATTGACCATTAATAGAGCTAACCTGTGATAAAGAATTCACAGTCATATATAAAGATTTGGGTGCAGGCTTTTTTGTCAGTTTTTGTGTTACCACAATAAACATCAATACAGAAGGCAATACTGTAAACAAAAATTCAGAAGGGGTCTAAAGCACCTAGAGTGATTGCAGCTAAATCAAGTCTTTATGAAGCTTTTAATAAGTGGACACATCAGCAGCTGTGCTCATGGATAAGGAGGTGGCATCTTACTTCGATAAAATTAGGAAATGAAGTTTATTCATGGATTTAGGTCAGACTTGCGGAGTTTAGCAATGGTCTTTCATGAAACTGGACAGGCAAATTGGTGTAAGCAAGGCCAAGCAAGAGACAGTACATGAACCAAGTTTCATAGAACTAATGGACTTGTCTAATAGTTCTTGATTGCTAATGTGGTTTGATAAGACCCCAAGGCTAGAAATCATCCAATTTTGATTCAAGCAATTGTGTCGGCTACCGAATAATCAATAAAATAGAATCCCGAATTTCTTGAATAGCATAATTTATTAATTTCATACCCCCCTTCTTTAGGGCGAGATCGGTTTGGTTTTCATGAATTTTGCAAAAGTGAAAATGAATCAAACCGGGTTTTAGAACTTAATTGAACTAGGTTCAAAACCGAAAGAGTGCTCAATTTGGGGCTGAAGCTTAAAGGAACTTGGGCTAGAGTTGTCATAAACTAAAAATTAGAGGGGAAAAATTGAAGGGGAAAACAAGAAATTGAATAAATTGTAAACTATCATTAGCAAAATAGAAAAAAATTTATCTTCAAAAAAGAGAACAAAAACAATTGAACTCTTTCTATGTATTCAAGAATTCCATACCCAAAATTTACATCTATCCAACCATACAAGACAATTAAAAATCAAAATCTTTCAGCCTAACAAAACCTTCTGCAGTATATAGTCTATAATTTAAACACAAAACCCAAAGGGTTTATTGAGATCAAAATCCCATAGAGAGAGTGAAATAAGTTATTAAAAAAATCCCCACAAGAATTTCCTTTTTGGATGAAGAAAAGGGTCGTGGTTGCGATTATTTTGCTTGGAAGCCTTGGACGTGCAAGCCGTGCGAGTAGCATTTGCATAGATTTGCATAGTAAAAGAGAATTGCAAACAAAGAAGAGAACGGATAGATGATAAAATAGAACTAGAAGAGGGAAGACGATGAAAGAGAGAAGAAAGAGATTGGATTGTCTTCCCTTTCCCATTCATGATTATTGATTCGCATAAAACTTCATACATCATGCATGGGTTGTGGAAATGTTACAAGCGACAGTAGTGACGTGTCGCCTTAGTTGCCACATCCCATATCACCTTGGTGGAATAATGGGTTTTTATTTTAAAAAAATGAAAAATAGAGAACATTAATAAAACACAACACTTGAGCTGACAATTGTTTAAAAATCAAATTAAATTTATTCAGTCCGAACTCTCCCCAATTGTTGTAGGTTGCATGGGTTAGGAAAAATAAGAGGAGAAAGAAAGAAAAAATCGGCACTGACAATGGCGTCGTTTGCTACCCATGACAGAATCAGTGTCTATCTGTATTGCTAAATGCACATAGAAGAGGAAGACGAATGACTGGTTAGGACAAAGAAGAGGACGAAGAGAGGAAAAGAAAATTGATGAAAATATGAAAAGAACAAAATATCAATACTTTTCCAAATTGGTCATCCCTTTGATTTTGATTCTTTAAGAGTCTTAATTGTGAAATTTAGCTTTTCAGACAACTTAAGGAGGAGGAGGAGGAAAGAACAAAAGGGATAAATCTTGTGTTTTAATATTTTAATAATTTATTTTAGAGTATTTACTCTATTCGTATTGGGTTTGGATTAAACACAACCTAACATTTAATAGCCCTAACCCTACTCTAATTAGTTCGAAAAAATGAGTTAGTATGTCGGACAGCTTTTACCAATGACGCCCTTCATGATGGGCATGGCGGTCATCACAGCTGGTTGGCTTAGCCTAAAGCGAGGCAGAAAAGGCCTGTCATCATCGTGGCAGCTGCCATTGGGTGCCATGGTAGACTTTTCCGACATGGGTGTGTGAAGATAATTTAAAACAAAATAACATACTAGCTTTCGGTTTCGATTTGGGTTTGCCAATGTAAGCCCTATATGCAAACTAAAAACCCCGATCTAACTATTTTTAGACCACCATCGACACAAAAGTCATGTTTGGACGGTTTGAAATTTTCATGCGATTTGCGTGCAGCTGATGTGCTTATCCTTTCTTCTATCTTGTCGTTGCCATCTTTTTGTTCTCATTTTTGTTATGTTTTCTGGTTTATTCATTCTTATTTGAAAACAACAGTTACAGCGCGAAGTTCTTCTTATTTTGTTTTTGTGCGTGAAGTTCTTATTTTGTTTTTGTGTTTGCTGGCTTTTTGTTCTTATCCAAAAGGAGGAGTTACTTCACAAAGTAATCTATGGTAGAAAAATGAATGAGAAAATGGAGAATAAAAACTTGTAAAGATGAGGACCGGTCAACTAGTTAACACATTCGTACCTAATTGCAATACATTTAGCGAATCTTGTTAACCAACAATTTTAACTACCAAACGTAATTTGATTTTCTCCCTCAAGGCTAAAATTCGTGGTTAATCTTTTCTTTTTTGGGGGCGTGTTCTTTTTGATGCCGGCACATTTCTTGCTAATCTGGTGCTTGACTAAGGATGTTGTTAGACATGGATGTCGTTAACTCTAACAACCTTCATCTCAAATTGACTTGTCTTGTCTGTTGCCCCTTGCGTTTGATTTTGGTCATTTATTTTGATATGTTCAATTTTCCAGGTTATTTACATATCTCAGCTATGCCTAGAAGAATATTGATGTAGAATGGAAGCGGGAATGAATGTGGTGGGGATTTAGGAAAAGGAGAAAGTTGGTAATTTGATAACTTTTCGGGCCTCGTAACATGAGGATCTAACAATCATCGATTCACACACCTCACATGTGGAGATTTTTTGGATCTCTCTCATGCAGCCAAGCTCACCCTCGCATATCAATGCAAAAGATTTATTTTTTATGGAGAAACTAAAGGTTTACACCAAAGTTTCATGACGTTATTCATCTATCTAAAAACAAACAAGTATGTGGTCATTATATATGCTTGCAACTTGGGTTTCAAGAACCACATCCAGTATATGACTAAATCTCCAAAATAAATAAAAGATTTAAAAGAACTCAAACTATATCCTAAATAAAATAACTAAAAGACTAAAAATAATTTGAAGACTCAAAGGAACCAAACTATATATTCTTCTCACTTAAAATCTAAAATAAAAAGGATTTCTTATAAAATTTAAACTTGTTCTTTATCATTCTCCCTACTTGAGAATTTTACCACGTGGTGAATGTTGATAGGAATAATATAACCGGACAAAAATCAGCAGTTCTTTGTAACGGGAAAAGATGTGTTCATAAACTTTAAAGTATAGTATGAGATTGATTTACAGACGGACATCTTCAGAAAAGTTCTCCCAAATCATAAAAAATGAAAACATATAGAACCTTTTTGTTGGTAGGATGTGGAGAATCTGAGATAACAAACTCAATGTGTTCAATTTTCTCATGCTTTCATGAAATACTCAACTCAGACACATTGAGATCGTCATTCAGTAAAGCTTGTCGAGAACCTGTATGATACATACAAAAACTCCTCTTAGTTCCAAGACGAAACTCTTTAAGCAAACTCTAATCATATCGTCATCCATAACTTTAAATTTCTGTAAATTTCTATTCGATTCTACTGAAGACTTATGAATATCATTGTTTATTACACGAATTTCATAAGTCTTGAGATGAAAAACACTCAAATCATAAGCAAAATGCTCATGAAGTGTATTAAGAATAAGGTCAAAGCCTAACACCAAGGAACTGAGATATACATGATGAGATATTGGAGTTATTGGCTTATTAAAGATTAGCGTATTTTTTTGATTTTCATTTATGCTCTTGGGCCTATGGATAAACATATTATTTCTCCAAATATAAATGTGTATGTGTTGGATATCACATAATGTGCAGTTAATACCTACGTAGCAAATAAGTGTAGCATCCATATATATGACATTATACCATATATTATCATAATAATTTGAAAACTGGATAAGCACTAAATAACGTTGGGTAATAAAATGTGATTTATTATCAATCCATGTAAAGTTATAAGGCCGTGGATGAGCTTTAGGTTTTAGTCCCATCTTCTCAATAGTTGATTTAGCGACTAAATTTGTACAAATATCTTCGTCAGCCATCATTTTGAAAGGTCTCCAATTATTATGTATGTAAAGAAAATATTAGTTCTTTGCCTATTATTCTCACTCATAGGTATAGTAACCAGACATTGACTTGTAACCGGCACTAGATTCAGCTACATCATTATTTGAATCATCAATTTTTCCAGGCTAAATGTTTGCTTCTTTAATTAAATGTTTGCTTCTTTAATTAATTCATCATCATTATTAACTCATTCCATTTGTAGGATGTTATTAGAGGCACTTACTAGCAAAATGACCAATACCATTACATTTAAAACATTTCATCTTTTAGGATTTTTATTGTGACAGTTTTTCAGCCTTAGTATATCCATGTCTCTTTAGCGACAGTAGCTTCTGATTTAGTCATATTATCAATTGACCGCTTAAATCCTTCACAGGCTTTAAAAATATGCTTCATGTGTTGGATATCACATAATGTGTAACATCTAAGTCATACAATTAATACCTACGTAGTAAATAAGTGTAGCATCCATATGTATGACATTATATCATATTTTATCATAATAATTTGAAAACTGGATAAGCACTAAATAACGTTGGGTAATAAAATGTGATTTATTATCAATCCATATAAAGTTATAAGGTCGTGGATGAGCTTTAGGTTTTAGTCTCATCTTCTCAATAGTTGATTTGGCGACTTAATTTGTATAAATATCTTCGTCAATCATCATTTTGAAAGGTCTCCAATTATTATGTATGTAAAGAAAATATTAGTTCTTTGCCTATCATTCTCACTCATAGGTATAGTAACTAGACATTTACTTGTAACTGGCACCAACTTCATCTACATCATTATTTGAATTATCAATTTTTCCATGTTAAATGTTTGCTTCTTTAATTAATTCATCATCATCATTAAATTCTCCCATTTGTAGGATGTTATTAGAGGCACTTGCTAGCAAAATGACCAATACCATTACATTTAAAACATTTCATCCTTTAGGATTTTTATCGTGACGGTTCTTCAGCCTTAGTTTATCCATGTCTCTTTAGCGACAATAGCTTCTGATTTAGTCATGTTATCAATTTGACCGCTTAAATCGTTCACAGGCTTTAAAAATATGCTTCATATCTATGGTGGATCTCATGGATGTTAAATTTAAACTTCGGTTCAATGCTTGTCGTACATTGTCTAAAATAGGAATCATCTCATGCCTAATGTTGTCTTCATTCCAGAAAGAAATCTAGCTAGGGTTTATCGAGGATCTTCTTATAGTTCATTTCTAACAAATAGGTCATTGGACTTAGTCATGTACTCATTCACAGTCATTTTTGACGTATGTTCAGTTTTTTAATGCAATCTCTATAGGTATGAGGTAAATAATTTTCTTTGAGCTTGAGCTTCATTTTACTTCAAGACTGTTTATGTCTTAGATGCTCTCTCTTGTCTCTTTATGGATATCTAGAAAATTTGATAGACTAGGATTTACAATAGATTTGTGGATAAAATTAGGGTTTTTATTAATAGATAGTGGAATTGACAAAGATACAGCCCCAATTTGAGAGGAATGCCAACTGTCCAAACTAAAGTAGGGTTCTAATCTATTCTATACTAATTCTCTCCAAAATCAACATAAGAACCTAATTACACTAGCTCCCTTATATATAATAAACTTATTTCACCCTAGTTATAAAAGTGCCCATGATGTCCAAAATTACAGACGTGCTATTGATTTGGCCGCCTTTTGCCATTGTAAGCCTCCCCTTGCCTTAGTTTTTGACGTCGCCTTCAATATGTTATGAAATCTTCGTTACTCTCCTAAAGAACCACATTGTCCTCAATGTGAAAATATAAAATCTATGGGAGGCGCTAATCCAAGTGACGGTGCTTGTCATCTCCTGGGTCTTCCTCCTTAGTTGCTATGCCCTCGCCATCATCATTCTCGACAATCAAAACCTGAAGAGGGTGATCCCGACAACGATGTCTCGGACGGAATTTCTCGTCACATCAAAAGCATAATCCATTGGAGTGTTTAGTTTGGATCTCTGTCTATGTGAGATGCTCGCACTTGCTGTCTGTTTGATGCTCGTTGTTTTTCTCCTAAGTTATCTGTATGCCTCCTGGCTAGGACTTATATACCTCCATTATAGCATTAGCGCAGAAGGTGACCACGTTCAACGCTCCCCTGACAGCCCGCTTCACATTGTTCCTGTCGTCCACCATCCGTGCCAGCTCCATCGTCCCTCCAAGTCTCGGCCTCAGCAGACGTAGCTCGGGTTGGATGTTCGCGTTAAGCCCCTTTAAAAAGTTTCCTTCTAGATTCGCTTCAGACATACCTATTATCAGGCCTGAAAGCAACTCAGACCTTTTCATGTATTTTCAAACTGTTCACTCTTGCTTAATTGTCAGGAGCTGCATATGTAGATCACCGTCTTGCAGATCGTGGAAACAGTCTTATATGCAATCCTTGAACTATTTTTATGAATGAAAAGTATACCTCTGCCCCTTCCATTGAAACCAAGCTAATGTCGTTTCTTCCAAACACGAACATGTTGCCATCAGCTTCTCTTCCTCTATCAGACGGTTCACGATGAAATATCTCCTTCTGTGCGTTAAACCCATCCATAGGGGTCCTTAGCATCGTCAGCTTTATGATCCCGTTGTTATTGCCAAAATGTCATGGTCTTGCTCTCCAATTGGGTTGCCGGTAGTAGAACTTTTGATATGTGTTTTGTTGTGTAACCGTGGATCCTGTTAATTCCCCAAATGGGATCCCTCTTGTTGCGTCGTCGTCTCTCCATCTGTTGTCAAACCAATCAAGGTCTCCACTGGCATTATCAAATCCTCGATAGTCGTCTCGGTTGTTGTTGAAGCTCTTAAAAGTGCCACCACCCCCTCGGGCATGTCGTCGGTCCCTAGTGGGCCCTCTACATGAACCCCAGTGGCTGCGGGGCCCCTGGTGACCTGCCCAGGGGTCATCGGCCCCAAGGCGGCCCACCAGAGGGTCGTTGGGTATGGTCCCGGTGGACGTCGCCTCCTGGGAGCGGCAGGTTGGGTATCCCTTCCTCCATCGATTGCACCCTATGTGTTGGGGGGGTTTCTCCCCATGCCTGTGATTCTTCGCTGTTTGGATGTAGATCTTCCACAAAGGTGACGACTTTCCCTTTGTTTGTGCCTTCCAATGTCGTGTCGTCATTTGCTTGGATCACCTTCTCAAAGGTGATAACATTTCCTGTATCCTTGTCCAAAAAATTCACCTTTTGCCTCATATCTTTGTTGTTGTCCTCTTCTTTGTTCAAATTCAAATTCGTAGATGTGGGCACCATTTTGGGAGGAGGTAGTTATTCATCTTCGATATTTACTTCATTAGGGTTTCCATTGATGACTTCACATATGATTCCATTAACGATTTCATCCAGGATTCAATCAACGAAAATTTTTCTCTGTCGCTTAATGTCGTGCCTCAATCGTTCTATTGAGAACTTTCACGTTGCTATCAAATTTCTCTTCCAAACTGTCAACTTTTTTTGCCACCATCAGGATCGAACACTTCGATACCAATTTAATAGGATTTGCAATAGATTTGGAGATAAAAATAGGGGTTTTATTGATAGATAATGAAATTGACAAAGATACGATCTTCAATTCGAGAGGAATGCCAACACTTCTTACAAAACTAAGGTTTTAATATATTTTCTACTAATTCTCTCCAAGCCCCCATATAATATAATAAATTGGTTTCACCCAAATTATGAAAATACCGCTGATGTCCAAAATTACAGGTCTGTCACTAGTTTGGTCATCCCTTGCCATTACTATTGTTTTGCCACCCATTGCCCTAGCTTTTGCCACCGCCTCTGATATGTTATAAGCACATCATTTTATTTTTAGCAAATTGGACCTTCCGCTCATCTGATAAACAGTACCATTCGAACAAATGCTTCATTTCTATTAGCCAATCTGAGAGTGTTATAAGTTCCATCAATGTTGAGAGTTTCTATCCTAATCTAGCGTGTATTATTATCTTGCACAAAGTTATCCTTAAAATTTGCATCTTGTCTCCAATTATTTCGATTATTTTTATTTTTGATCATTGTAGGTTTATCATCAAATGTACGTTATGCTTCATCTTTGAAATTTTTCTTTAATCAATTAACTCTCTATGGCTTTTGGGCGATCTACGGTTCGATTTATATTGGCTTTTAGTTCTAGATATATCTTTTGAGTTCTAGTCTTTGAATTGCATTATCATATGTCTTAATTTAAAGTTTGACTCTACGTAATAACATGCAAATGTCAATCAGTCACATAAATGCAAATACAAGATCCTAGATATTAACTAGATGCATGCGTTAATTATGTAAATAAAATAAAATCCTAAGGTCCAAATCTATATGATAAAATGCTAATGCAACATACAGATCGAGACTATAAAATGATGTAATACCAATGATATCAACGACTATAAAATGATGTAATACCAATGATATCAACTAACCTGAACAAACTCAAATAGAGAAGTTTTCAAAATTTAGTAATTAAAGATGAGAATAATGGAAACATATGATATATGTGGCTGAGCCACTTTAACCACATATCATCAACCTCGATACTCCATCTTTTGATATTTTTTCAGAAAATCGGAACCGTTCATTTTGTTCTTTACATTTCAAAACCTCAAACATCAAATACTGGCTGAATCTAAGAGATTTTATAACTTCATCCACTTGTTGCAAAAAGCTCTATTCATTTGAAATCGTTAAATTTGTGACATATGGACGATCAAATAATACCCTTTAGGTTCATATATATTTGTTGTTTTGAGGTTTTAGAATGTGAAGATCAAAATGAACGGTTCCAATCATCCAAAAAAATAGGGAGGATGGACTTATTGATGCGCATATGTAGCTTAGCCACATGTCATACATTTCATATTACTCTCATTAAAGATTTAAGCAGATTAAAGGTCATTTGGAGTGAAAATCAGCTTTGTATCACGTAAGACCTCTAAAACGTGTATAACTTTAATCTGGATGATCGGGCTTTGTTTCTAAATAATCAACAAATTTTTTATTTTTTCGTTTTTCTTACTTCTTTTTTGTGTCCTCTCTCTCTCTCCCTCCTCTTTCAAATATTCTTTTCTCTCTCTTTTTAAAATTTTAATCTTTCTTTTTTGATTTTTTTGATTTTGTTGATCTTTCCCCTTTTGTTGATCTTTTTCTTTTGTTGATCTTTTTTCTTTTTTATCTCATTTTAAAAAATCTAAATCTAAATGGAAGAAAGGAAAAAAAGGAAAAAAAGGAAATTTTAATCTAAAATCCTAAACAAGATAAGATGATAAAAAAGAAGAAATGAAAAAATAGGATTATTAAAATCTTTGATTTAAAACCTAACTAAAGGAAAAAAAGATTTTTTATGAGAAAATTGAAAAGACAAAGAAGACAACCCTTGTTTTTGCTCTAATATCAGGTTTGACGCAGGAGAGAAGCAGAATGTTGTGGGATTTAGGGAAGAAGAAAGTTAGTAATTCGACAACTTTACAGGCCTTACACACCGGGAATTTAACGATCATCGACTCACATATCTCACATGCAGAGATTTTTTTGGACCTCTCGTCGAGGCAACTAAGCCTCCTCTTGCACACGAATGTAAAATATTTAATTTTTATGAAGAATCTGAAAGTTTACACCAAAATTTTTATTCTTTATTTATCTATTTAAAAAAGAAATAAGTTTGTGGCCTTTATATAGGCTTACAAATTGAGTTTCAAAAACCACATCTAAAGTAAGATTAAAACTCTAAAATAAATAAAAGATTCAAAAGACCCAAATTTTATTCTAAATAAAATAATCAAAAGACTCGAAATAACTAGAAGACTCAAAAGAATCAAATTCTCTCTCCTTTTCACATATAAAATCTAAAATAAAAAGGATTCCATTGAAATTTAAACTTCTTCTATATCAAATGTTAATTTTATCACAATTTAAATCTAAAATAAAAAAGGGTTCCATTGAAATTTAAACTTCTTCTATATCAAATGTTAATTTTATCACATATAAAATCTAAAATAAAAAGGATTCCATTGAAATTTAAACTTCTTCTATATCAAATGTTAATTTTATCACAATTTAAATCTAAAATAAAAAAGGGTTCCATTGAAATTTAAACTTCTCTATCAAATGTTGATTTTATCAAAATTTGAGCTAAGATTTTCTTATGCCCAAGCCTCGAGTGAGAGGCTTATCTTGCCATCTGGATGTCATACTATCGTATGATACTACGTTGCCACACTTCTTGAGGTTAAGCCTCAGTAAAATAATTTCCCTTAAGTAGCTTCTTTATTTTGCTTTTCAAGATATTGAATTAACTGTGTTTGAGGTAAACTTGTAGGAAAGTTTAAATGACCTCATCATGGCCATTTGAATGGAGGAGGTGGAGTCTCTTTTTACCCATTCCATTCTTCCTTTAACACATCAGACTCAACTATGATCTATAAAAAATGGACAAGCTCTTGGATGACTTGTTTATGGTGTTGGTAGATAGATTGTTCAAGAATCTAACCTTGTTTCTTGGTTCAATTTTCCGCTTACTCATCTTTGAGAAAAATGGTAGAAGAAAATAGATAGATGAATCCCTTTTTTGTCTTTCTTTATTTGTGCATTTGTGTCCTTTGGGTCCCAATTTAAAATATGATCCCAGGAAGTTGAAATTGTGCAATATTGCATTAGTGACGTCATCTTGTTCTCCTAATTTACTAATACAAATAAGGTTTTAAATATCGGATATTGGTATCGTATCGGATTGGCCATATCGGATATCGAAGATAAATCGGGGATACACGCAAATATCGGGTTGGTTATCTCGGACGTGATAAATATACAATTATAATATCATAAATATCCATAATTGTTCATATTACCAAAATATTATCAACATGATCACATAAAGTTATGATAAATGCATCAAGTAATCGCTAACACTACCATGTGTATGTAATACACTAATACTATACGTCTACAAATTGACAAAATATTAAAACTTAAAATACTGCATGAATAGAAAATGAATTAAATGATAACGAGAAAAAGTGACTTACCTCCACATTATGTAACAAGCTCATTCTTCATGCGTCTGTAGGACGAATGTTTCAGCATATGTAGCTTCTTCTGCATTAGAATTAAGAACAATCTGAAGAAGATGACCCTGAGGAGATACATGAATCAGAACTTAAACCGCTCTTCTCCGCAAGCATTTGCCTTTTACCTTCCCCTTCCCAGATGAATGATGGTGCAATGTCTTTTTCTTCCTTTGTAATCTTTAATCTTTTACTAGCCATTGGCGTTGGCGCAGCCCCCATCGATTCTTTAAATGGCCTACATGTCAGCCTTCTCTAGGGAAGACGTCTTCTTCTTCATCGTTTGAAGCAATAGAAGCATCAACTAATTTTTGAGATATCCATTTGGTTACCTTGCCATCCGTAACAGAACGAGCAGATATGATATCAGTGTTTCTACTCTCAAATCTTTTTTTCAGTTGGAAATTGAATTAACATAGACTAAAGTCTTTTAATTTATTGATGCTTAGTCCATTCATGCTATTCGTGTGAATCTGTTAATGAAAGTACAATAAACAATTAGCCATCATGAGAAATATGTATATGATTAATGGATGATATAAAAGAAATTTTATTTGAATTTTTACCATATTAAAAACACTCCAATTCCTTTTACAATCATTTGAGTTAGTGGTCAATCCCAAAATTCTCACGGTCATCTTCTTCAAATCAGACGTCGTGTCACCATGTATAAGCCATCAATTTACTAAAAATAAAAAACTAAATTCAAATTCCTTTTAGTTTAAACTTTTAAATATAAAAAATTGTTGTAATAGAAATAGAAAATTGATATTAGTTTCTTAGTTATATCTGGATCAAGTGCATGATTTTTTGCTTTGCGCTACTTTTCTACCAAAAGATCCGCTTTGAATTTGATATAGAGGCATCTGTGAGCTAATTTTGTCTTGCATGTTTGTATCATGGGCATACATGCTGAACATGCACTCCATGAATCCATCAACAAAGGCACCATCTCCATCAATAGCATCTTATCTTTGACAATAAATATACGGATTCAACAAATAACATGTTATGTGCAAATGAGTCTTCAACTTGTCATTCCATCATTTATTCAATAAGAATATAGACTGGCCTCATTTTTTTCTCATCATGCTTCAAATTAATCATGACCTTCTTCTTGCATATGTCTGTCTCTATACAACCACCCCATTGATGGAGTGTCGTTATCTGTCCTTCGAAGAACGTTAATAGGATCAAAAAAATTCAATGTTAGTGTCACGTTCGTTTAAAATGAACGGCTATTGATGATGGTGTAGACCTACAAAGGACAAATTTAATCAAAAACATCAATTAGTTATTTTACGCTTAATTGCGATAATATCTAAATAACAACATAAAATTAGATATTAGATATTAGATTTATACTCTTCTTGCATGAGTTGTCTTGGAAAACTTGAACTCCTTTCATTCGGTGGAGTTGATAGAAGCCTTCAATTTGGACATCTTCTCGTGCTGCAATGACATAAAAATTTAGTAAAGTGGGTAATACTGGGCCTAACAAGATCTCCTCCAATTTTCTCCCTCATCCTATCAAGCACGATAGTGTAGGCATACATGTAGACTGTAACTGACCTTGCATCTAAAATTGCATTGCGGATATGCTTCAGTTTTCCGATATCCTGCAATAAGAGGTTCAATGTATGTGCATCACATGAAATCTAAAAAATATAGGGACGCCTCACAGCTAACAACTTCACCGCAACCATATTGTTTGATGAGTTATTGGTCACTATTTGAACGGCAGATTGTTCTTCTAATTTCTTAATTGTTGAATTCACTATATCATAAATATGTTTGCCATCGTACACATCATTAGATGTGTGCTCAGAATCATAGAACATCGTTCTAGCATTAAGCATAAATGACAATGTTCATTATGCTCCTATCCCTCCTGGCAGCATTAAGCATAAATGACAATGTTCATTATGCTCCTATCCCTCCTGGCATAAGAATAAATGACAATGTTAATTATGCTCATATTCCTCATGTAAGTCTAACAATCTGTCAGAAAACTACAACCATGTAGTATACTTGTCATTAGAAAAGCTTCCAACTTCTCATTTTTAGAAGCTACTTTCTTAGAAAGATACTTCTCAGTTATCTCAAAGGATGTAAGACATTTCAAATTCGGTTCATATTTGTCCACAGCTTGCATCATCTGCTCAAAAGATGTGTGATCCACCAAAGAGAATGGTAATCCTACCATAAAAATACATCGTGCGATCCACTCACATGTATCTTCTCTTTTCTTTTTCTTCCGGTGTTTATTATGGGTGGCATGCACCCATTTTTCCTTTATCCTTTCCTAACTGCACAATCTTCCTTGTTTGTTGAATATGTATATGCCTATCGGTCCTCTGAACCTTACAGGACCTTGACTGGCTGCATAGGAGGACTCCACTTCAACGTCCTCATCTCTAATAACCAACTTATCTCTAAGAATTTGAAGCTTTGAGTCCTTGATAACTTTCGATGACTGTGTGGCTTGTAACGCAGTAATGAAATTCAGCCTAACCTCTCCTCAGGAGCGTTTTTGTAAGGAGCGACATTTTCTCTCTTTCTGTAAGATGGGTTTTGAAACGGCTAATACCGTCGCTCATGACATGCTTACAAAACTTGTCAGTTGCCAACTTCTCTCCACGATCCCAAAATTTGTTTCCGCGACAGATAATGCCTTGCTAGATACTCTAGAAGATATTTTTAAAATCTACTATCAAATAAGACCCATCGGAAAATTATTAAATTAAAATTTAAGATAAAAACTTTTTAAAAATTAAAATATATCAAAAAAATTAAATACATACCATAATGACTCATGACTATAAATAATTGTGCGATTTACGTGTACATATCATATATTTAGGAATTATGAGACGTCTCTATTTGTAGCCCAAACACGATGATTTAATCTCTGTAGTCAAGAATTGGACCTATGCCGTAGCTAGTTGCTTGTAAGGGACCGTATCCAATAAGGGACTTTATCCAATATTGGATTTAAGCCAAGTTATTCAAGTATACAACTTCACAAGTGGATTGCATGAACCCCAATCGATCCAAGTGTTATATCTCTAATAAGGCAATAGACTGCTAAGCATGGCTCAAATACTTGACTACAAAGATTAATTGGAATTAGTTTCATTTTATAATCATCTATGTACATCCTACAGTTTTCTCAGAATAATGTCGTCATCGAAATTATTATTCCCATAGTTAAAAATTTTAAAATCACCATAGTTAAAAATTTTAAGATGCTCTAGTGCTCTCATTGCTATGTGAATTGATTAAATTGCAAACTATTTATGATATAGAGCATCGAAGCCAGTGACAAAAAATAGGAGCTGACAGACAACAGTCGGTATAGTGACAGAGCACAGGAGCCGACATACAGAGCACATGAGTTGGCATGGTGACAGAGCACAAAAGTCGGAATAATGAAGAAGAGCATCAACCCTAAGAGCACATGAGTGACAGAGCACAAAAGTGCTCAAAAGAAGAAGAAGAGGAAGAAGAGGAGGAAGATGAGGAGGAGGAATAATAATAATAATAGTAATAATAATAATAATAATAAGGAAGAAGAGCATCAGCCGCAAGAAGAAAATAGAAGAAAAGATCGCAGTTAACAAAAATACCGATTGAAATTTCCCTTTAAATCGAAGAAAAAAAATGCAAAAAAGCTTTAAAAATGAAGATTTAAGAACAAAAATAAAGAAAACTTACTTTTCAACTTGATTTACTTCCAATTTTTCGTTGATTTCAACAGGAAAATAAAATTCTTAACACCGACATTCAAGCGAGAGAACGACGAGGGCGAAAAAGAGCGACGAAAGCGAGAAAGAGTGACATTTTTTTCCGATTTAAGCAAATGGGTTTGTCTTCGATCCAAACCCGTTAAAATTTTTCAACACCAGCATGCTAAGTAGCAAACCTTATCGGCTGATAAATGCCTATATAAAGGTTTTTCCTGCATTTATCGTCGGATCGGTTGGGATCCGATAACGATTTCTCGGCTGACATATCGGCTTTATTGGCCGATATTTAAATCACTGAATACAAAGTCCCTTGTTTTTTGCTTTTTCATGATTTTTTTGGGGCTTAATGTATACCCTTAACCTCCATGTCGTATCTTACATGCAATGCTTTGTAAGGGACATTTTTTAATTTCACGTTGGACTACATGGTGCATGTACAAAGTTCGGTACCCTTGTTCATCATTTTCATAAGTTGCACCAGTTTGGTTTCTCACTTGTCAGTTTGAGCATTGAGTTTTACAAATGACCAAAAATGTTGAGCAACTGTTTATTATGGTCAGCAGCAAAATATTCTTATAGATAAGTTACATTTACTAATATCTAATTTTCACTTGTGAACAGGGCCCACAGTACGTGTGCACAAACTTTTGGACCTTCATCTGCACAAATTGCAGTGGGCTACAGTAAGTTTTATTATTTGTTACGTTACTCTCGGTGACTTTAATTTTTTTCACTTGTTATATTTAATTGCTAATGCTCAATTTTTTTGGTACTTATATGTGACAAAATGTGCTTACTTTTGTTGATAGGTAATATAATTTCCCTCATTTGTGATGTATTATCATTCATTTCATGGATGAACTCTGATGATATCATCAGAGTTTCTTGTATCAAATATTAGCTTTGTTCTTATTTTGTTTTATTTTCCTAGTCGGGAGTTCTGTCACCGTGTGAAATCAATATCGATGGCAAAATTTACTACACAAGAAGTTAATGCCCTTCAGGAAGGGGGAAATGAGGTGACATTTGGATTTTCTTTTGTCTATGTTATGTTATTTTAATTCAATGTGCCATATTAGCATCATAAAGTTTGATGAACTGCTCAGAGAGCTAAGGAGATTTATTTTAAAGAATGGGACCCACAACGCCATTCACTTCCTGATAGCAGGTTATTTCTGATGCATCGCCTTTGTAGTTCTATGTTTTTCATTTATGAAGCTGATCGATTTATTTAATTAATTCTCTCTCCAGTAATATAGACAGGCTCAGGGACTTCATTAAGCATGTTTATGTAGACAGAAGGTTTATGGGGGAAAGGAATACTGAGAGGCCTCCACTGGGGAAGGTGCTATTGAATGCTTAATTAACTTGAAAAGTTTGCTTCTTAGCTTGCTGTTAACAATATTATGAATTTGCCAAAACGCCTCCTTGATGTCTTGTTTGGTCCGTCAATGTTGCTCTTATGTATTTGTTGCAGGCTGATCGGGATGATTCTAGTGAGAGTAGGAGGGGAGATTCATATCGGAGTGATTCAAGAAGCCCATCATATGATGACCGATATAATGAGCGAGTGGCTACCGGTGCTAGGAACGGTGACAGAAATATTAGATATGTTTATGGTGGAAGAAGTCCTGGTTATGATCAAGGTAATAACAAGAGAAGCCCTCATAGGATTGAAGTGGTAGACGATAGGGTACGAGATGACAGATATGGCATCCGCAGATTTGAGGAACGAAGACTTCCAGATGTAGTAGCTAAGCCAGAGGGATCATCACCTAGTCGCCAGAAGGATGTGCCAAGTCCCCCGGAGGTTCGTCCTGTCAGGGATATATTAGGTGATGATATGCCACAACTTCGTGTAGGTGACACTCCTAAATCAAAAAATACTGGGGTTCCAGCTAGCTCTTCTCCGG
Organism: Scilla litardierei; assembly: GCA_030789695.1. Lineage (NCBI taxonomy): Eukaryota > Viridiplantae > Streptophyta > Magnoliopsida > Asparagales > Asparagaceae > Scilla > Scilla litardierei. The sequence goes on along the minus strand of CM061141.1, from coordinate 318,565,701 downwards.
TACAGGTGAGGTTTATAGTGGTTAATTTAGCTTATTTCTTGCTCACATATATGTTATTTCTTGGAATCTTCTACTTGTTTTCTACTTGTTTTCGTTGGTGTCATTCCCTGTCTCGAGTATACACAAATCACACAACACATTGGTGAATGCATGATTGACTCTTTTGTATACATGCTTGGGCACAACGTTTCTATTTCGTGTGTACTCTTTAGAATTTTGTGTCCATTTACTTGCAGCATAGGCCAAAAGTAGGCCACGTGAATAACTCTGAGCACAACTTAATTTGTTTGGAATTAGTAAATGCTGTTTACTGTGCTACATAAATTTCAGCACATTCTTTTTCACATTTAGATGTATCATCTGATGTGACGGATGTAACCATATTGAAAAGGGCAGCATTTACCCATGTTTTGTTTTGTTTATTTTCCAATTGTTGGGCCTAAAGTTAATTGTATCCGTGCTCATTTACTACAGCTGGCACCCGGCATGAATGTGGGACAGTCAGCATTCGGCAAATGCATATCAACAAAGATTAAACTACACAACTAACAAACTTGGGCTGATTGTTTCCCGTTCATGCTGTTGAATGTTATAATGTATAGATTCTTAATAAAGGTATGTGGGTTTATATATTGCAGAGGACTACATCAACTAGCAGCGTGGGATCTACCGATGGGAATTCTGTGCAGTCGAAGCTGGTTAATTTAGGGAGTTTAATAGATTTCACTGCTGAACTGGAACCTTCTGTCACTGCGGCGGTGCCACAGCAGCAGCCTATTCCTCAACAAATTACCTCGCCTGACTCTAATGGTGGAGATTGGGCTTCCTTTGATAACGCAGGCCAACAAAATGCTTCCCAAACGGCTGCAAATGTAGGTACTCTGGAATCTGCACTGGCTCAACTGTCAACATCTGGGCCTGCACCCACACCCCACATGGTGACAACACTGCCACCCGGGGGAATTGTTGCCACTCCCAAAACCAACAATGAAGGACAATGGCCCACATCACAGCAGCACCAGACTTCTCTATTTCCAGCTGATCTCAGGCAAACTACTAACCTGGCTGTCAATACAACTACTGTTGCGGGCCAGGCAAGTTTATTTGGCTGAAAGATTTGTTGTATTAAATAAGATAATAACACTAATAAGCATGTCTTTGTCTACTCTAGTTGTGGGGGTCATCAGCCGTACCAAGTGCACAAGGACATTTGCCTAACTCTGGCAGACCGTTCGCTCAAGTTACCAGTAAACCTCCTCAAGAAATGAGTGCAGGGGTATCTCTGCAACCTGCTTCTGTAGAGGCTAAGTCCACAGGAAGGAAAGAACTCCCAGCGGTATTGAGTTGGCACTGACTTTCGCAGCTACATATTCAATGTTATTGGTGTTCCTTATGCATCTTTATTCATCTGCAGGATCTTTTCACTGTACTTTATCCCTCAGCACATGTGGCAGTATCAGGCTGGCAGAGAGGTCCACATCCTGGCATTGGGTATATGATGCAATATCCTATGGCAATGGTAAGTGATATGGCTTTGTATTTTGTAATTTTTAGATTCATCCTAACTATATCATGAGTATGTTTTCTTGCTTTGGATGATTGTCTGTACTTTTCTTTCAGCCCCAGGCATTGCCTAATTCGTCAAAATCTACAAACCCCTTCGATCTTGGCAGCGGGCCAGTTTTGACTCATGCTCCAACGGT